>JBBBDQ010000421.1:2750000-2807500 GCA_037127315.1 Ascarosepion bandense | reverse complement strand
AAACTACTGTGCTGTTAAGCAGCTTCCCTTTTTCACGTCCAAAACATTTGTTTAAAAAAAAACAAAATTTCATAAAGTGGGTGATATTAATAGAATACGGATAAAACCAGAAAACTGATGCAAGATCATCCCCAAATTTACCTACATCTGTGTTCAAAATCAGCTGGCATTAAAACACAAACTTGATTAGTGTCTCTTTTGTTTTCTCTTCTGCATCACTATATAATCAGTCTAGACAACCAGTCTAGGAGAAGCACTTCATATAATCATCGGTGGAAATATAAATTTTATTTCATAATCCCTACACATTATATAGCATAAATTTCCATGCTTAATATATAACTGTCGATTGATCGCATGGCAGACTGCAACCATTCTAAGAGAAGCACAGCTTTTAATTTATATCTTTTGTAGCCCTGACAAGGCGCATACTATGTTCCATAGTATGAACATAGTATGTTCATTGAAGAGATAATGCAATTCACAATTAACAGCGACACCCGGTTAGGAGCTCTATGATTTTGAGTGAGGTCAAATATATTTTTTTAATTAGATTATTACTTATTCATCTGAAATGAAGTAGCTGGTGTATGAATCCAGATGATCGACCAACATACATAATGGGACCTTTTGGGGTTCAAATTTTACTTTTTTTTTTTCAAAGTAAATTCTACACTATATTATAAATTGCTGGAGTTTTGATAAACAGTACTTCAAGCTACAGTGATCAGTTGGTTTGTTTGTATGGCACATTGGAAGAACTCTACTGATTACTTTATTGCATCAAAATGCCTGTTATACTGTTGCAAATGCGACGCAGTAAATGCGACATGTAGCTTTTTTTATAATAACTCATTTTTCATTCTTGTCACTTTCAGACTATTTTGTTTATCTTCAGATAACTTTATTTGTCTAAATAGCGATTCTGCCAATTTCAAAATAACGGAAGTTTATTCGAAGAAGTCATCGGCTTAAAATTAGGATTTGTTCTTTTATAATCGAATACTCAAATTCTCAAGTTCACTGTTATAAATCTTTCTCGTATTGATGATAGTTTTTTTTTCAAACTTTTCTTACTGCTAGGGTGGAAAGTTAACAGTATAATTATATAACTATTTTCTCCTCTTGTAACATCTGCTCTTATGTTCAAGTGGAATAGTTTTTGTCATTTGGTAAAGCTCTTTGAGAGTGTATAACACCAGTCTATAGGGTGTAATGAAATATCATCTTTGTTGATAGAAAGCTTTGCATCAGCCTTTTATTTAATTATTTTTCGTGATAAGAAATACAAGTCACCAAATATTACTTCGATTTCTTCTTATTAAAATACTTTGACGTTTTTTCCAAATTCATTATATAGTCTGTGCATTAAACACCATCATTAGTTAAGAAACGATGCAAGCATTTCTATGATAACTGCATTTCTATATTTACAATGTAAATAGGTACATTGCTAAATGTTTTAGCTATGGAAAAACATTGTAAATAATTTTCACATGAATTTTGATAGTGTAAATGATTTTACTACTGAAATAAATTGGAAACCAATAGCAAAACACGTTAGTTGACAGAAATTAAGGTACGTATTACTGACAAAATACGATTATTTTATGTAAAATAATTAATGTTTTAAAAAATAATTAATAAATGTAACTGTTTATTTAAAGTTCTGGACAAGGTCTAGTACATCTTGTTTTTTCTTTCTCAAACACGTATTTTTTTTTATTCCATTTACGTACATTAACTTTTATGCCACTACCAGAACTCATAGAAATGCTGAAATATTCCGATAATAGTTAAAAAGGTACGGGTATTAGTTCTAAAGTAAATAATGTGATGAAAGAGAATTTCGATGCCATTTTTTCTGCAGAAATTATATTACATGTTATTTCCAAAATCCAATGTTTAGTATTCTTCTGTTAGCTTGAATTCCTGAAAAGAATGAAAAAGTCATACTACCCAAAGATGTCTGCAATTTAATAAACTTCCTGAAATTAATCTTTTAAAAGGCAATTTCTTGAACAGAAATTCCAATATAAATAAAGAAAACAAAGATTTTTAACCGACACTATACAATAAAGTGTCATAATCTATAAATTAAGAATAAAAATTATACTGTATGTATATTTCCAGAGTTTATATATTTACTTGCTGCTAAAATAGAGTCACTTTCTTGGAAAATAAAGACTCTGCTGCGGTATTAATGACATTTTGTTTTGCCAAAGTTCGCTTAATCTAATTTAGAAAAAATTCACATGAAGTATTTATCTTCGAAATAACTTTTCTCTTTCAGTCTATAGATAAATAACAGCGCATGCGTACAAGCAGAACCAACGCCATTTAATTAGCTGATTTACGAAGGTAATTTGTCCACCATTTTATTTTCTCTTTATTTCTCTCTCTTTGAGGGTCAACTTTACATAGTGACTACTTTTTCTTTTTTCTTTTTGTCTGTAAAAGATAAGATATTGATATATCAAAGATAATTTTCAAATATGTCAGATCGCTCACTTCAAGTGAACTTTCTACTTCGGTTTAATCGGTATCAGATCTACGCCATCTTCGTGTAAGTGTGAAACACATTTTACAAGCTGGTAAGTAAAAGAAGCAAAATAACAGAAACTAGATTAACGGATTTTTTTTTTTACTTGATGGGTTCATTATGAAAATAACGTATGTAAAAATGGAGTTACGTTTACCGATTCACTAGTCGATTTGCTTTACTGTTATTTTAAAAGACTCTACGAGATTTCACGAGATTTCACGAGATTGTGTTTGTTGCTTACTCCATTTTCTTGAGAGGTAGGTTTCAGCGCTTTTTTGTGAAAGAAGAATCTCAATCAAAGGCGAAAGGAATACTGAATGTTTATTAGATTGCATTAAACTAGCCAAAGATAAAAGTTTTGGGAAATCACTTGCATAGATGTACCCATACTTGATCTATATGATATTAAAAGAAGACAAAACAAACATATGGTTTATTTAAAATACCATCTGGGCGTTAAACAAAAGAACAAATATGTCTGAGTGGTTGCAATCATGAAGAAGAAAAAGCAGGTGTATTACTAACAAATTAATTTTCATTGGTATAAATCAAATACAAGAAGTAATATAATCAGATTATATTTTTAATATTTAGTAAGCTTAATTTGGTTTGATATATGACCAAACGTAAATAATGAGATAGATGACTGATGCTACACAATGTTTAATATTGTTAAAATCTCCATGCCTTGAAGATTACCTTTGAAATCTTATAGATATCTAATTCAAGGAGAATAGGTCTTTTATACCTAAAATAAGCAGATGACATCGCATTGATGACAGACATAAAAAAACTACATTTAACTAAATTCCGTATCAAGTAAAAAAGAAAAGCAAAAACAAAGGACTAAACATTAAATGCAAGAAGACAATGTACGCTCGTTAGAAAGATCGGCAACCTAAAATACGAATTGTAGACTTGAGAATCATGCAAATACAGACGTTTATCTGAAAGATGTTTTGATATAAATTGGAGAATGTATTGTATATGTGTCTGTTTTCTCACACAAAATGCTTCTAAGTGGCCAGTTGCAAATTTACCTACATATGCAGGAAATTATGCATTGCAGTTTGAAGATTCTTCACAGTGACAGCTTGAACTTGAATTCGAAGTAGTCTAGGGTTTTGTTTTCTTTCCTTGCAGTCGGTTCGGTTAACAGGTATATCTACTAAGAGAGTTAGAAAAGACTAAGTCAGTATAAGTAATGTAGGCCAAAGATATCTTTTTCTGTCTACTCCTTTTCAACTGAAAATGTGACACTGAAATCTGAAGTAGCATCGGAATAGATAAGGATTCGTTGCAAAGTGTTAAAAAACAAAAACTTAATATCAATTCTTCCATATGGCAGTAAATGCTGCCTAATTCTCTTGCAAATGAAGAGGAGACTTGAGTCAATAGAAACGTGCCTCTATAGACGTATGTTGAGAATATCATAGATGGAGTATGTAAGCAATGAAGAAGTTTTATAGAAAATATGGAAATACTTTGAATCGGGAAGAAAAGTTAGGATTTTGGGGCACTTAATAAGAAAAGAAATTTAGGAAAATTTGACACTTACTGTTAATATTGAAGGCATGATGGAGATTAAAAAAAATAGGAAGTTAACATAGCTAAGGAAATTATGTAAATCGATAAAAGAATGGAAGAGATAGTTAGGAGATAAAAAATGTGGAGAGCCATGATCTTTAAGGTGCTAAAAGGACGCACTGAATAATAATACGCATTGAATAATAATAATAATAATAATAATAATAATAATAATAGTCGGTTCGGTTCTCTGTGTAGGACCAGGAAGTTTTTCCCGTCCGAAACAATCCTGCACATATACGAATCTACCATCCGCCTGTGCATTGAGTATTGCTGCCATATCTGATCGGGTGCTTCTGCTATCCACCCAGGGGTCCTTGATCAAATCCAACGGAGGGTCTGTAATGTGATTGAGCCCGACTTGGCAGCTAGGATACAGTCGCTTTCTCACCGACGCAATGTTGCTTCTCTGTCTCTTCAACAAATACTTTCACGGCTTCTACTCCGATGAACTTAGCTCACTGGTTCCCCCTATGTATGAATTTTCTCGAGCCACAAGATTATCAACTAGATCCCACCCTTTTACTGTGAAACCCATAAATTGGAAACGCAAATTCTACTCCAGTAGCTTCTTTTCTCGCACTTCCCGTCTGTGGAATTCCCTTCCGCATACTTGCTTTTCCGACAGCTACAATCTTCAAGAATTCAAATGGAAAGTCAATAGTAACCTCCTGTCTCATTAACTTACATACTCTCTCTCATGCTTTTTTCTCCGTCCACCCCACTCATCAGTATTCTCTTCCTTCTCATACGCCCTTCCTGATACCCTCTCTAGCCTGTCACTCTTTCTCGTGACACTCTTCCTATGTAACCCTCTGCACAACAGTGGCAGTAAAATGCCTTGCTTGAGGCCACCCGATTATATATAATAATAATAATAATAATAATAATAATAATAATAATAATAATAATCGAACACTATCGCTAACGAGGAATTTATAACTATAAAAGCCAGGAAACAGATTTCTTTGAATACCTTTATGCTTATAGAAAACGCAATGAATGTTTATATATTTATTAGTCACGCTTCTGATCTAAACGTATTTATAAATGGAACTTTGTCTCTGTGTGTGTCCGTTACCGATAGACTCCAAAACGGTTGAACCGATTTTCTTGAAAATTTACACAGTTGTATTATAAGCGTCTGCGAGTGTTCTTAGCTAGATTTTGTGTCGAGGTACCCCCTATAAATATCGAAAATCGATAATCGAAAAATCGGGTTATAGAAGGAGTGGTCCGATTTTAATCAAATTTGATACACTCATAGACAGTGACATAAGAAACGATATTCAGAAGATTCAAGAATGCAGTTCTTACAATAGTGCAGAAAATCGATAACATATATATATATATATAAAAAGCAAGATGTTTATGTGTGTGTCTGTTTATCTGCCTGTGTGTATTTTTTTCAGCCCTTTTATTTTAGTTTTTGCTTCGGGTTTGGCTCTAAGTAGGTATGATTGTAGTTCTTAGTCTCAGCCATCATATCATTTACTCAGAGGACTTATTTAGCCTTCAAAATTCAGTTTACGACGAAAAAACTTATTTGATATCGATACCAGGAAATCAAAATTTGACTTACATCCATTCATTTTTCTTTCAATCTACGGTTCCGCTTTAACTGGAAACAACTATTGCTTTTTAGTCTTTCGTGCCAACGTCCAAAAAGGCTGAACTCCAGGACCATGGATTAGTTTTAAAGCTTTTATTACATCCAAGCAACGCCGGGCTATACTGCTAGTCTTCCATATTTACGAGAAACCGTTTATACCAGAACAAATTTACTTCACTCAGAGTTGCCAAAACAATGAGATCGAAAATACAATATATATTTTGATTGATGTTAGCTTCTCGTAGACATTTTTAAATGTTCACATTAAAAGACTTGAAAAACTGAAGACTTTCAGATTATGAAGCAAAACGGGTCAGTAGAGTTAATCGTAAAGTGAGAATATGGGTAGGTTTTGAAGGCTATCACAATGCGTTTAGTAAAATAAAGAAAGGTAAAGACAGGTGTTGGGTATTACCTATTTATTATTTATTAATATTTCGAGAATAAAGTCTCATCTTCAGAATAGTTGGAGAGCTTGATTTCACATATGTTCTTCTACTATGTGCCGTGTCTTTTTAGGGAGTTCCCCATAATTTTTCCACCCTTAATAAATTGCTCTTAATAAATTTTCTCTTTTCGTTAACTAACTTCTATTCTGCTATCCGCTAGGCTGGCTATACTTTGTTTACCTCATTATGTGTCCGAGAAATTTCAACCGTCTGTGAAGAGTAATCATCCTTTTCGTTTCCATTTTTTCCTAAAACTTAATCGTTGCTCACATGATTGGACCATGGTATTCTCAATACCCTTCTGTAGAACCACATTTCTGTTACTTCAAATCTCTTACTCATATGTAAGTAGATTGTCCAACATTCGCTGCCATGTAGAACTGATATTACGTAACAGTTTGGTGCTCTTTTCTTTGTTACTAATTTTGTTGAAATTTTCTTGTCTCTTAATACTTCGCTTAGCATTTGAAAGACATATTTCGCTATCCAATGCGTCTTCAGAATTGTGTCACACTTTCCACCATCTGTTAAAACACTTCCCAGATATTTAAGTTGTTGTTTGATTTCGGTGTCTGCAATTTGTAATTTCCATGCTGGGCTGTTCATTTTGCTAGCCACCATCCATTCTGTCTTCTTGCAATTTATGTTTATTTATTTCTTCTAGTCACTACCTTCTTTAGGAGTCATTGTAGTTTTCTTTTTGTGTTTGCTATAAACACTATCTTCTTCTCGATAAGGCTTCAGAGGAGGCTCTGTAATGTGATAGATACCAACTTGGCAGACCGCCTGCAGTCTCTCTCCCACCGGCGCGACGTGGCTTCCCTGTGTCTCTTCTATAAATACTTTCACGGCTTCTACTCCGATGAACTTAGATCACTGGTGCCCCCTAAATACGAATTTGCACGAGATACTAGATTAGCAACTAGATCCCACCCTTTTACAGTGAAACCGATAAAATGTAACCGCAACTTCTACTCCAACAGTTGCTTTCCTCGCACTCCCCGACTGTGGAATTCCCTTCCACACGATTGCTTCCCGACTGATACAATCTCCAGGAGTTTAAATGTAAGATCAATAGACACCTCCTAACACACTAACCTGCTCCCATCCCTCCTGACATTCCCTATGTCTAACCACTTCTTCTCTTTACCTTTCTCTATGTAGCCCCATGCACAATAGTGGCAGTGGAATGCCTTGCTTGGGGTGAGATGATTAAAAAAAAAAACTATGATCAGTATTCCTTATGTTACAATTGTGGCCGCCAGTAATGAATGCTGGTATGAATTCCAGTTCTCTCAGAATCGGTTGAATATGTCCGACGAGAAGACACATCCATGTCTTAAGCACCTTTTTTATTTTCTTATACGAGTATTTGACATATAACTAAATATTTCCGTCAGTTTTGTTGGGTATTAAACAAAAACATCCATGCGGCATAAAATATCTGATATTATATAAATCCAATGAAAGCGTGAAATTACTGAAAAGCGCAAATTGGTTCTAAATATTGACAATTCTTCATCTAATAAATCTGAAAAGATTAGTCTTCTTTTATATTTCATAATGTTTATTTAACGAAACGGTTCAACATGTATTAAATGTATAAATATTTTCATACAATTTAATCCGAACTCGTACAAAAACTACACTGGAAATATAGCAAAGACAGTCTGACTTTGTTCAAGGCACTGAAGCTAGCAACACAAATGCAAAAAAAAAATCTTATGTTTAATAGATTATGCAAAATAACATTCGATAGTCTAGTTAACAGTATAAAGCGCACGTATTTTTATGAGTTTACGTATACATTCGAATCAATACGTAAATAATTCAACCAGTTTTAATGAGTACGATAAGAAAATACAAAACAACAGGAAATTTATTAAATTTTATAAGTATATGGTGATACATACCGAGCAAAGCGAGGGACCGGATGTTTGCACTCTCACGACCAAAAAGCAAATGACCAAAATTCGTCGGTGCACACCCCGGCTTCACGCAGATGTTCCGGTTGAAAACTAAAAATTAATTAAATATCAAATTCCAGTTCGCGAGCCTACGCGAACTTTATTTATCGACCAATGGGAAGCCCAGAATCAAATACGGATGTGAATTCCCAAATGATCTGCTGCAATCCAAAAAGTCGAAATAAAAAGCCGATACAGAAAGCAGACAGACCGACATAGACAGACACATACAGACAGACTCGGGAGAGACGAGTGTAATTATTATCTCCCTTGACCGACGTCAAGCGGCTTACTATGCTCGCCTCCCTTTCCTCCCTTTTCCTTCTTCGCTATCTCAAAACTACTTACCGATCAAAGGAGCGGATACTTCAAAGACATTCCTAATTTACATCGCTCCCACATTCATAAGCACAAATTCTCTTTTCAGCATTTTATTGCCATGAACATTTTAACGTCCGTTGGACCCATACTAAAAGGATTACTTTAATTGTAAAAACCTTAATTGATATGTGTATATATAAAATGTTGTGTCTGAACTCAATTTGATTTTCTTGATTTATAATCTTTTATGACTTATAGTGGGCTATCAACAACAAGGCCAAATTCCATTAATCTGCAGCAACATACAACTACTCTCCACTAGAACGGATAACCCACTATAATACAATCAAGTTGCGAAAATACTTATCGTCCAATTTTACTGCGAGAGAAAACTAGTATAGTTAGTTGTGAGCAAAAGATTTCAACAAAATCAGCAAAATCTCTGGAGTTAAAAAAAGTAGAAAAAATAAAAAATTACCGGTAATTTTTCTCCCACAGCTGATTAATTATTGACAACTAAATAAAAACACAGATGAACGTGTGCTAACGCACAAGCGAAAATGAAACAGCCATGCCAAAAAAACAAAAAAACAAGACAAAAAAAAACTATCTACCTATGAACGATACTTCTTACATCATATATAACTTTCAAACAAAAATCGGGCGAATCTAACCAGTGTAAACGTTTCGGTTGAGTAAAACAAAATCAATAAATCGTTATATTGAACAGGCATCTTCTTTGCAGAATGTTAAGTAAAGATGATTTAACACTTAAATATTATCGGTTTGACCTACTTCCTCAAATCAATATTCTGATACATGGTTATTGAAATGCTGATTTTGGGAAGTAGATATGGCGAGAGAGTGCTGAGAAATCCTCGGCTCGATTAGCTCCCTAAAATTAGTATTTTGATGTATTGTCACTGGAATGTTGGTTCCCGGGAGTAGGTCGGGCTGAGAGTCTGTCAGCACTCTCTCGCGCGACCCACTCGTGAAAAACATTTCAATGACCATACATCAGAATACATATTTTAGAAGTGCGTCGTGCCATAATGGTTGCATATATAATTGGATTTTCTTTCTTTCTATGTTCCATGTTCCTTGAGGACGTCGTCGACTGTTTTATTTTCATTCTCCCTAAACCCTCTACGTTGCATATATGTTCTGTTTCAATATCTTTGATACCACACCCCTGTTGCACCAATTCTCCTATTCATCTGTGAGGAAACTGTCCAACATTCATTGCTATATCGAAAAACTGATATTATATAATCCAGCACTTTTTTCTTTGTTTTTTTTTTCTTGTATTCAAGTACTTGGATTAGCTTTTGAAAGGCTTTGTTTGTTATTTCAGTGCATCTTCGGATTACCGTGTCAAATTTCCCAGATATTTAAATTGCTTGCTTGATTTCAATTGTTCTAGCTTTTTCTGTCTTAGTTCTTTCTTCTTTCCTTTCTTTACTAACTTTGTCTAGTATTTTCCGAAGTTTACTTTCTGTGTCTGTCAACAAAATATCCATAATAATCTGTATATACGAGGGTCATTCAATAAATAAGGTGAATTTTTCGGTATAAGGACTTCTGCGACGGCCATTCAATAAATAAGGTGAATTTTTTGGTATATGGACTTCTAATACAGATAGAAGCGTACCTTTTTAGATTTTTTCATTTACTTCTTTTTCAAAGAGATTTACATTTTTTTCAGATTGAAAAAAACTTTGAGAGTTTTGGAGATTAACTAAGATGGCCGACCAAGAAACAAGCTCCAGGATTGAATAGAGGTCACTTATCAAGTTTTTGGTTGCTGAAGGGTGCAAGTCAGTTGAAATTCATAGGAGAATGTCAGCTATGTATGGTGCCACACGTTTCAGCTAAAAAAGTCTTCAAGTGGGCTAAATTGTTTAAAGAAGTTTAAAAGTGACGATGACGTCAAAAGTGCTGTGAGCAACTGGCTGAGACATCAGGCCAAAAATTTTTACGCTGAGGGAATACGGAAGCTTGTGCACAGATTGGAAAAGTGTGTGACACTGCTGGGAGACTACGTTGAGAAAAAAAGTAAGCCTCAATCTGTATTAGAAAAATTCACCTTAGAAAAATTCACCTTAGAAAAATTCACCTTATTTATTGAATGACCATTGTAGATGTTTTATACCGAAACATTCACCTTATTTATTGAGTGACCCTCGTATTATGTTGTTAAGATTATGATTTCTATTTTTTTAGAATAGTCTCACTCTAAAGTTTCAATAACTGTTACCCACCCCCATTTATTATTATGTACTTACTCAATTCATATTCTATTCACAGTATAAGTTCTGAATTACTCCAGTATTTTTCCGAAATAAATCAAATTTTCATGTCAGTTCAAATAGATCTTTGCTTGGTATCTACACAAATAACTTTTTAGTCGATGAAACATATGTATACGTCCTTCTGCATTTAAATTACTCTCTCTCTCTCTCTCTCTCTCTCTCTCACACACACACACACACACACACACACACACACTGATATAGTTCTGATAATAATTACAGCAGGTCTTGTTCCATCGAAACGGACTATTTTAATCCTATTTCCGGTCTAATTCTGCCACACACTCTGTTCATGATAATTCGGGCGTTAAGCTTAGTTATCTGGTTCAGGAACCCGGTTATGTACCTCACTTCTTATGTAGTGCTACAATGATTGATCTACTAAGGATTTCCGGTATTACACCACTGTCTTATATTTCAAATATTATTTCCGTAATAATGTCAACACTAAAATTTTTAAGACCAATGACATTCATAATTCAATGATTCTGCTACCTTGTTTTTGTCTATCATGTTCAGTTCAGATCCTACTTCAGACGTTGATATTTCAGTTTTTCCATAATTCGATGTATTGAAGGTTTCCCTATCTCCTCATGCAACAGTTCTTCAGCTTTCTTTCCATTCGTTGGATTTTTAAATTATTTTCTCACTATTATGATTCTTCTCCTTGTTGATTTGACTCATCCTGCTTATGAGCACAGTTTTTCTCCGGTGAATTATAATTTTATTCTCTTGTGTATATTTACCTTATTCATGATACACATTCTTTCTATCTATGCACACTTTACCTGGATCTATTGCTCTTTCACCTGTCTATATTTATTACTAATCTCTGTGTTTAATGTTCCATAATTTGTGCCATTTCTTGGCATTGTTTTGCTCTTTTTCTTTAATCCAATCTTTTTTCTCTTGTTCCGATTTCTTTAAAATATTTTCGTTTGCTGATATCACTAAAGAATCTCTCAATGTCTTCCTTTTTCCGATTTAAGTTATTATTGAGTCGTTTTAATTTTGAAAGTATATATCAGTTGGCAACTTCGGTCATTCAAGAGTCTGTATTGCAGTTTTGATGTTTCTTTGGTTTTCTTATCGTTTGCATATGACTCTGGAGTCAGAATTCAGAGATTTTACAGTTTAAGACTGCATTTCTGAATGTTGTATTGATTGTTATGTAATCGGTTTTGCTCTTCAAATCTCCTCTAGGTCTTGGTTACTATTTTGTTTTTTTTGCGTACTCTTGGATTCATATTTCTCTATTTTTATCACAGCTCATCATTACGGCTAGACCATCCGATTGCTTCCAGCCAAGATTAAAACAGGATAATATATATATATATGCACTCTCGGCTACTGGCGTGTGGTTACATTGTATATAGCATGCTAAAGTCCGCCATCCTCTATCAAGCGCCCATAGCTCAGACGTAGAATCGCCGACTGATGGGTCGGGTTTCAATCCTGACTAGAAGCAATCGGATGTCTAACCATACTGATGAGCTGTGATACAGTGAAACAGATCTGTCTATAATGTTTATTATGTTCAATCATGAGCTATTCTACACATCGGCTTTAATTTCAATGAATGATCCCAACAATATAAGTTAGCTGTTATGAAAAAACCTTAATTTAACGCACACAAATGATATCTTCATATAAAGAATTACACAACATTAGACAAGCACATTTTAAGAATGGATTTCCTAGCTCCGTCATTGATCAACAAATTAAAATGTACCTCAATAAACTTAATAATACTTCTAACAATATTGATAATATTAATAATAATAATGTCCATCAAGATAAGCTTAACACTATTAACTTATACTATTGCAACCAAATACATAATAATTACAAATATTATTGAAACAACATTCAAAAACATAATACGTAGTCATGTAAACCAATTAATAATAATAATCAAATTAAGCTCAACATAAATTATAAAAAAATTAAAACAATTAACCTCATAGTCTCTAATAACCCTGCAACCACACAACTAAATCCTCGACAGAAGACCAGTGTTGTGTATCAATTTACATGCCCGTTCAAAAATTGTATCTCTGTTACTAATAATAAACCCACTAGATATATGGTTTTACGACTACTACGCTCTCCCGTAGGTAGACCTTCCATCTTTCTGATCATAGGTCAATTAAACATTTCTTAGAAAAACATAACCATGTATGTAATATTAGGCAGATTATAGTCGATTATGCAATAATACTCGCATACATACATAATAAAAAGAACCTTAAGATATTAGAAGCCATCTACAATAATTCAAAGCAACCAATACTCAATAAAATCACATTTCAATCTAGTCACAACACATTACATTACATTTAGACATATGGTTCTGTTAACAATTCGGTTTCTCACATGGTGTGACGTCGTGGAACCACATTAAAAATTTACGACCTGCGTCTGCTATTCAGTGACTGTTATCGTCGAATAGCAATGTTTCATGTCAACACAAGATAAAATCATCTTTGATGGTGGATGTCTTTATGTTAACGTCTCTGTAACCTATCCGAAGATGTCTCGTGGGAGCCGAAAGCTTAGAACCACCATAATAAAAAATATCCAAATGTTGGACAATTTATGCCTTTTCACCTGAAATTAAAGCCAAAATACGATGTTTAGAACGGCTCATGATTAAACATAAGACATTTATTGTCTGTTATATTTAACAGTATATGTTTAGAAAATTATCTACTGCCTATATATATATATATATATATATATAAAACGTAGATTTAGAGAGTAATTTTTCTTTTATGCATATATTATTGAATGTTACAGAAACGGAATGAATGATGTTACGTTTCTCATTAACTTTTCTTGATTTCGAAATAGAAATTTTACATTAGATTGAAGTCTGTAAATTAACAGTCCCTAGTTGAACAAGAATAAAATAAGGACCGGACTATGTTTTACGCTTCTACAAGTCATCATCAGAGGGAAAATTGCAAAAGTAAGTTACAGATTTCTTTTTTTAAGTCTGTAGAAAATATTTTATAAATTTATCGGTTAATATTTGAAATTTGCAATGTAGCCTATTTTGACATCAAGTGGGTGATTGGCAGACAAGATTATAAACAATTGAACGCTTAAGTAACATTGCTAAAGTAATTATTATTGTGCGTTTTTTAGGGATGCGACCTCGGATAGAAATGAGTAGAGGGTTATTTCTTTCAATGACATTTATATTTTTGGAATTGGTTATCTTCAATGCACAAAAAAGAACAAAGCTCGTTTTGAAACCCTCACTTCTGCTTTATTCGTGGCAGGAGTCAAATATTATGTCAGACATAAACACTTGGTACAGTGGGCGTGAAGTAAATGCTCTTCGTGAAAACTAAACTTTATAACTTTTGCATAAAAATGATATCAAAGTGTTATTTATTTTAATCATTTTTCCCACAAGTAAGGAAATAAAGCTACTAAGACGCAAGATATTATTGAGAATGGAAGAAACAGAGGAAACGTTATTGAGGAGAGAGGACAAAAATGGAATAAGATTCAATGAGTCAGAATCAGGCTGCTTTTAAATTTCTTAAGAACAGTGATGTAAAACTGTAATAGAGTTCCACAAAGAGAGGTCTGAGAGAAGAACTTATTATCATAGAACTTACGGTTATATTTAGTAATTTTAACAGAAAAATGAGACCTAGTATTGAGCTTAAATTTGGGGAATCAAGATACCAAATAGCTAAACTCAGCAGAAAAAATTAATATGAAAATATTTATAAGAAAGCAACGGAAAATTACCTTACAGTAATAGGAAAACGACTGAAACCGATATAACAGGTCAAGACCGATAAGATAGCAGTTTCTTCTTTGGATTTTTTCAAACATTTCAAAATACATAGCAGAAGCACTAGACCTGATGCGACAGCATTATTCAGTGTATGAATGAATGGTAGATTTATAAAGGTGTTTGATAGATTCTGACAAGAAAATAGTCAAGCAGGAACAATGAATTATCTTTTCTGGCATCAGACTTAATAATTTAAGATAATATTTCCATTTCATGTCAGCTGAAAACTTTAGACTGAAAATGCGCAATGATTTACGCTTTTGGGTGTTAGTGTCAGTCATGCTGACGGAAAGAAAAAAAGGTTCCGTCAGATGATTAAAAAAGAACAGTTTCGATTTGGAAAAGTTAAAATTAACAAGCCGTTTCTTGCTCTATTTAGCAGCAGATTGAAGGTCAATTTCGCGGTCAGCTGCCAGTTTGGCTTTACCGAATCTATCAAACAGACCATTAAGACAAGGTGCTTCGAAAATCACGGCAAAAACTACGTATTAAGGTAAGTATATTTAAGTACATATTCCCCCAATTTATATGTATTTTCCGCTAGACGTAAATATTGACATCACAAGGTGGCAAGTGATATTTCTCTTACTATTTAATTCAATATTGCTTGCAGAAAATCTGTTTTTTCTGTAAATTCTTTCCTTGACTCAAGGTGATATTACTCCTCCCTAGAATCTCGCAGCCTGACTTCATTTCTGTAAAATCACTGCTCGCATAAGCAAATTTACGTAAATGTAATGTGATAATTACATCGAGTAAGTTTTAAGTCGTTTGTTCTTCGTTGATTTTTAAGCACGAAGTGATAAATTCTTGTTAGTTTTCAAGAATTTGCAGGAAAAAAAATTAATTTTTACGTGAAAATGAAAAAAGGATCTAGATGAAAGGCAATGGAAGCTTAAGAAATTATATTTTGATTTAAATGCCAATTACAAGAACGAACATTTAAACGTGAGATTTTTCCCAAAATCGAAGGTTCGCTAAAAAATAAAGCAAGCAGGGTTGATGAACAAGTTTAAAATTAAACAGAAATTATTGAGCTGGTATTATAAATTTTCTACTTTCAATTTGTCAGTATGAAATTTGGCCCAAATAGAATTTGAATAAAGGAATTTGCTGAGAAAAGAACAGAATGGGATTAAATTGAAATAAAGAGAAATATTGAGAAATCAAGACAGAAATAGATCAGGAAAAAGAAAAATATATAGAGAGATAAGGTGTCAGAGAGAGAGAGAGGGGAATAGAGTGAGAGAAAGAGAGAGATCTAGAAAGAAAATGAAAGAGAAGGACAAACATAATGAAAGAGGGAAAGAGAAAGAAAAATATGAACTGAGAAAGGCAGGGAAAGAGAGAAAAGGATATATATATATATATAACTATAAATTTATCTTTACACACGTCTCAAAAAACTCACCGAGTATAAACGCGGAGGGGAAAATGGAAACAAAAAAAGAAACTAATTAAGCACTTGAACATTAGTCAAAGTACTCGTCGAAAGAAAAAAAAAACCGAGACGAGAAGCCTAACACGTAAAGCGCTCAATACAATAGCAGATCAAATAAATAAATAAATAGCTACCCTAGAGCCAACGGACCTACCTAGGTTTCACCTAATGGATCATCAGGGTTAACTTGCCCTGATGTACCATTAGGTGAAACCTAGATAGGTCCGTTGGCTCTAGGGTAGCTACTTATATATATATATATATATATATATATATATATATAGTTAGAAAGGAAGAGAGAAGGAGGAGGAGGAAAAGAATGAAGAAACGCGATAACAGGAGCGGAGACACGCAAAAACAAAAGGTCACTTTGATAGTATGATAGGGAGCGGACTAGTGCCAAAATGCCTTTCAAGTGAACAGGAACTTCATCAAGTGTTTCAGAATGTAGACTTATTCCAGAATTATGCTAACAATTTAAAAGAAGAAAAGCCAATAAATATTACGAAAAGCTACAAACGGTAAAGAAAATAAATATACATTGTAACAATAGTTACGCCATTAGTATTTTCGATATCTTAACTTTTAAACTGAATTTTTAAAAATGTAAACGTTTTCTTGAAACTTTTATTTTAGCTTTAATTGAAAGCTAAATGATTAAATTTACAATCTCCAATAAGCAAAATACTCTGGTTTTATTTGAAACAAAAATTATATTGATTGAAATATATAAAAGTTTGAGATTTTCTTTCAATTTTTTAATTTTGCTGCCAGTTTTGAGCAATCGACACATTTATAAACAAACATTAATTCTCGGTTGTAAAAATCTTACAAAAAAAAACTTGTTAATTTTGGATAAATAGCAAATTGAAATTAAAATTAATCTGATTTAAAACAAATATTACTTGTTTACGGCATATATTTAAGAAAAAAAGGTATTTCTTAGTCACGCTGATAAGACATTAATGAAGCGCTAATTGACGAGTTGACAGCCTGATGACTGACAGGCTAAGTATGGTTCACTAGAATTGACATAATTTGATGACTGTGACCATTTTTAAGAGAAACAACCCTTGAAACAAGCAACCTTTGAATGACATCTACCAAGTAATTTAAAAGAACTATTTTCAGCAATCTAATATTTTATTGAATTTTATTATTTTCATAATTTTCGCGCTCCAAATATAAGAAGAAAATTCCGCGCTGATTGATTTTTCTGAAGGACTGCCTTTTTGCCAAACATACTCCCACGTGAGTGCTTACCTAAATAATTTAATCTTCATCCCTTCAAGCCACGATTAACTCGTTGTCTTCATAATATCTGCTTCCTAACACTTTCTTCTACGCATACCACGCGTCTCATTCATCATTACCATTTCCACTGAAATTATGACTCATTTTTATATTTAGTAAAAATGTAAATCATGTAGGTACCACCATTAAATCGCTAAAAAGAAGCATAGTATGAATAAAACGTTCAAAATATTATTAAGAGGAAAGCAATTTTTTTTTTAATTTTTTAATCCCGTCTAACATGTTCAAAATTTTGGCAGAGATTTGAGCTAGTGGGTAACTAAAACGTTAATACTGTTTACTATGGAAAATGTAATGATTACATCAACTACTTTTTCCGGTGACAAAAACATTAATAAAAAGAGAATGATACCTGTATAAAAGTGAATATTGTATCCTGCGTAAAAATGAATAAAACCATATATATCATTTATAAAAGCGAATATTATATCTAAACTTATTTATAAATGGATCTTTGTCTCTGTGTGTGTATGTGTGTGTGTGTCTGTATGTGTGTGTGTGTCCGTTACCGATAGACTCCGAAACGGCTGAACCTATCTTCTTGAAAATTTACACAGTTGTACTATAAGTGTCTGCATGTGTTCTTAGCTAGGTTTTGTGTTTTGTGCCAATAAATATCGATAATCGAAAAAATCGGGTTATAGAAGGAGTGATCCGATTTTAATCAAATTTAATACACTCATAGACAAAGACATAAGAAATGATATTCAGAAGTTTCAAGGTTGCGGTTTTTACAATAGTGCAGAAAATCGATAATATATATATATATATATATATATATATATATATATATATATATAAAGCAAGATGTGTGTGTGTGTGTGTGTGTGTGTGTGTGTGTGTGTGTGTGTGTGTCTGCCTGTATGTCTATTTTTTCATCCCTTTTATTTTAGTTTTTGCTTCGGGTTTGGCTTTAAGTAGGTATAATTGCAGTTCTTAGTCTCAGCCATGATACCATTTACTCAAAAGACTTATTTAGCCTTCAAATTTCAGTTTACGACGAAAAAAAAATCAAAAGTTGACTTACATCCATTCATTTTTCTTTCAGTCTACGGTTTCGCTTTAACTGGAAACAAGTATTGCTTTTTAGTTTTTCGTGCCAACGTCCAAAGAGTCTGAGCTCCAGGACTATGGATTAGTTTCAAAGCTTTCATTACACCCGAGCAACACCGGGCTATACTGCTAGTGTTGTATAAAAGTGAATATTGTATCCTGCGTAAAAATAAATGAAACCATATATAGCATTTATAAAAGTGGATAATATATGTTGCATAAAGGTGAATATTACCATTTGTATCGTGCATGCGAATTTCATATCTCGCATAGGTTCTATTATAGTCGTAAACACACATACATGCATGCATATGCATATTGCATTGGCTTACGTTTGACTTTAGTTTCTGAAAAAATGAATTTTCTATTAAAATAATGTAAACTTTTCTTAAATCAATTAAATTGCGATGAATAAATTGTCGTCTAAATTATGCAAAAATGAATAAATGAAAATAACACTGACGTCTCATTTTAACAGATATATTTACCAAAATTACGCAAAAAATATCTTGAAATGCTAAAGAGTAAAGTTATTCAATAAAATCGGCATTGGCTTTAACCACAGCCTCTGGACGATTTCGGAATATCTTGCAACTCTTCCGAACGGTCACTCTGTTTAAGTTGGTGAATGCTGCCATAATACTTACCTTTAGTTCATCTTTGTTGGTCTCCCGCTCATTTGCTTTCCACACCTCATAATCAAGAGGATTGCAGTCTAGGGTGTTAGGTAGCAAGGTATAAGTTATGATAAGTCATGGTTGGATTATGCTGGCTTGGCATGGTGCAGATTCCTGTTGTCAGACAGGGTCTTTTAGCAGGCACCCTCTAGGACCGTGGCTGCATTACTTTCTCAAGGCTCTCGATATAGGCCTCCATGTTGTACATGAGTCACTCATCAACAAATTCAGTACTTCTCTTATCAGAACGATCAGAGTGATTTCTCCGAGCTGCTCTCTCTTCGTAATCACTGTTAGACTCATTCAACTTTTTCCTAACCCTCGACACTGTTTTCAGATTGATTCCCAGACACTCCGTAATGTTCGTATTGTAACTTCCGGTGAGAATGCCAAGAAGTACAGCATGCCATTTTCCAAACTTTTGATGGAGCCAATTTTGCCACGCGGCTGTTTTTCTCACAAACGCCACCCAGCTGACCGTACTATGCTGTGCCACTGAGAAGACTACAAACAAACAAGGTTCATTCGAGAAATAAGAAGAATAAAATGTCGACAATTTACCCATCGCAGTGTCACACGCACGAAGGAATTTATGAACTTGTAATCCGACATTATATCAAACGTTATCACAGTGGATACTCGTATATGAAATAGACGACCAACTTTAATTTCTTATTTAAACTGTGTCTTACTTCTATCGGTCATTGCATTAGATGAATATTAATAAAAATAAATTTTCCCTTAAGGAACGAAACTGCGTCCCTCTTTTTACGAGAAAATATCCTTTGACCCAGTGGTTAAAAATATTTCCGAAAAGAAATTGATTCGCAAGTTTTGAATGCAAAACGAATATATTTTTATGCACTTTTTAAAAAGCGAAACGGGTCAGAAGTAAAGGGAAAGTCTTCCGCATTCAAATATTTTTTCTCGAAAACCCATATGTGCTCAGTTCAGTATCCTAAATGCAAACAAAACAATTTAGAAAAAATTAATGAATTTTTCAAAAAAATAGTTATTAACGTTGATAATCGTATATGAAATAGACGCCATATTTTTATTTTAAGTATTGCATATTATGTATATCGGCCTGCGTATTAATTATCTTTCTTAAGATTTCTCCACTGCGCAAATAAAGATCTCTAGAATGAAGTATAATTGCAAAAGAGCAACAAAATAGAGACTGATGTGAAAAGAACGACGAAAATTGCAGAAAAGCAGAACAGAGGGTCCAAAACAATTAAACGAAATTGAAAATATTGGCAAGATCAGAAGAGGACAAGAAAAATATGTCTCAAAAGGGATTTGAGAAAAATTAAAATGCTAATTATCTAGAAAAGTAAATCGAACATTTGAAGAAGCTGGTGTTGCAATTGGAGACAAAGAATAATTAATAAATACTCACTATAAATATATATCACTATATATTTTGACAAAGAGAAAAGATGCAGAATATTAAGAACGCAAGCTAAAAGACATGAAGATAACCAAATACACGAAAATATTAGATGAAGAAATAATAAAAAAAAAAACATTGGCCAAAGAAATACAACGAAACAAAAATTAAAATATGGTAACTCTAGGGCAACATTTTATGACTATGTTGTCTTGATTAGGGATTGCATTCAAATTTAATCTCTTATTTCTATCCATGGAAATTAGACCTTAACAGTTAGTATGAATCTTATTTCAGATTGGTTTTCTCGGTTATATAATTATAGTTTAATTCAAAGTTTACGAATGCAGAAAAGTGTTGTAATTTTGGAGAAAGAAGACTTTTTTTTCGCGACTAATAATTTTTCAGGTAAAATCACGTAAGAAAATACTACTTTTTTACCATTCCTACCAGAAATATTTTAAAGTAACAATTTGATGGGATCGCTTCCAGCCTCCCCAACTATTAAACCAATAGAAAACGTGTCATTTAAAAGAGATGTATATGTGAACGAATATCAGTCCAAACTGTTTCATCCACTTACGCAGAAATACCCTTAAGAAAAGCCATCTCTTCTTTCTCCAGCTATGTGTTGAATAGCCAAAGTCTACCGCAGAAAGTTATGACAACCTATTGCGGGAAAATATTCTGCCTAGTCAGCCATGTCTCTTTCGAGAGATGATCGCCCAAGCGTTTATCACGCGTGGCACTTAACTCCACGAGTGAAATGTGAACGAAAAAAATATTCAATCAAAAATAACTTTGAAGCAATGAGATAAAAATGAAATAAATATCAATATCTTAGTAAAAGTACAAATCGATCTTCTTTCCAGGCTAAATGGCAAGACGTATTGGGATTTCTAGCCTTCGTTGACAACCTGTTTAGAAAAAAAAACTATGTTCATACCTGAAGACGGCTCTTGGGAGACTGAATTACACATTGTCTACCAGTTTTTCTCTGGTATCAATTCACAAGGAAAGTGTCTGGTTTTCCATAATCGAAAATGCTGGGCTGTTTGGTCTTCATACGTCAAAATCGGTTGCAGGGCTTATCGCTCATTTCAGTAAAAAATGAAATTTGAGCACTCTAGCTATTGGGCGCGTAATATATGCGCTAAAAAGACTGCCTCCTTCCACCGAACGTCCCGTGGCCCAGGGGTAGAGTCGCCGACTGACGCCAGATCGGTCGGGTTTCGAGCCTGGGTTGTGTAGCAATCGGAGTCTAACCGTACTGATGAGCTGTGATACAGCGAAACAGATCTGTATATATATATATATATATATATATAAGAAACAGACAGGTTGAAGGTATCTATATTTGTCGATAAAGGTGTTCAATATTATCGTTAGTCAATATAAAAATCGACACTGAGATCAGCATCAGTTGAACCAAAACAAAAGGAATAGCTTGAATATTGGATTTAAGCATGAAAGAGACTGTCACTGTTTAATAATGATCTCCGTGTCCACCTATATATATGTGTGTGTGTGTGATATGTGTGTGTGTGTGTATGCGCATAGTGAGAGAGAGAGCGGGAGAACTATGGCAAGAGTCATTTTTTCGTAGTGGGTATCACTAGCTTTCTTCAGAGTCGCAAATTTACTTCTCACTTAAAGCCAACAGCCACATTTTCGCCAAGGATAAACCATATTTTGCAGTCATAAATGATACAGCGCAATAGGGTTTTTATCAGTAAATGTTTTTTCACAAGCAGGGAAATACAGCCAACGACTTGTCAGTGATGGAGAGGATACAGTCAGTAGGAGAATCTTTTTAATACTATCTGCCAGTATTCATTACTGGCGGCCACAATCTTAACAGGATAAGATATACAGATGACACGGTGTTGATAGCATGCACAGAAAGACGGCTACAGTTAAAAATATAGAGATAATAATGTCGTCATGAGAGCGATTGATATCATTACCTCTATTTTTTTAAATAATTTCCGGTACTTAAGATTTAAAATTAATCTAAAAAATTAAAACACTTTCTTGAAGCTTTCATTTTAGCTTTAATTGAAAACTAGAGGATTAAATTTACTATTTCCAGCAGGCAAAATAGTCTGTAGGGGATTTTTAAAACAGAAATTATGTTGATCTGAATAGTTTTATTTTTTATTTATTTTTTATTTTTTTTGAGTGGGGACTAGAAAGAAATATTCAGCGCTCTTTTTAGATGTCTTTCATCGCAATGTAATTTTGTTTATTAAAAACTTTTCAAAAATTTTTTTTTCTAAACCTTTTTTGAGGACTGTTAGCTACCAAAGTACAAATAAGTAAAAATAAGTACAAATTTGAAATAAATATTATTTACTTAAGTTAAAAAAGCAGAAAAACGATTTTTTAAAATAAACAGTATCAGTGATTTAAATAACTTTCAAACTAATAGGCTGTTGATGTATTTATTACTGTCCTGTGAAGACTTCAACTGTTAAAACATAATTTAAGAAAATGGCGGCTTTTTACATAATTTTTAAGTACTCAGTAATCTTTAAATTTTGGAAATGTCCTACGTAATTTAATTTTAGAAATGTTGACATTAAATTTACTCTAGTCATCGATTTTATTCTCGGATAATCTGTATACTTTCAAAAGGGATATGTTTTATACACATAATTTTTTTTTTAGATATTTAAAAAACTCTTAATGCGTGTTGATTATGAAATACTAAGGGACTGAGAATGTCTGACCTTGTATACATTGCATGAAAGATTCTCTTATAAAAACCTGGATTAATAGAAATAAGCCCAGGTGAATATATTCTATAGAAATAGCGAAAGAATAGTCTGGCAAATCAGTTCCAAAGGGTAGCGCTTCTTGTAAAGAAGCCGTTAGAATGACATATCCTTCTTATAAATTATATACTAAAGGAATGAGACTGTCGGACCTTGTATACATTGCATGGCAGGTCCTAGCAATATAAGGGTCGCTACCTTTTGAAATGTGCATTGTGGTGCAGTGGATATCGGCTTGGAACGAGAAATCGGGGAGCCGAGTTCGAATTCCAGTTAAATTCATTGCATTCACTCATGCGCAAATACCCTTGGGAAAGGTATTAATCCGTCTCTTCTCCCTCCAGCTATGGTTTAAATAGCAGAACAGATTGGGTTCTATAGTCTTGGATGGCAACCAGTCTACCGCAAAAAGCAATGGCAACCTACTGCGGGATAATCTTCTGCCCAGTCAGTCATGCCTCAGTCATGATCGCCCAACCGTGTTTCACGTATGGCACTTAACTGACCTTTTGAAATAAACTTACTAGCCGCTGTTCAATTGCTGTTTTCATGGCAGATATTCACACTAGCTTATTTCCACAAGTTAAGATTTTTACAGCTAGGACCAGCCATACCATGAAATACAATCAGGCATTCTCATTCTCATTCACTTATAAAAAGGATGTTCCATTCGAACTGTGTCTTTACAAAATCGTTACTTTTTATACGGATCTGCTAGTCTCTATTCTATCGCTATTTGCATTGCAAATATTCACACAAGCTTACTTCTACTAGTTCTGACTTTTATAGCCAGGATCTGCCATGCCATGTATACAAGATTCTCATTCCCTTCTTATTTGTAAGAAGGAGGTTCCATTCGAACAGCTTCTTTCCCAGAACTATAACTTTGTCAAACAGACATCCAAAAACATGCTTCTCTGATCACTACAATCTTAGCCTCGTTAATTGTCATCTATCTTATATATCTTCATAATATGCATTTCTTCCTCTTTGTAACTTCATACAGTATCGCTCTATATTAAGTGAAGAAGAGGCTTGAGGCAGAAGAAATGTGGTTTTACAGAAGGATGCTGAGGATACCATAGACTGAGCATGTGATGACTACAGGTCGGTGAAACTAAAATAAAACAAGTAAAGAAATTTAAATACCTGGGAAGCGTGCTGACAGAGGATGGAAAATGTAATGTTGAGATCCAAAGACGCATTGTCATGACCAATGACGCATTTCAAAAGCTAACCAGAATACTGAAAGACAGGAGAATCTCATTGGAAACAAAGAAGAGAGTGCTGGATTGCTATGTGATATCTATCGTTCTGTATAGCAGTGAATGTTGAACGATCTCCTCAAGGATGAAGGAGAGGCAGCAGAATATTTTTTTTATATATATTACTAATGTTAATGATTATTTTCCACTCTACAACTTCTTGTTACCCTATCACTATATCCATGGCAAATATTCACACAAGCTTACCTCTACTAGCCTAGAATTTTATAGCCACGACCTGCCATGTCATGTATACAAGTTTAAATATTTTCATTCAAACATTCATAACTGTAAGAAAGAAGTTTCATTCGAACAGATTCTTTGCCAGAACTATAACTTTGTGGAACAGTCAGTCAGTTGAGTGTCATACGTGATACACGCTTGAGCGATCATGTCTGGACAGAGACATGACTGACTGGGCAGAAAATTATCCCGCAGTAGGTTGCCATTGCATTCTGCGGTAGACTGATTGCCGACCAAGGCTATAGAACCCAATCTGCCCTGTTATTTAACCCATAAGTGGAAGGAATAGGCGGATTAATACCTTTCCCAAGTATATTTGCGCGTAAGTGAATGCAATGAATTCAGCTGGAATTCGAACTCGGCTCTCCGATTTCTGGTTCCGAGCCGATATGCAATGCACCACAACGCACAAGACATCCAAAAAACATGCTTCTCTGATTACTTATAATTTAGAGTCAATTGTCATCTATCTTATATATCTTCATAATATGCATTTCTTCCTCCAACCTTACAACTCTTGCTATTTTATCACTTTATCCATGCCAGATATTTGCACGAGCTTACTTCCACTAGTTCTGACGTTTACAGCTAAGATCTGTCATGCCTTTGTTTACAGGATCTGACATTCTTATTTTCTTTGTATTCCATTTGTAAAAATGGAGTCTCATTCGAACAGCTTTTGGCGCTAATTTTGAATCGGATTTTCGAAAGGATGCTCTCCCGACCTTGGCAGTCTTAACTCCTTCAAGTCTTGGGTCACTCGTTAACGACATTCAAGTACCTCATTCAACTATCTTTTACTCTGAGTGTCTCCTGGGCTCCACATTGCGTGAAGAATAAGAAAAAGATATATGGAGCAAGATCGATTGATAGAGTTAAATCTTTAGAAAGAGAAGATAGACGATTAATTCTTGAACACTATAAACAATAATTTCTAACTTTTATCAAACATTTCGTTTAGGACGAGATAAAACTAAGAACTTCGAAGAGAAACATTCCTTTTCTGAAACAGAGAAAAGCTATAAAATATGTTATTTATCGTAGATGACGACTAAATTTAAAAAGAAACAAGAATAGTGTGAAAATATATTTTATGTTCTTTTTTTACTAAATCAATCTCCGAAAAAAAAAAACATCGAGACCTAGCTAATGAAGACTTTTTTAAGAAACAGTTCAATCTTTCTGATTTTAATCTATATCTGGGAAAGAAAACCAATTCAATAAATTGCTGTGGCAAAGAATTAATTTCTCGTTGTAAATTTGGCAACCAAGCACATGATTTGTTTCACGATCTATTCCGAAGATTTCAAAAATTATTAAAGATAAATGTTAGCGTTGAAAATAATCGTATTTGGAGGATGTAACACTCAACCGGAAATTTAAAACGCTTTAAGTATAGTTAATAATTAAATTTAATTGAATAATAAGCTTGCAATTATTAGATAGGAATTTAAAATGTCTGTTTCATTAACATCTAATTGTAGCTTATTACTGAATTTAAGAAAAATACATATACATGCGCAGCCAATAAATTCATGACTGCAATCTGAAGCTTGCTTAGTATATGGTGTTAATGTTATATACATATATGTGTGTGTGTATGTGTGTGTGTGTGTGTGTGTGTGTGTGTGTGTGTGACGCGATGGATAAATTGTCGTCTAAATTACGCAAAAAAAAGGAAAATTTTAACCTATTTTTTACCAAAATTACACAAAAATATCTGGAAATATTAAATAGTAAATTTATTTAGTAAAATCGCCATTACCTTCAATCGCAGCCTCCAGACGACTTCAGAATCTCATGCATCTATTGTGGACATTCTTTTTTTGTTTAAACTGATGAATGCTCTCGTGATTCTTGCCTTTAGTCTGTCTTTGGTGTTACAAGAAGCTTTGTTGCTCTCTCGCTCAATTACTCCTCACGAATAACAATCAAAGGGACTGCAATCTGGGGAGTTAGGTAGCTCGATGTAAGGGTTAATGTGGCTGAAGAAATTGTCTGGTAGCCATGACTATGTTCTAATGCTTGTTCAGCATGGTGCACAGTCCTGTTGCCAGTCAGAGTCTCCTAGCAGCAGCCCCACTCTTGACCCAGGACAGCACCACAACCTCAAGGCACTTGTTGTAGGCCCCCGTGTTGTTTAAGACCTTCACTAACAAATTTTAGTTCTTTTCTTACCAGAACGATCAGAGTAAGTTTTTCGAGCTGCCGTATGCACGGCATCACATCCAACTCTTTCCAAATCATTTGTGCTGACCGTACTATACCGTTCAACTGACAAAATCAAAAGCAAACAACGCACATTTGCGAAATAAAAAAATGAAATAGCAGAAATTTCCCCATCGCACTATATATTTACGCTCTTGCCAGTCAATTGAGCACTATGGAGAAATGGTAAACTTTAAAAACAGTAGCCACTCAGGCATTTATGCATCGTTCATTTAGTAATGAATATGAACACTTTCGGCTACAAGCGGGTGTTTACATTATGTATATAACAGGCTAAAATCCGCCTTCATCCACTGAGCGCCCATCGCTCAGTCATGGCTAGAACCAATTGGATGTCTAACCTTACTTATTAGCTGTGATACAACGCGAAACAGAACTGTCTGTATGTACACATATATATATATATATATATATATATATATATATAATTTATATATATATAATTTTTATTTGTTTAAATATTATTTTTAGTAGATACTCGTATGCGCTGTTTTTGTTTTTATAATTAAAGAGTATCTTCATTTAAAACAACAGGTTTGAATAAATGAGAACTACGAAAATATGCAAGGTTCTCTTATATCCAGGGCTCTCTTATATCCGGGTTTGGTCTATTTTATATACATTACCACAGGCTCTAATATGTCACCAGATAAATTATCTCCTATATCCGGGTTGCTCTTATATGAGGGTTATACATATGTGTCTGTGTGTGTGTGTAATGAAAAATAAATATCATATATATATATTTATTACACGTACACACGCACCTATATATATATATTTATATGTATGTATGATGATGAAAAAAGGTTTTAATGTATGGTATATTTATGAGTAAAAGGGCTCAATATCAGGGATAGAGCGTATGTTAATATAGGAAGTGGTCTTTGAGAACAACTTCTGCAAGTTATTGGAATTTTGAACTAAACCCTTTATTTCAGTCACCGGTGTTGGCTTTTCTACTTCCACAAAAGTTATGTCGTCCGTATAATATCAGGACAGCCCTAAAAAATGATTCATCACTTCGCAGACACCTGCTCTGAGTAAGACATCCCATAGAGGAGAATATGATTAAGGACTTCGTTTACATCGTCTCATTCAGCTGTGGTACGAAATAAAAAGTAAAGAGGGGCCGCCTTCTTAATATAAGAATACAAGAACCTCACAAAGCCGTAAGACGAGGGAATAGAAAAATCAGGCATAGCTGACCTTATACGAAGATAAAAAAAGAGATCAACGCTTCCGGTGAGATGAAGTTAAAATAATAGACAGAGAACACCACTGGAAAATACGCAGGAAACAGCGCATATGCTAAGCCCCAAAAATCTTCTCAGTCAACAGGCACAGAAATGAAAGTCAGTACTATGGAGTGCTAGGGAAAACAAGTACAAACACCAAAATTCTATGAGCTCCGGTGAAAAAATTGTAACTACGACATTGGGTTTATAAGTAAAAAAAATCATACACTGATGCCTCAGTGAAGACAAGCTTTGGTTGAAAACAATATTCTAGAGAGTTAAGTTAAAGGGAAATAATTGATACTGCGACATCTAGAAGAATATAGAGTTTAGTTCGAAATTCCAATCACTTGAAGAAGACCGGACCGTACAACGACCGAAACGTCGTAAATATGGAAAGATGAGGCCAACAGCTTAAACAATGCAACAGTGTAAATGATTACAAGACCGATTCTCAGAAATATAAACAGATTAATTTATGGACTGAAAATGTGAACAACGAACTTCTATAAATGGATGGCTCAGCAAGGTTTAGAAGAGATTTTTTTTATAATCATATCGCCCCAAGCAAGGCATTTTACTGCCACTGTTGTGCAGAGGGTTACATAGGAGGAAACTTATGAGAAATAGTGATAGGTTATAGGGGGTGTCAGGAAGTGGGTAAGAGAAGGATGAGAATACTGTTGAGAGTAGAGTGGACGGAGAAAGGAGCATGAGAGAGAGGATGTAAGTTAGTGAGATAGGAGATGACTATTGAATTTACATTTAAATTCTTGAAAATTGTAGCTGTCAGGGAAGCAAGTAATTGGATTGGAATTCCACAGGCGGGATGTGCGAGAAAAAAAGCTGAGGAGTAGAATTTGTGTTTACATTTTATTGGTTTCCCAGTAAAAGGGTGGGACCTAGTTGCTAATCTTGTGGCTCGAGTAAATTCATATAGAGAGGGTACCAGGAAGCTAAGTTCATCGGAGCAGAATCCGTGAAAGTATTTGTAGAAGAGACACAGGGAAGCCACATTGCGCCGGTGAGAAAGTGACTGTATCTAAGGTGCCACGTCGGGATCAATCACATTACAGATTCTCCATTGGATTTTGTCAAGGACGCCTAGGTGAATAGCAGGAGCACCCGACCAGATATGGCAGCAGTATTCAATGCACGGGCGGATGGTAGATTTATATATGTGCCGGATTTATTATATATGTGCTGTTTTAGACGGGAAAAAATATAGATAACAAAAAAATAAAATTTCTGAAGAGCTAAAAAGGAAATTGTGGAAATCCATAATCCCCTTCGTCATGATGCAACACAGCATGAATAATAATAATAATAAGAAGAAGAAGAAGAAGAAGAAGGAGGAGGAGGAGGAGAAAGAGGAGGAGGGCATGAATGAAATCGTGTTTTTCTACTAAATTCAAACTAAAGACATTCGGGACATTTAATCTAGCAGGATGTGCGTTGTGATGAAGTACATATCGGCTCGAAACGAGAAATAGGGGATCCGAGTTCAAATTCCAGTTGAATTCTTTGCATTCACTTACGCGCAAATACCCTTGGAAAAAGATATTAATCCGACTCTTCCCTCCAGTTATGGGTTAAATAACAGAACAGATTAGCCTTAGCTAGCAACTAGTCTATGGCAGAAAGCAATGGCAACCTACTGCGGGATAATCTTCTGTTCAGTCAGCCATGTCTCTTTCGAGACATGATCGCCCAAGCGTGTTTCACGTATAGTACCTAACTGGCTGAATCTAGTGTGTCAACTATGGATTCCAGACTATGCAAAAGGCATTTGGAAACCACTCAGCTCTCTAGAAAGCCATGTTAATTCACTGATAATAAAAAAAGTGAGCCATAAATAACCTACTTCATAAAGGGAGATGACATTTAAAAAATAGTAGGTTCAGTTACGAGCCTTAAGTTACCTGCATTAGACGTAATATTTAAACCCTAATATTAAATTCTGACGATCAAATATGTAAATGTTAAAGGCGCACCTCAACATGATATATTGGTTATCAAGCTATTTTCGCTAGATCTGTTGCGAATGATCTGTTATGACTAGATCTGTTACAGCTGAATAGTTATATCGGTCCTTATTGGGTGTCCCATACTACTTACCTTGTGCAACATCTAAGCATAGCATAGATGTTCACCATGCACGTGTGTGAAAAACCGATATTTTTGAGATAAAGATATTGAAATGGTTTATAAATGAACTGATTACCCAGTGAACGCGTTCATTTTCTTAGCTGGACATTTTTTTCTTTGTGCGCAGTCGCCTTGAAGACCTGTCGCAACAAATTGAATCTGAGCCTTGTTTGCCGTTTCTGAAAGCATTGATGGAACAGGCTGTAGCATTAATTTGGTGAATGATTTCTGAAATAACCGGTATTTTTGGCCCAGTTAAAGAGAGAAAAGAGAGAAAAAAAAAGACAATAGTTCATCAGAACTGTATTAGAATGGGACAAAAATGTATTTAGGTGAAGTCATTGGAAAGCTTCGATTAAATAAATGCGTTGAAATATTTGAATAAGCTAGGAAATTATATTACTCTGGACTTTACCATCTCAAAAGGAGACAATCAATAAAAGGCAATATTTTTCGTGATTTCTTTGGTGGAAGTAATTCAATTTTAAGCAAAACTATTTGCCGCGTTTGGTGATAAGATCTTTTTTATTCTGAAATAATTGTTTTATTTGTAAACGAAAAGAAAAAATATAAACTCAGTAAAAAGAAAATATTCTATTAATTTAGTGCTTGGAATAATTAATGATAATAAATAAAATATAGTTAAGCATTTCAAACAGCCCCTCAAAAATCGCCAGGATTATTTTGATGTTGTTTCATATTCATAATTTTACAACAAAAAATATCAACCGGCGGAAAAAATTAATAAACTACAACAACAACAACAACAACAATAATAATACTACTACTAATAATAATAATAATAGGCCGGACATTATTGTTGAGAACCAGAAAGAAAAAAAATTGCCTATTAATTGATATGGCTTGTTCAGCGGATTGTAACATAGCAACCAAGGAATTCGAAAAACTGTCAAAATATGTGCGGTTATGCGCGTTGTGGCGCAGTGGATATCAGCTCGGAACAGAGAAATCGTGAGGGCGAGTTCGAATTCCAGTTGAATTCATTACATTCACTTACGCGCAAATACCTTTGGGAAATGTATTAATCCGTCTCTTCCCTCCAGTTATGGGTTAAATAACAGGACAGATTGGGTTCTATAGCCTTGGCTGGCAACCAGTCTACCGCAGAAAGCAATGGCAAACTACTGCGGGATAACGTTCTGCCCAGTCAGTCATGTCTCTTTCGAGACATAATCGCCCAAGCGTGTATCACGTATGGCACTTAACTGTCTGACTGACTGTCAAAATATAAAGTCCTGGAAATTGAAATAGAAAAAATGTGGAAATTGAAAAAAAAAATTGGTTTATATATATATATATAACGTAAAATATTTGGTATTTTTGTCAGGTAAATTTCAATAGAGACGAACTCAAAAGAACTCAATGTTAATTTTTTTTTATTAGATTTAACATTTTAATATAATTTAGAAAACATTTTGGATATGCTACAAATCCATGGGTAATAAATATTGATGTCAACTAAGCCAATTATGCATAGAGATGAACACAATATGGAAACCAGTAATATGGAGTGCTAGATATATTTGGATATTTTACAAATCCATGGGTAATAAATATTTTGCAGCTAAGCAGTCACCCTTCATACCCAATTCATACATTAGTTAATGTTTAACATCTTCCAAATTTTCTGGATGATTTTAAATATTAACTAATGGAAATATTTTATGTAACAACTAGCAGTGTAGCCCGGCGTTGCTCGGGTGTAATGAAAGCTTTAAAACTAATCAATGTTCCTAGAACTCAGACTCTTTGGACGTTGACACGAAAGACTAAAAATCAATAGTTGTTTCCAGTTAAAGTGAAACCCTAGACTGAAAGAAAAATGAATGGATGTAAGTCAAATTTTGATTTCCTGGTATCGGTATCAAATAGATTTTTTCGTCGTAAACTGCATTTTGAAGGCTAAATACGTCCTCTGAGTAAATGATATTACGGCTGAGACTAAGAACTACAAGTATATCTACTTAGAGCCAAACCCGAAGCAAAAACTAAAATGAAAGGGCTAAAAAATACAGACATACAAGCAGATAAACAGACACACACACACAAGCTTCTTGCCTTTTATATATTATATTATCGATTTTCTGCACTATTGTAAGCACTTCAACCTTGAAACTTCTGAATATCGTTTCTTATGTCTTTGTCTATGAGTGTATCAAATTTGATTAAAATCGGAGCACTGCTTCTATAACCCGATTTTTCCGATTATCGATTTTCGATATTTATCGGTGGTACCCCGACACAAAACGTAGCTAAGAACACTCGCAGACGCTTTTAGTACAACTGTGTAAATTTTCAAGAAAATCGGTTCAGCCGGACACACACACATATACACAGACACACACACGCAGACAAAGTTCCATTTATAAATAAGTTTAGATTTACATGGGATCTTTAGACTCTAGTGAGTTTTCAAATCTGATTGGCATATTTGAGTTATATTATTTTGCGGTCTATAATGATATAAATACAGGTATTGAAATATACAGGGATGATCGTGAAGAATCCCACAAACTTTAAAATAGATAAAATTAGAAAGTTAGTATATAAAGAAACTCTTAAATTAAAAGTGACTATTAATACAAAAAATAAAAACGTAGATTTCCTCGATTTGAAGTTAGATTTAGAAAATAATATGTATCAACCAAATAAAAAACAAATACAAAACCTTTATGTATCCACCCAAAATCTAACCATCCCCAGCCAATATTAAGCATGTACCCCCATCCATATAATATAGAATTAGTAGAAATTTCGCAAATGAAGAAGTGTTTCATAAGCACATTAATTTTTATAATAGTCCCTTAAAAATAGTTGATATAAAGGCCCAAATATTAAACATGTAAAAGAAAAGATCTACCCACATCCCCCCACCAAAAAAAAAAGAAATAGAAAATTTGTTTGGTATGCATTCCTCTATCACCTAAACGGTTAGCAGTAAATTGGGCAAAATTTCTTTCTTTTGATTAAGAAACATTTTCCGAATAATAATCTATTAAGCAAGATTTTCAATTGAAATAGTTTATAATTAAGTTATATTTGAACGGATAATCTGAAAGAAAAATTAAAAATCATAATAATAATATTTTAAATAAAAATATTTATGTTAGTAATACTAAGAATTCGCTGAAAAAATATTTTATCAGCACACTTCTTCATTTAATAATAAGTACAAAAATAGAACATCCCTATCAAAATATTTTTTGTATCTAAAAGAAATCAATAAAACTCCTATAATAAAATGAAAAATTTAAATTAAGCTTGAATATGTAAGTATTTAAACAACCCATGCCCCTTGTGCCTATATGAAAAACAAATTAATTTTAAATTTCTTAAGAATAAGATTCAATTACATAAGCATAATGAAATAAATGTCATATGTAAACAGTATTTACATTATTGTCCTCATCTTTGTTGCCATTTGTACGACGTTTCGGCTGTTGTACGTTCCGGCCTTCTTCAGGTGTTAGGAATTTCAAACCGAACCCTTTATTACAATCACTGGGGTATATTTTATTTCCTTGCTTAAAGCCTCTTCTCGTAGTCATGAGTTATCTACATCTAACTCTGTAAATTACTGCTGTAGCCTGGTATTGAACTCACAACTCTTTGGATCAAGTCAAAGGAACTAACCAACGTCTATAGCCAATGGGCTATGTGATCTTAAGGACAAGAACAACTGAATTTTTATGACTCATAAACCTTAAGTCCAGTAACCCTTTTTTAACAGAGTTCATATTGCATTTTTTTATCTTAATGGTTTTCTCTAGTATTTTTTATAATCATGGTTTACTCTAGTATTTTCCCAGAGCTCATATTGCATTTTTTGACACCTTTAATTTTCTCTCTAACTCCGTATTACTGGTTTCCAAATGTTACTCATCTATATGCTTAGTTGGCTTAGGATATTTTTATAGCCTAGAATTTATGTTGATTCCTTAAGTTTACATAGTTTCCAGTGCTATTCTCTCTCTATTATTTCAACTTCATTCCATAGGAGGCAGTGATCCCCTTTCTCCCTTCATATGTAGTCAGCTACGCCTGATTTTCCCTCCTGTTACGGCCTTGCAAAGTTCTTATAGCCTTACCTTAAGAGGGCAGCCTGTTTCTCTTTTATATTTCTTTCCACAGTTACATGGAATGGCGTACACACAGTCCTTAGTCATGTCCTCCTCTGTTGGAGGTTTTACTCGGGAGAGGTGCCTGTGAAATATCGAACCACTTCTAAAAATTGTCCTAATGTAACATGGACCACAGATTCTTTGCATTTTCTCCTATAACTCCTTCACATAGGATAGGCAGAGATTTTATCCTCATGCACCCTCCCTTCCATGAATATTAGAGCTGTTGTGATGTACCCTGGATAATTGTTTTATTGTAGGGTACTGCTTATACTGACCATTTCAAGTTCGTATGACTCTGAATCGTCGCTTATGACTTTTGCTCGATGTTGCAGGCAGCGGACGATCCCTTTCTTTACATTGTATGGATGGTGGGAGTTCAAGTTCAGGTATTGTCCGGTGAATGTCGGCTTGTGATATATGGATGTCTTGAACCTCACCTCTGTTTGAGTTATTAGAACATTTAAAAATGCCAATTTGTGGTCACTCTCTTTTTCCATAGTGAACTGTACGGATGGTCTTATTGAGTTCACATGGTCCAGTAGCGTCTAGACTTCCCCCTAATGTGGCCAGAGTATGAAGGTGTCATCAACGTATCTCAGCCAGAGAGTTGGCTTTTCAACTGTGGATTCTAATACCTTTTTCTTTTTAAGTATTTCATGTATATGTTAGCCAGTGATTGTGATAATGGCGAGTCCATTGCTAAGCCTTCATCCTGCCGATATATGTCTGATCCCAATCCGAAGTCTGTAGTTTGTGCGCAGAAAGTCAGTATCTCCATCAGGTTATCTAGTGGAATTCTGGTACATTCTCCTAGAGATGAGTCATATGTAAACATTGTAAAATATTCGCCTTAGAATATGGTTTAAAAAATCTTCATAAAAGGATATCGATTAACTTACATATGTCCGATAATTTGTTTTGTACTATGATATGTTATTGATTCGTGTTCTTGACAGGCTCCAAAGGAGAATCAGTAATGTGATAGGTGCTGACTTGGCGGCGCGACTACAGCCACTTTCCCACCGACGATATGTGGCTTCTTTTTGTCTGTTCTATAAATATTTCCATGGCTTCTGCTCCAACGAACTTAAGTCACTGGTGCCTCAGCAACAGGTGTTTACTCGTGCAACTAGACTGGCAACTGGGTCTCATCCATTCACAGTTAGATCAACCAAATGCAGACGACAATTCTACTCCTTCAGCTTCTTTTCTCGCACTTACCCCTGTGAAACTCACTTCCTTATTCTTGCTTTCCTGACGGCTACAATCCCCAGGAATTTAAATGCAAGGTCAATACTCATCTCTGAACTACTTGACCCTAGTTCTTTCCAAACCACCCTGTATATCCTTTCCTTTCTCTCCACCTTTACAACTGTCATCACACCTGTATTCCCATCCTTCTCTTGCTCCTTTCTAACTGGTTCGTCCTTCAATCTCCCCTAATCTTTTTCTCTTATGTAGCCCCCTGCACATCAGTGGCGTTACTGCCTTGCTCGAGGTGATATGATTTAAAAAAATAGATATTATTATTTTTACAAATTAAGAGTTTATGAAAAATTGTGAAAAAATGAACTCTGAACCGAAATAAAAGTATTATAATCATACTCAAAGGTTCTTTAGGTCAAATATGTTTTCTTTTTTTCTTTTTTCTTTTTGAAAAATGCTATGATACAGAGAAAGCGAAGACAATAATCTTGTAACAATAATAGATACATCACACCGGAAAAGAGCAGTCTAGACTGTAGCTCAATCGACTGACACTTTTCAAGTTAAGATTGAAAGAAGAACCACTGTATTCCCCACACATATAACCTATATTTTCAAACTCAAATTTGAAATTTATTATGATTAGCTAAATTAAACAAACACATATTTTTTCTGTCTTCGACCATCCATATTAACTCTTTAAATAACAAGCGTACTGCGCATTGTTTTCTATATTTAAATGTAAATTATTTTCACAAAAATGAGTCAACATTGCCTGATAACGAGGTACAATCTCGTGACAGAAATTTCCATATCACAATGTAAATTAAATTATTTTTAAATAAAAAAAACAAATTTAATTCGATATAAATATTTTACCGTCGCTTAGACGGCAAAGGCCCACTGGTATACTATATTTTATTAAAGTAGGGACAGATAAGTTATAAATACAATTTTTTCTATTCCTAATTTTATAAGAGTTGACAATGTGAATTCTCCATAGACTTTTCGGATTTTATTTAATATAAGAAAACTAAAAAGTCCTTGCCGTCTTTTAGGTTGTGTGAATAATAAGCAAATGTATAAAGTTTGTCACGAGTCGGAAAAGCACTAGAGTGGGGGCATTGTTCTAGATCAACGCAGGTGCCTTGCGCGTGCACACCAGACATAGGCCAAGCAGCAACGAGGAAAAATAACGTTGCTGAAAAAGCTTGTTCGGTTTGTCTGTTTCATGACTTTGAGTCGGGCTTATCAATAGCCGCATCCAGTCGCCGAATACGTCAGGACTTTGGGAATAATGGTATAAATGAAGACACCCCCAGGCATTGGATCCAGAAATCTGGTTGGAAGATATGTCCCTTTGTGATGAACACTGCAGTGGCTAGCCGCATGTTCTGGACAATCAGGCCTCAAAGTTGGCCATTGAGAAGATCAACAGCCAAACCTGTGGTGGGCTTGCCGAACACTTCCAGGTTTTTAATAAAACAGATTCTCCTGTATTGCATAGGAAAGGCGTACAAGCTGAACATTTGAGTAGCCCACAAAAAGCCAACAAGTCGGAAGCCAACAAGCAAGAACGGGTGACAACCTGTTTTTTATTGCTTTCCGGGCACGGCAACATGCCTATTTTTCATCGAATGATTACCAGTAATGAAAAGGGGATCTTGTATGATACCCTGAATCGAATACTAGGCCTCATGTGGTGTGAATGGCTAGGGGTACTACATGGCGACTGGGCTGTCAGCTACTGTTCCTTCAAACTTACTCCTCAGAAACTGCGACAACTGATTACCACCTTTTCCATTTTCTGGACGACCAAATTCATAGGAAATCCTTCGTAAGTGAGGCAGACTTGTAATAGCCACTCACAGACTTCTTTACGTCCAAGACAGCTGGGTGCTTGTAAAAGATTCCGGTTAGGGATTACTTTGGCGACTAATTGTATGTCAAATTTGCTGTATATTTTTTCTGATAAAGCAAGCAAATATTTTTGGTTACCTTGTATTATCCTTATCATTTATATTTTTTGAAAAGTGCTTTTATTAACGACAGTCAGTCAGTTAAGTGCCATACGTGATATACGATTGGGCGATCATGTCTCGAAAGAGACATGACTGATTGGGCAGAAGATTATCCTGCAGTACGTTGCCATTATTGTTTGCGGTAGACTGGTTGCCGACCAAGGCTATAGAACCCAATCTGTTCTGTTATTTAACCCATAACCGGAGGGAATAGACGGATTAATACATTTTCCAAAGATTTTGGGGCGTAAACAGTTCATCTATATTCTGCAGCAACATCTGGAATTGACTATCTTTGAATTTTTAAAATCCTTCACACGATCCCATCTACCAGTTTTCTGAGCGCGAATATTTAAACATAGATGATCGGTTTCTTTCTGTATCAATGACTATCTCCCACAGTCAAAAAACTGTAAGATGATAGAATTTCAGTTCTTTCTTGTAATAGTTATGTAGTAATTTTCTCCATTTCAGAACGATCTGATAACATGTAAATATATAATATTATTTATTTATAACCCATTACAATATAACTTTTAAATAATGATATAATGATGATGATATAAAATATTATACTATATATAACATTTTATTTATCTTACAAATTCTTGAATGTTCTCTCATCTTTGATATTAACTTTTCTTATATATGTATATATATATTGAAAAAACTACTAAAAAGTTGTAAGATAAAAATATTTTTCTGACAGTATTTATTTATTTTTTATTATATATATATATATATATATATATATATATATATATATATACTTGATATTTCAGACCGGCCTCGGCCTTTCGTCAGAAACAAATGAACTAGAAGCGTCCGTTGCGAGATGCGTACGTCGTGTAATGTAGAATGCAATAGAGTTTGAATATTTTTAAACGTAAACCTAAATATAATAATACTTTTAGATGTTGTTTTAAAGAAAGTTTTAAGTATATCTAAAAAACAGTTTAACTATTGAAATATTTATAAGGATTTGTTTCTGACGAAAGGTCGAGGCCGGTCTGAAATATCAAATATATATATATATAATAATAATAATAATAATAATAAATAAATACTGTCAAAAAACATTTTTATCGTACAACTTTTTAGTAGTTTTTACAATGCATATTAAGACAGTATACGTGGATTATCATTACGCTATATATATATATATATGTGTGTGTGTGTGTGTGTGTGTGTGTGTGTGTGTGTGTGTGTGTGTGTGTGTGTGTGTGTGTGTCTGTGTGTGTCTGTGTGTGTCTGTGTGTGTCTGTGTGTGTGTGTGTGTGAAGTGGTTTTAATCCTTACTGCGTATACCAAACTAAGCTTGGTAAATTACAACTTTTAATTTTTGTAGGCGCCCCAGTGTGATTTAATGTCTAGTAATCTTATATGGTTCACTATTCCATCTGGGCAGTGAGTTCAATCTACAGTGGGTGCGTATAGGCTTTATACCAATGCTATTTTAGCAAATAATACACGTTCTTCTCTTATTGTATCCCACGTGGTTATTCCAGCGTCAAAATTGTAACAAGAATGGCAAAGTCTTCTACATCCGAGGTATACCAAAAACCTGTCATTTTTATGACTTTTAACTATTTTACCTCATGCAACACTGCCTCTCTGACAAGTGTTTTTGATGAGTTAAGGAAATCAATAATTTGTGAGATGCTTTCATCGATTCTAAATTTCAATGCTTCATAATGCGATATAAAATTTATTGAGACAAATAAGTTTTATAAATTATTATTTATTTATGAATAAAAAAATTAGCATAAACGAAATAGATACGGAAGTCTTTGGAAAAAGGTATACTTATTGAATAAATGTTTCTGTTACTTCCTTTGTTAGAATTTAAGAGAAAGTTACATACTGTTACCACAGAAAAGCGAGGCATACAATCATATAGCATTGAAACGAACAGAAAGTTAAGCAATATTGTGTCAGGTCAGTACCTAGATGTGCGATCGCCTGGGAATACCAGTTGCTGTAAACTTGGATGTGTTATGGATAATGGCTCAAAATTGTTAATGAAAGAGCTGGATTCCAGTTCCCATTGGGATTGTTATATTTAGTTAGGCGTAATTAAATTTGGGAATTGTAAGAATTAATCCACCCCAGCTATGGGTTAATTAGTAAGACTTGTATCACTAAATTATTATTATCATCATGTCATTTTTCATCATATTTCGATTTCTGCTTTGGTCTCACTACCAACCAAGTCTGCGGAGAGACCTAAGGCAGGTCGTGGCGTGTTGTTATGGCTCCATTTCATGTTTTTCTATCTTCCCGATCATCCCCAGCATTACATAGATAAAGTTTTCCTTAGTGTGTGGGCTGTACTTAAGACAATGTTTTGTATATCACTTAAGCTGGGGTTTCCAGGGATTCTTTCAATGTGTTGTTTTGTTCCATTTTTTATCATTCCAAGTGCACCTACTATCACTGGCACAACTCTTGTTTTCAATTTCCACATTTTTTCTATTTCAATTTCCAGGTCTTTATATTTTGACAGTTTTTCAAATTCCTTGATTGCTATGATTTTTATTATTATTATTATTATTGATTGCTATTATTATTATTATTATTATTATTATTATTATTATTATTATTATTTCACAAAATATTAAATCTAACCGATGTCTTGGTATTAAATAAACTGCAAAGGGTTGATAAGTAGTTGAAAACGAATCAACCAACCAAACAGAAAAGCTGTTACCTTTAGTGCATTTAATGCCAAGATCTTAAGGAAAATGCAAAAGTCAGTTTTGATGCTAACTTTTGGATTAGTTTGAATGTTAATGTCAGTAAAATTTTACTAATGCGAAGGCATATAACATACAGGTGTCAACTTGCCGCAGTAGTTGCGAACGAGTTTCATGCAATCAATTTAGGAATCCAATTACTTTTTGGTTGTCTCTGTTTTTATCAAGAAGTCTTCAAATTATATAGATCAGCTAGACGATCTCAAGAACATTTATAGGTCATAGTCCACACACACACACACACACATACATATCTCTCTCTTTCTTTCTTTCTCTCTCTCTCTCTCTCTCTCTCTCTCTCTCTCTCTCTATGTATATGTATTTATATATACACATATATACAAACGGCGACAGTGTGTTTAATGCTTAAACTCAATTTTCAGGTATATATATATATATATATATATATATATCTGTAAATTCAGATGATATTTATAGGGGTAATAGCTATTTCAACATGTCAGTTCAAGATATGCATTGTCAACCTCGTTTAATTAAAGAATGGAGAAAAATACTCATGCCGAAAACAGGGAGTACTAAAGGAAGGGGTGGAAAATGTTGGTTACTATAGTAGCCCTATAGTAACCAACATTTTCCACTCCTTTCTTTACTTCCTTAGTCAGTAAATTCTTAGTAGTAAATTCCCTATTGGTAGTGGGAGGCATATGATTTTACCATTGGTTAGTAGTGGTAGGTAGGAGGAAAAAAGTTACTGATTCAACAAATTTTAAAATCTACTTTATATAAAGGACAAATTGTGAATAGATGTAAGGAGATAATTATTGACATTTAAATTTATTTCGCTGACGTTTTGGGAAGTACTCGCGGACAAAGTTTATAGTCAAAAACCAAGAAGTGTTCGTAACATGAACATTTTATAAGTGATGCGTTTCAAGAAATTAATACAGAAGGAGACTTGTGCAAAAAACATCTGTGAAAGCGTGAAATGTAGACTTCAGTGCTGTGTAAATTGTGATAGTTTGAGCACTAATGTTGATAAATTTAAGCGCTTTTGTATTATTGCACACAATAAAATTTAATTGTCAATTAATAATAAATACAATTGTATATAAAATCTAACCGTACTGATGAGCAGTGATACAGCGAAACAGATGTGTCTGCAGATGACTATATATATATATATATACGTGTGTGTTTGTGTTATGCGAGCGGGCACGCGTTCGCGAGACTAGAACGTTTGCTTTCTGGCCATGAAACCGGGTTCGAATCTGACCATGGTGGATTTGTTTGTAAGGTGATTTATTGATGTTATTAGTCTGAGTAGCCGATTTCTTTGTAAAATGACTGACTTCCATACCCACTGTCTGATGAAAGGCAAAACTGATGGTTTTAGGTGTTTGGGCGCTGTTCAAACCGCAGATCATGACAGATTATGCGTCCTCTCCCAGGAACTAAGGTATAAGCCAAACATAAGCTTGAATAAATGTCTGCGAGAGGGATTGTCTGACCGGTTTTATATATATGTCGAAGTATACGCAATATATTTTTATATCATTATATCAAGAGAATTATAGTTTGGGTGTTTATTTGTAGGTATATATTTACTTACAGGTGTTTCTCCTATTTTTGAAGAGAAATATAACGCATAAACACGCGCATAGACGACTATATGCACTTATATCTCGGCAGAGTATCTTTATTTAAACATGTTTGATTAAATAATTAGAGCATAATAAGTCAAAGATATAAGATCTTCATAACTAAAAACTATTCATAACTGGCAATAAAATTATGACTTAATTAACCCCCGTAAAAGTACTTTAGAAAATAAAACTAATGAAAATACCTACGGCGCATTTCTTACTGTTTTTAATCACAATACCAGGAAACACATAATATATATATATATCTAATAATAACAGCCCATTATATATATTTATATAACCCATAATATATATATATATATAATATGTAATTAATAATAATAATAATAATAATAACCCATTATATATATATATATATATATATATATATATATATATATATAGTTATATTTCAATTGTACATTGCGTTGTACATTGCGACACTTAATTTCTATGTTTCGAGATAGATTCTTATCATCAGGCAATGTTGATGTTAGTTGTGCAGATGATTTACATTTAAATGACAAAAACCTTTGGTTTGCTGTGTATGTATGTGGGTGTTACTTGTGGCTAATCAGAATGGAGATTCATTTTGGGATTTGGCCCCAAAGAATATATACTAACCAACTTTTTCTCTTTTTCCTTTTTTTCCCTTTCCCCCCTCATCCTACCCTTCCCTTTTTCCCTCCTTAATGTTAACCCGCCTTTAAGCTGATCTTATCATTTTTCCTTCTTTCCCTTCAGTTTTATTACTTTTGATATGATATTCTCATTGAGTACCAATTCTATATTTTTTATTTACTTATCATTTTAGTCTATTTATTTATTTGTTGTAAAGTTTTTTTTAAAAAAGAAAAGATTTTTTTAAAAACTAAAATATAATTTTTTGGTCTCTCTATTTATTTGTTGCAAAGTTTTTTATAAAAAGAAAGATTTATTTTAAAGAAATAATTCTATGTTTCAATTTATTTATAATACAGAGGAAATCAGAGGAAGACAACCGTTGCCAAAAGCAGGAAAAAGTGGTCGATACAAAATTCAGTAAGAAGAAAGTAGAGCGAAAAATATCTATTCAATAATTAAGCTTTAACACCAGGTCATATATATATATATATATATATTATCATAGTACTTGTGTCAGAAATTCAGTGTCGTAACATTTTCACTATGACCATTTTCTAAAATATTGTCTACATTGTCACTATGCCTGGAAAAAAGGGTTCTTTTACAAGGCAAATTGCTAATTTTCAGAATACTTGTGCTCAAGTTTGAATATGTCAAATTATGATAAAGAAAGTAAAGCGATATTCATATGTTTTACTCTGTCTCCCTCCACCATGAAGATGGTGTTTCTTCAGGGGAAAAGTCAAAAGGAAATCCGTGAGAGTATGGTCCAGACATTAGATGATATGAGCCTACCATGCACCAGAAGTGAAAAAAATCGATTTGCTGAGTTCCACCGTGAAGATATTATAACCCAAGATGCAGCTTGGTTAAGGGTACTTTCAGTCGAGTCAACTCCTAAAATTGTGCCTAACCAATCAAACATTCTCAGTGAAAATATATTTTTTAGATAAGGAAGATATCCTCAGAGGTTTCAATTCATAACCGTTTACTCATGTCTTAATGGTAAGCCTGATAACTTCGATAAAACTCAAATTGGCAGTTGATCTCTAAAATTACGCTCAGTCTTCCTTTAACTAAGAAAGAAATAACTTGTTAATTTTAACGCGTTTGTTAATTCAGTGTACGTTGTGGTGCATTGGATATCGGCTCGGAACGAGAGATCGGGGAGCCGAGTTCGAATTCCAGTTGAATTCATTACATTCACTTTCGCGCAAATATCCTTGGAAAGGGTATTAATCCGTCTCTTCTCTCCAGTTATGGGTCAAATAACTGAACAGATTGGCTTCTGTAGACTTGGCTGGCAACTAGTCTACCACAGAAAGTAATGGCAACCTACAACGGGATATTCTTGTGCTCAGTCAGTCATGTCTCTTTCGAGACATAATCGCCCAAGCGTGTATCACGTATGGCATTTAACTGACTGAATTTTAACGTCTCTAAAGCGAAACTACTCTTTTTGTCTTAGAGAACCTTTTTGCTCACTCTCTCTCTTTCTCTTTCTCTCTCTCCCTCTCTCTCATTATGACTGAAGCTAACCTTTAAGTGACTCATTGCGTCATCTTAAATTATTATTCTCCACTGACATGAAATAGAACATTTCTATTGATTTAATTATTTCTGATGCTATCAAACTTGGTTGCCTGTATTTTTCTAGCCATAACTCATTTTACACATTTATAAGTCTACTATTCATCTATGCTTTGAATGTTGCTGATTTACAGATTCTAGACATAATGTAAAGATGAATCTGCAAATTAATATGTCCTGTACTGGCATCTCAGTTTCAGTAACGCAGATTCCCTGAGCGTTTTCTATACATATTTTCATGGTAATATTTCTAACGAGCTTTGCTTTTTGTACTTCAACTTTACGAATTTAAACGCAGTACTGGATTGGCGACAAGTTCTCATTGTTTTACTGGTGAAGTTAATACATGTAACCATAAGTTCTATGCTAGAAGCTTCTTCTTACACTTCTCGCCCCTAGAACTTTTTTCCGGTTTCTTACTTTCTAAGCAATTTTATTGTGTCGTTACTCGTACCATGTGACATCCGGTCGACCGAATGTATAAAAGACAATGTGCACTTAGCATGGAGGTGTTGTCATTATCACGGACTTCGGGAAGTTACATCTACTACTGCGAGGGACAGTAAATATTGTATATACATCTTCGATGTACCACTCTGTTAATAAAGTAGTTTATCTACATTTCTCGGTGTATCTATTCATTACACAATACAACAAATTTTCACTTTCAAAAATTAAAATACAATGATTATCGTCATTTTCTCTCTCTTCAATACCTGTTCGTTTATTGTCCTTTCTCCTTAATATTCTTTTTTATCAGTAACACCCTTCCATATTAGTGGCCTTATCGCCTTACTTGGGTAAAATACTATCTAAAAAAAAGTATACTTCTTCAAGCTTATTATGCAAAATTTTCAGCTACTTACTCATTTCCATATATATAACTTTCATATTTATATCATGCATGGCACACAACTCATTTAGAAATGCCCAAAAGATTACCTATATACAACCGTACTCTTAGATCAAAGACTAAAAATGGCTTCAGGCGATTAGATCTTATAAGTCTTGAAGTAGACCATGCTTCAGAAGACGCTACAAAATCAGTAACAAAAAGCTTTATCAAATAACAAAAACCGCATCCATTGTAAAGTTTCCACACAACCGAAGACGAAAGCCTTGAAAGGAAATTTCACTCAATACTCGAAAGTGCGATTACACTGAGGGATCTTGAGAAAGTATGATTTTCTGAAGAAAGACACTAAAAAATCAGTAACAAAAATCTTCATCAAATAAAAGATGCATCCATTGTAAAGTTTCCACACAACCGAAAACAAAAGCCTTGAAAGGAAATTTCACTCAATACTCGAAAGTGCGATTACACTGAGGGATCTTGAGAAAGTATGATTTTCTGAAGAAAGACACTAAAAAATCAGTAACAAAAATCTTCATCAAATAAAAGATGCATCCATTGTAAAGTTTCCACACAACCGAAGACGAAAGCCTTGAAAGGAAATTTCACTCAATACTCGAAAGTGCGATTACACTGAGGGATCTTGAGAAAGTATGATTTTCTGAAAAAAGGACCCTACAAAATCAGTAACAAAAAGATTTATCAAATAACAAAAACCGCATCCATTGTAAGATTTCCACACAACCGAAAACAAAAGCCTTGAAAGGAAATTTCACTCAATACTCGAAAGTGCGATAACACTGAGGGATCTTGAGAAAGTATGGTTTTCTGAAAAAAGACACTACAAAATCAGGAACAAAAAGATTTATCACATAACAAAAACCGCATCCATTGTAAGATTTCCACACAACCGAAAACAAAAGCCTTGAAAGGAAATTTCACTCAATACTCGAAAGTGCGATAACACTGAGGGATCTTGAGAAAGTATGGTTTTCTGAAAAAAGACACTACAAAATCAGGAACAAAAAGATTTATCACATAACAAAAACCGCATCCATTGTAAAGTTTCCACACAACCGAAAACAAAACCTTGAAAGGAAATTTCAATCACTACTAGAAAGTGCGATTACACTGAGGGGTCTTGAAAAAGTATGATTTCCTGAAAAAGAAAAAAACCATACAAATCAGTAACAAAAAGCTTTATTAAATAACAAAAGACGCTTTCATTGTAAAGTTACTACACAACCGAAAACAAAAGCCTTGAAGGGAAATTTCAATCAATACTCGAAAGTGCGATAACACTGAGGGGTCTTGAGAAAGTATGATTTTCTGGAAAAAATGTTTTCAGCAAAAATTTTAAATTTCAACCGATTGTACTATTAACTATTTGGTCAATGACTACCGGATGCTTTCTTATAAGAACCGGTTGATTTCACCATTAGTATTATTTTAGTGGTGGTATTTTAGAACTAATTTGAAATTTTCATTGAAGAAGCGTTGAAGAAACATGAGACATGATGTACTAATCTGCAGATAAATGATATGTGCTCTGAATCCCGGATCCGAGAGTTCTTGGTCTTGTGTGCCATCAAGAAAGCAGTCATCAAGATTTTGATTAACAATGGGACTTTGGTATTGCGGGGTGTAGTTTAGTATCTCCCTTAACAATATTCTAAACATAGTAGTCTGAGGGATGTTAAATCAGGAAAACTTGGAGTCTACCTGTTAAGAGTGGCTTGATAGTGAAAATTCACGGTCAGCTACTTCCCAATCCAAGTCTTACTTTGAGTACCCAACGACTTCATATAGTTGAGAATATATAGTTCCTGGGGCTATGTGGGAAGAAACAAAGGAACATGACATGGTACTTTTTACTTAAAACTGCCAAGTTCATCACAAACGACAGAAATTTTATGTGAATCTACCTCGGAAATTTTCTATGGAGTACGCAGTTTTCTGCAACTTTACACATTCATAAAACTGGCTATATATATATATATATATATATATACTGTAATGGTTGTTACAATGTTTTTATAAATTCATACTATCACTACACAAACATTTTCGCGTTTCGAAGCCAGCCCATTATGTGGTTGGCTTCATCTTTAGGTGATTTTTTAGAAGTGAGAATTATCTAGTTGAAAAGCCCGTTTATTTGTGTTGGATTTGTTTTTTTGTTTTTTGTTTTTTTTTTGTTTTTTTTTGGTGTTAGAAGAGTTGGTCTGTATTTTGAGTTCTGTTGACCTTTTTAAGGTCTTAGGGTTAAGTGTTTGTTTGTGGCTGAGTTCAGGATAGGTTAATCTCTATCTTGTGAGGGTTTAGGCTGCTGGCGCCTTGTGTGTTGTTATTTGGTTTAGGGGTTGGTAGGTGTCGTTTTGTTTTGGGGTTGGTTTCTTTTTAATTTAATTTATGTTATTTTGTATTGGGGTATGTCCTTTTTTGTTTTTTTTATTTTTTGTTTTTTATCGTGTCGATATTATTATTTATTTATCTACTATTCTGCTGCAACTGCATTATTTTTTTATGGTATTTTATAGGGTTTGTTTTCTTTTTCTGTTTATTTATAGGGTTGGTTGTGTGTATTTTTGTGTTTTTTTTGGGGGGGGGTCGTGGGAGGGTTTTTTTTGTTTACTTAAATTTTAGCGAGAAATATTTGCGATGTTTGCATATTACTGCTAATTCGTCTCTACTGTTTAATAGATCGTTGCTGTTAGGGTACTGAAGAATGTGTAGTTTTTCACTTAGACATAAACACTTAGACATAAAGGGCAGATGTCGTTAAGTGAGTTGCAAGTTTTAGTGTTTTATAGGATTTTCCATTTACTTAGGGTTTCTGTTTTGAATCCTTTAGCTTCCAAAAGTATGTAGAAAGAGATGTTTAGCTTCGGTATAAGCTGTTTTTAAATGAGGTTAGGTGCAAGTACCAGCGCTGCTTAAAAGTATTCTTAGTTGATCCGATATACACTTTATTTATTGTTGGATTTTCGATTGATGTTATGTTGCATTGATAGATTATTGAGTTTGTTTTGCATTTATTTTGTAGTGAGCAGTTGCTAGGGTTTCTACAATTACACATGTTTTCGTTGTTGGGTTTGATTGTGTTTTGGTTGCCGGTTTTATTTTGGTCTACGTGTTGATTTTGGATATATTTGTTATGGTTAGTTATGATTTTTTCTAGGTTGTTTGTGCAGCTTTAGCTAAGTTTAAGTGTATTTTTGAAGATTTTACTGAGGGGGTTATTTGTTGGGAAATGTTTTTTAATTAAGTTCAGGAACTTCTGTCCTAGTTTGGTGTTGATCATTTGGTTGAAAGGAGGTGTGTACCAAATGATTTTTCTGTTTCTACTTTTCTTGTTGGGGTTGTTGCTTGTTATGTATTTGATGTCTTGGTTTCTGTAGCCGCTTTTTCTTTTAATGACTTGTTATAGAGAGCTTTGTATTTGTTGAATATTTCTTTGTTGGACAAGTTTTGGCTGATTCTATGTTCTATGGAAGAGGGTATATATTTGATAATACTAGTGGGGTGGTTTGACTTTGGGTGGATGTATAGTGGGTATTCATTGGGTTTTATGTATGGTTTGTAATTGTTATTTACTAAATCTAGTGTGATATCGAGGAAGTTTGCTACTTTTAAATTTGTGTTAACTATAACTTTTAGGTTTAAAACTTTGAATTCTCTATGTATTAGTTTTCTGATTTTGTCTGTTTTAAAGTGTGTGGAGGTTTTTACTATCATTAGACCGTCGTCTCTATATAGCCCTATATCCTGTGTGTTAATGTCTTGGTGAGCGGTGAGATTGTACAGAGTAAATAAACCGTTGAGATCAGAGGACTCTGCGGAGTCCAGCGCACCCATTGTGATGTCAAATTGGTTTACAGCGTTGTTTTGTATCCATTGCTCTTGGTTATAGATAAGAATATATATAGTAGCGGGCATAATATAAGGAACGGAAACAACAAAGACATAACTATGTGTATTACTTAAAAAGTAATACATTAATTTTTACCGAATAAAGATTAGAGTGTAATGCATAAATATTATACAAAGTTGCAAAAATTTACATAATCTTTTTTTTTAAATAAAGATTAATTGGAAATAAGCTGCAGGACAAAAGTTAAGGTACGATCTTGTTAATACTCGATTGTGAACAAAATATAAACGAAATTTAATATTTGGTAAACATCTCCTTATTTTCACTGACTTCTCTGCATCGTCGACCATATTATCTAATTAATGTTTTGCAAAAATCAGCAATAATTCCCTCCCATTCGTCTTTCAGTAACTCCCATAGATGATCCTGGTTTTTCGGGTTTCTTTTCTGAGTCCTTTCTCTAATTATCTTCAAATATTTTCTATTGGATTCAAGTCGGGGCTCTGGGTTAGCCACTTCATTAGGGCAATTCCTTCTTCTTCAAATAAAACCATAACCTTCTGAGCCTTGTGGCAAGGTGCATTGTCCTGCATGAAAATAAAAGATTCATAAAAATTATGGTGTCATTTTGGTACCGCATGCTGCTAAAGAAGCCTTTTGTGAATCTCAGCATTGATATTGCCATGTATGTGGATGATAGGGCCAACTCCTGCAGATGAAATCATTCTCCACACTATCACATTGCCGCCACCAAACTTAACGGTTTTCTTGACACATTGAGGAGACAGTCTTTCACCTGTTCTACGGCGTATGTAAGTTTTGCCCTCAGAACAAAATATAGTAAACTTGGACGAGGCACCGAAATGAACTGTATCCCATTGTGCGTCAGTCCAAACAACAAGTTCTCTCGCATACTTCAGGCGTGCCCTTTGGTTTTGCTTTGAAATGAGAGGCTTCGAAGCTAGAATACGGGCAGGCAATCCTGCATTTTTTCTTAATAGTTAGCGATAATGAGTTTTTTGGGTTTTTTTTTTTTTTGCGTGTAGAATTTACGATATTGCTTAAAATAAGGTCCTAATGATAAATTAACTTTTACTTATTTTTGAAAAGCCCATCGAGTTTTTTAACAAAGTAAATTAAAAGTTTATGCAACTTATTAACATCATTTCTTAACTTTGTCTAGTAGATTATTACTTTTGTTCAATTTCATCTTTATTTTTAAAAAAAACTATAATGTAAATTTTTGTAACTTTGTATAATATTTATGCATTACACTCTAATCTTTATTCGGTAAAAATTTCATTGCTAATCATGCATTACTTTTTAAGTAATACACATATTTATATCTTTGTTGTTTCGGTTCCTACTGTAGATATATATGTATATATATATATATATATATATATATATAGAGAGAGAGAGAGAGAGAGAGGTAGAGAGAGAGAGAGAGATTGCTGAGTTGCGATGGTCTAACTTCTCAGGTTTTTTCATATAAACTTCGATGTTGGCATAACTCTCCTAAGTTAAGTGAAACATTTCTACACATTGATCTTTTATATATATATATATATATATATATATATATGCTCTTCAGTCATGAACTGATTTTTCCCGAGGACTGGCGTGTGCATAACACGCTAAAATTTCCCCTTTCTCATTCCATGTGTCTATAGCTTAGAGAGTATACTCCGACTGACACCAAATTGGGCGAGTTTCGCTCCCGGTTGGAAGCAAGTGGATGTCTAGCCACACTGATGAGCTGTAATACAGCAAAAAGACTTGTATGTGGATGACTAATACATACATATATATATATATGTGTGTGTGTGTGTGTGTGTGTGTGTGTGTGTGTGTGTTTGTGTATCTTCTTTAAAATTCGCTATACTTATAGAGTAATATTGTTCCGTATTAGAGATTGAACCATGAAAGATATAGACAATTTGGACTTAGTAAAGAATATTCCATAGCTATCTTCTCAATATATATATATATATATATATATATATATATATATATATATGTGTGTGTGTGTGTGTGTGTGTGTGTGTGTGTGTTTACGTGTTTTAAAGTGAGGTTTTATTTCGTTAATTCTATGACATATATATATATATATATATATATATATATGGTAATTATTATCATTATAGCATACTGCAACTAAAGAGTTACAAATTTTCGGTATTAAAACGCCATCGCCAGGCAGTAAAATGGCGTTAATTTCCTAGATGATATATAGTAATAAGGAGTTATTTTTTAAATAAAAATACAAAAGTAAAAATAAAATTAAAAAAGAGATGAATTAGGTGGGCTTTATAGGTTATGACATTTTAAAAAACTGCTGTGTGTAAGACACATAAACCATAGTGTTTCAATGTTCTGCCACAGAAAGCCAGGCATTTCAAAAAAATTTAAACTGAATAATAAAGAAGAAAGATAAAGAAGAATAAAAAAGAAAAAGGAAAAAGAATAGAGAAGAGAGAAGAGAAACAAAACAGAAAGAACAATGCGATAGAAAAATCTAAAAAATAATAAAATAAAATAAAGTAAGTAAAATAAAATAACATAAAGGGTAATAATAATATAAAAGATGGAGTAATACCATTCAGGTCTTGAATATGTTCCAAAAAATGAACAACAAACATAAATACTCATTTATCCAATTCGACATATACCCCTTTATCTCGAAGGATTTGTTTATAATTACCTTGGATTTTGCTTTGGAATTTTCGGACCTCACTAATAAAGAAAGAAATATAATTTTAAACTCAAAACAATCCATTCTCATATATAATAATAAACAGTGGATAAAATCTAATTCCGAAGACCCATTAGATATTGTGATAGGAGCACTGGATTCTGCATAATTATCGGATCTTATAGGTTTTATATTTTGCACAATTTCACTGCCCATCGTAATGTTGGTGTATGGAATGGTGTAGAGATGATGGTCTCATGATCTAAATTTAAACTTATTTATAAATGGAACTCTGTGTGTGTGTGTGTGTGTGTGTGTGTGTGTGTGTGTGTGTGTGTGCGTGCGTGTGAGTGTGTGTCCGTTACCTATAGACTCCGAAACGGCTGAACCGATTTTCTTGAAAATTTATACAGTTGTGCTATAAGCGTCTGCGAGTGTTCATAGCTATGTTTCGTGCCGAGGTACCCCCGATAAATATCGAAAATCGATAATCGAAAAAATCGGGTTATAGAAGGAGTGGTCCGATTTTAATCAAATTTGATACACTCATAGACAAAGACATAAGAAACGATATTCAGAGTTTTTAAGGTTGCTGTTCTTACAATAGTGCAGAAAATCGATAATATATATAAAAGCTTTCATTACACCCGAGCAACGCCGGGCTATACTGCTAGTTATTCATAATTCCACTAACTCGATAGTAGATAAAATCCGTTAGTACATATATATATAATACTGAATAACTTTAATCTTAAAGTAATAGCAAATACCAACCTCAAAAAAGTTGACCTTCCAGATGTTACACTTGACTTAGTTAACAGTATGTTATGGGGATTTACCCATATGACACATGAACTCTTCCGAACTATATATAATCAGCAGTTCTGCTAAGCAGAGATTGAGAGCGGAATCTATTTGATTCACCTTTCATTTACCTCTCAGTTTCGTCTCTGTCCTAGGACAGAGTACAGGTTGGTTGTATACCTGTCCGAGCATGGACATGCATCTGAGAAAAATTACACTCTGGGGTGCCAAACCCCAGGGGCCATCCTCCAAGCTTTAACTCTCCCCCGGAAGGAGGCTGAGTTTATTGCCCGGCGCCTGAAGCTTCCCCAAAATGAGAAGGGGGTTTTGGGCATTTTTCTACAGTAAAAACCTGACTTTGTGTCTTGTCTGTTGCATGGTGAGTGCAATAGTAGATACCGAGAGCGGAATCTATTCCAGCAGATAACTCTGACAGCCGGACTAAAGAGTCACGCTAATAATCGCTCATTGGTATATGTTTGTACTACTGTCTTTGTAATATATTTTTTAACACTAAAATGTCTTTAGTTTTAACGTTCTTCCTTGAAATGTTACATTCATGATAAATTCTTCCGTAAACGTGATTTTCTCCTCTGTCACGGACCTGGCCATTTTATTAGTTCTTAGCAAGGTTGGTTTTCCCAACCTTTTCTAAATGTGTAGACTTATGATTGTTAAATCTGAACAAGAATCCAATTATAGTGTAATATTTTTATTTAGGATTGTACTTGTACGTACTTACTAATGTTTAACCCGTCTTGTTCATCTGCTTTTGTATTTTTTACGTAGCTATTAACCTTTTTTCTCGCTCTTGTGCCTGACACGGCTACAAGTTAGGCATTTTTATTCTGGTATTCTTGCAGTCTTTATACCGATGTAATAATCCACAACTAAAACACGGATTAGGAAGCAAGTTGTCTTGTTTCTTTTTTTATTGCTTTCATTTAGTGAGAGAATCAATTTGTTTATCTTTTTGCGTACTTTTGCTGTGCCAGATTCCTCGATATTTTTCTTTAATCGTGGCGTAAATTTACGAATCTCTGACAGTCTTCACTATCCTTTCTGGTTAAATTCATGCACTTCCATCTCTCATAAAAGAGTGAGGTTTTAGGACTAAAAAGTTCTGCAAGAAATTTAACCGCTGCAGTGAATCATTTGTTTTACAGGTTAAAATATAATTTACAAATTTAGAGTGCTCTGTTTTGCCCAGTTTTCGAAGAAGAATGTGAACTTTCTTAGAGTCCTACCAATCTGTGGCGTATAACTCCTCGAATCTTTTAAAACATGATGCGAAATTTATATCCTCGTCCGGAGAATATATAAAAATGTCTATTGCGCTCCAGAATTTGTTTTGTGAGAACGCATTTTCGTTTTCACTAACTTGTCCCCTGTTTTCCGGTTCTAGCAAATTTCTTTGCTGTTGTTGAGTTTGAAGTAGAATCTCTTCGAGTTTCTGATGTCTGAGCTCAGTTTGTTTTTTAAATTCGAGCCATTCTTTTTCAGCTTGCTTTTGGATTTCAAGTTGTTTTTCTTGCCATTTAAGTTCCCGTTGGTTTTGCTGTTCAAGTTGGAACTTTAAGAATTTAGAGTACGGTGGAATTAAATTCGACCACGTTTATCCATGTCTTTTTTTCTTCTTTTGCGATTACCCGAATACAAATTAAATTAAATATATATTATATTTGTTTAACACTATTTCGTCTTTGTGTCTTTATTTCTGGCCCCAGCAAGGCCACAGCGCAGTACTTACTCACCATATGTAAAACGTAATGCTAACACTATCTACATACATCCTAAATCAAATCACTCACCTTCTATTATTAAACATATATCACATTTAGTTGAACACAAAATAAACAATAATTACTCAGTTAAAGATATTTTCTATCAACATAGTCATTATTACACCACATCTCTAAAAAAACAGCGGCTGTAAATCTAATGTTATTAAATATCATGAAAAATGTATCATTAAACTAAACATAATCGAAGTAGAACAATAATTTGACACACACCACATTTTTACCAGTGGTTAGTACCAAAACTTTCTTAATCTAGTTCAAAAACACTTACAAAATAACAATCCCCTTAGCAAAACTTTTAATAAAAATCATTTGGGACTTAGTTGTAGCTGCATTGATAATCTTACTATGATAAAAAAAACACAATAACAAAAACCTAAAACAACATAATGATATTAATAAAAAAAACAACTTACCGTAAATAATGATATTAACACAATTTCCTGCAATTGTACTAACCTTAACGTATGTCCTTTGCAAAATAAATGCTTTAGAGATTCAATAGCATACCAAGCTACCAGTTCCACTACTGAAAGTCCTAACCTTACCAAACATTATTTCGGATGTATTAAGAATAAAAGTTGAAGTACAAAAAGCAAATCACAACTTATCTTTCAAGAAAAAAAAATATATTAATTCTACTCTCTAAATACTACTGGCAAATGAAAGATGCAAATAAACCTCTTACAGTTAAATAGAAAATATTAATTAAAGCTAGAACATGTAAATCGTTACATGAAATATGTTTCCCTTGCTTACAAGAAAAAAATATGTACATAATAATTTTCCCACAAGCTGACTTATTGAACCAACGTAATGAAATCACTCATTTTTGCCACCATTGAATTTTCCATACTCTTCAGTATATCTGAAATTATCTCAATTTTATCTAAACATTTTTACTGTTTTTCCCTAAATTTTGGCTTATTTTACTGATAATTTGTTTTATTTGTACTTATTAACAAATCCCCTTAAGAATATTATTTTAATTTTAATTTTTCATATTATTCTTACCCTTTATGTTGGTTTTTATTATATTTTACATACATTATTTTATTTTATTATTGCTTCGATTTTTCTATCGCCTTTGTCTTTCTGTTTTCTTTCTCTTCTCTCTTCTCTCTTTTTTTTTCTTTTTTCCTTTAACTTTTTTATCCTTTTCTCTTTTTTCCGGTTTAAAATGATTGACGTGTCTGAAACATTGATACAGTATTGTCTATGTGTTTTCTAAATGTTATAGCCTCCCAACCACACTTTACTCATCACATTGAATGCCCTTCTTATGCTATAATGATAATAGGAATTATTATTATTATTATTATTATTATTATTAATAATAATAATAATAATAATAATAATAATAATAATAATAATATTACAAAATATCTATGTTCTACGTTTGTATTGAGCAGTTTTAAAAGTAAATATTTGTAGAATGTATTCCCATTAGAAATCATTAATTTATTATAGATAGATAGATAGATAGATAGATAGATAGATAGATAGATAGATAGATAGATAGATAGACTTCTATGACAGAACCCACGCTGGTGAAAGCCATTTCTTTATCTCAAGAACAAATACAAATAAACACAAACATATTTTAAAAAACTTAAAACACTATCGAAAATCAATGTTATTATTATTATTATTATTATTATTATTACAAAATATCTATGTTCTACATTTGTATTGAGCAGTTTTAAAAGTAAATATTTGTAGAATGTATTCCCATTAGAAATCATTATTTTATTATTTATATATATATATATATATATATATATATATATATATATATATATATATATACCCTTCTATGACAGAACCCACGATGGTGAAAGCCATTTCTTTAGCTCAAGAACAAATACAAATAAACACAAACATATTTTTTAAAAACGTTAAACACTATTAATATTATTTAACATGGAAGACGCGTGAAGGAAAAAAAGAAGGATCCTTTGATATTACAAATAGAAATTTGGTGACACTGAAACCTGTAAGCTTGCATTTTCTACACAAACTAATTAAAATAATCAATATAAATTATATAGACCTATCAAGAGACGACGACTTCATAATCTGAAGGAACTCTGTTTTTTTTTTCTTTTTTGGTTTTGTCTGTCAATCATAAAACAATTTAAAAAATATGAGAATAGATATAAAACTAAACAAAAAATGTAAAATTTTCCAAATGTCACATTCAAGCTAAGAACATGTACATATCAACCATACACAAAACCTAATGACAAACCATTGTATATATACACTCATCTTCCATCCACCGGCCATCAATTATCAAGCAGATCGCACAATCAATTAACCAACTGGTTATCTGACTGTCGCCGCTGGGTGTTGGCCTTAATGTCGACTCTTACGTTTTCATATTCTGTATTCTGTATATTGAAAATTTTAGCCCATAAATATACCATACCTTAAAAGTATATTTTCATAATACACACACACACACACACACACATATACATATATATATAGCCTGAAGGTTACGTTCAAGAATGAAAGAGGCTGTCGCCACTGTGCAAGTCGGTGTCCATTTTTATATTTACACACTCGCTGTCGCTGATATTAAGCAGCTTTACACTTAAATATAGAATGTATTAAAACTATTTCTTGATCATGTATATATTTTTTTTCATTTGTAAACGTGGTATTACGTGACCTAGGCTTCTATCATGTGGTGTCTTCAGGCGATTTGCAATAACTGATTTTGCCGTTTTTATAAGAACGCTCCCGTAACTGGGAATTTTATGAACGTGCAATTTTAAAAAATTAGAAGTTATAACGTTTTCATCCATGGTTGTATGACCCAAATAGGTATTTTATGGTTTGGTTACACTCAGTCATAATTTCTGTTCTTTCATTCAGTAATTCATTTTTATTTGGGAATAACATAATAGCTAACTTTTCTTCCTGGCACAGTCTACATATTTTGCCACCGTTGTAAGGCTTAGTTGTTTTCACTATACTCCACATTACGTCTGGGTCTTTTCCATATTTTAATTTCAATTTCTAATTTGAAAATTGCTCGTCCGTTTTCTTAAAAAAAAAAAACGTTAAATTCACTTACTTGCAAATTGCCTGAAGACACAACACGGAAGAAACCTAGGTCGCGTAATAACT
>JBBBDQ010000421.1:2435000-2747500 GCA_037127315.1 Ascarosepion bandense | reverse complement strand
GATACACTCATAGACAAAGACATAAGAAACGATATTCAGAGGTTTCAAGGTTGTAGTTCTTACAATAGTACAGAAAATATATATATATATATATATATAGATATATATATATATAAAAGGCAAGATTTTGTGTGTGTGTCTGTTTATCTGCCTGTATATCTGTATGTTTTCCATCCCTTTTATTTTAGTTTTTGCTTCGGGTTTGGCTCTAAGTAGATAAAATTGTAGTTCTTAGTTTCAGCCATGATACCATTTACTCAGAGGACTTATTTAGCCTTCCAAATTCAGTTTACGACGAAAAAACTTTATTTGATATTGATACCAGGAAATCAAAATTTGATTTACATCCTTTCATTTTTCTTTCAGTCTACGGTTTCGCTTTAACTGGAAACAACTATTGCTTTTTAGTCTTTCGTGCCAACTTCCAAAGAGTCTGAACTCCAGGATCATGGATTAGTTTTAAAGCTTTCATTACACCCGAGCAAGGCCGGGATATACTGCTATTTTCTAATAACTGTCGGTCTTGAAACCGTTGTGAAAGAGACCTATGACCTGTAGACTTCTCAACGACACATCTCCTTGTAAAGTGCTGATCAATCTCCTATCCAACTGTCCTTTGTTTTGTTCGAAATTTTCCCATTGATTGTTGATTGTCTCTCGAGCAGAACAAGAGAAAACAAGGCATTGTGCCAGGAAATGGCGTCTTTACTTTCTATTTATCTTTTCTTACGATGACAATTTTAATCAGATTCAGAGAAAAAATATGTTATTCTTTCTTGTTTCTTCCTCCATCGTTGTTTGTAAAACTTCAGCATGGCTTCAATTACGCATCGAAGTTTTAGGTCTTTGCACGATTGTTCCCCTATATCAGTTGCTGAATATGTGTAATACCAATTTGGACTGTGCAAGAGGATTTATGCTGGTAATAACGGTAATTTTATGTGACGCGGACAACATAGTTTTGGCAGTCATAAAAACCTAGCACCAGAAATATTCTGGTGCTAGGTCTTTTCTGACAACATTTTGAACGAATATTCCATCGAAAATTTCACACGCAGACGCACAGACACACACACACACACACACACACACACATATATATATATATATATATATATATATATATGAAAGTGGACATTGAAGTCAACACCCAACGGTGACAGTTTGTTTTATGATCAGATTGGTTGCATTTAAGCATGAAACATCCTGTTGCGGTTAGGTTTTGACATCAATGTTTACTCTCATATTTACATAGGCTCTAACCATGATATTAAGAGCTTTTAAGTCACAAATATTGCATACCATGAAATTATGTTTTTATAATATATATATATATAGGTTGTGCTGAGAAAAAGAGCACCATGACACAATTAACTTGGCTAAAAAGTTTGAAACAGCTGTATTGCTTGGTATTCGGAGAAGAATCTCCAATAGAAATATTTCCGTGTGTTTGTGTGTTAATGTGAGACTCTACCGAGGATTCAGAAAGAGTTGGAGGAGTCTAATGGTGATTACTAAGGTATGACATCTCGGAAAACTCACTCTAATCCTTTTAAGAAATTTGTTGGCGATGGCATCAGGTAAAACATGGGGACATACAAGAGGTAGTGCTTCCCTGGGTCAATAGAGTGGCTGCTAGAAGACTAAATGTCTGGAAACAGGTTTCTGCACCATGCCACACAAGGCACCTAACTTAATACCCAAGACTTCAATCCCCTTGATTATTGTGTAGGTTACATTTGAACAAGAGACCAACGAAACTACTTAGTACAACCAAGATGAACTGAAGTTAAGGAATATGGCAGTATGTAGGAATTATTCAAAGAGAAAATCCAGAAGAGTTGCAGGAGATGCTGAAGTCGTCTGGCGTGCTTTCATTCTCTAGGCCGTTTTCTCGTGCAACAAATAAATAACAATACAGCGGCAACACCAGTTTCTGTTTATGGCTGAAAAAAATTCAAGATCCAAAAATCTGGTGGAAAGATAATGGCAGATTATTGCGGTATTTTCATGACTAATTATTTTCAAGAGAGCAAAACAATTATTGTGAAATGATACTTTACTATTTACTCTATTCTGGACAATTCCACTTTCAGCACCAATAACGATAACAATAACCAACGCATACATCTTTGCCTTACCTCATAAGATGTGATAAAATGCAGAGATTTCATTTTAAGGAAATTGGTGGCAAAATATTTCGATGATAGTAACTTTATTTATTTATTTTTTTTTTTTAATCATTTCACCCCGAGCAAGGCAGAAATGCCACTGATGAGCGGGGGGCTACATAACTATAAAAAGATTAATTAGAAAAGAGTGAGGAGTACAAACTAGTTAGAAAGGATCAGTAGAAAGCTGAGAATGCAGGTGCGATGACAGATACATAGGTGGAGAGAAAGGGAAGGATATACAGGGGAGGGGAGAGAGCTAGAGTCCAGTGGTTAATAGATGAGTATTGACATTGCATTTAAATTTCTGGAGGTTGTAGCCGTCAGGAAAGCAAGAATATGGGAGCGAGTTCTACAGGCAGGAAGTGCGAGAGAAGAAGCTGCAGAAGTAGAATTGTCGTCTGTATTTGGCTAACCAGACTGTGAATGGGTGGGACCCAGTTGCCAGTCTGGTTGCGCGAGTATACATCTGTTGATGAGGCACCAGTAACTTAAGTTCGTCGGAGCAGAAGCCATGAAAGTATTTATAGAACAGACAAAGGGAGGCCAAATTTCGACTGTGGGGAAGTGGCTGCAGTCGAGCCGCCAGATCAGTACCTATCACATTACAGATTCTCCTTTGGAGCCTGTCGAGAACACTGAGGAGAACGGCAGGGGCGCCTGACCATAAATGGCAACAGTACTCCATGCACGGACGGATGGTTGACTTGTATATATGCAGGATGGATTCAGGCGGAAAAAACAACCTCGATCGACATAATGACCCAACCTTCTTAGCGGTAGATTAGGCTATGGATTCAATATAGTGGTTCCATTTGAGATCTGAGGAGAGGGTAAGGCCGAGGAGGCGTAGTGTGTTGCTCTCAGGGAGAATCGCTTGGTCCATGCTTATGGGAGGCAGGAGAGGTTGCCTGTGATGGTTGACAGACAACAGATTGGTCTTAGACGCATTGAAGTTGACAAGCCACTTCTTGTCCCAATTCACCACAGAGTGTAAATCCCGTTCAAGGTCAGCAGCGAGATTATGTCTGTTCGCCACGACAGGTTTCTTACTGGTGCGGGAGTATATTGTGGTGTCGTCTGCGTAGCAGACATTCTTTACTAGGATATTTCGCCATTTGGATTCTTATTTTTATAATCATTTCACCCCAAGCCAGGCAGCACTGCCACTAGTGCATAGGGATTTACAGAGAAAGAAAAAAAAGTAATGGGTTTGTCGAAGAAATGATAAAAGATGGATAGGAATCAAGTAGATAGAAAATGGCAATTGATGTTGCATTTAAACTTTTAGAGATTGTAGCTATCAGGGAAGCAAGTAAATGGAAGGGAGTTCCACAAACGGGAAGTGCGAGAAAAGAAACTATTAAAGTAAATGAAGATGTTACATTTAACTATTTCGAATGTAAACGGTTGTGACCTAGATGCCAATCTAGTAGCACGCGTAAATATCCGTGGTCGGGTAACCAGGCAAAAAAGCTCATCAGGGAAGTTGCCATGAAAATAGTTGCAGAAAAAATCAGAGCAAAACCTAAATACATTGATGAGAAAGTGACTAAAGGCGAGCTGCTTGGTCAGGATCGATTAGAGAAATATTTTCGAAGCTTAACATAGATTAGATGAGATGACAGGGATAGTTGGGCTGTCAACACAATCATACCGAAAGTTACCACTACTCGGGTTTTATCTATATTTAAAAGTTGATTGCCGAAGTTTTTAAGAAATGGACAAACGATCAGCGATCCTGAAAGGCTACCACCAAGTTACTCATCGATACTTAGGGGCATCTAAGATTCTGAGAACAAATATTAGTGAAAGACCAATTATAGTTTAGTACACTGTTATGCCTAATTATTTTTCTTGGGTGATCCTTCAGTAAGTCTGTAACCTGATAATCTTATGAGCTGAATGTGTGAGATGAACTTCTCATTCCTTAATATATAAAAAAGGAATGCATTAAATGCATTAAAACAAAGAAAATAGGGCTCAAAAATATATATTTGTTTTGGGTTAGTGATGTTTGTAGAATGTTCTCCTTTTTCAAGATATTTAATATCAAATTCTGTTGCATAATAGGAAAGTAGGTTTGGCTTCCACGAGAATCGGAAAGGTAGACATTGTTTCAGTGAAGAGGTAAACCCTTTTAGCAGAGGTTTATCCCTCTTTACACGGGATTGCGGTTAGCTTATTGTTGATCCAACAGACATAGATATTATCTGAGTGAACGAAATGTCCTTTTCTTTATTAGATTGGTGTTGTGTTTCTTTTTTGTTTTGTTCTAATTCTTGTTTATTTACATCTCTTTAAACATTCGAGTGATTACGTTATCCATATTACATATAAGACGTTGGCACACTACATGTACTGTAGCCGTAACAGCAATGGGTTTTCTGGGGCATGATACTTTAAAATATCTTGGCCTTTAGATATGGTAGAGTTTTACAAGAGCTGCTACAATCATTAGGTCCACTAGATTTATAATATGTATAAAAAATATAAAAAATAATCCATTTTAATCGATCACCGCTACTAAAGTCAAAATAAATCTTCTCATAAGAAGTTATTTTTACAATTTTAAAAGTATTGCACTTCTTTAAAATTCGTATTCTGAAATTTTAATAATAATAAATGAAAAGAAATGTTGGTTGGTTTTGTTTTATGGCATTTCATTTATTGCCAATTAAATTTTATTTATTTAGTTATTGCTGGTAATACCTTTTCCTTTCAACAATTTATTGTTGTTTTTATATAAATTTTGTGTCTAGTAATACTTTTTTTCTTTTTCGGGTATCAAGATTCACTGGTATTTGTTTTTTTAAGGACAGGGTTCCCAAGTCCTACTCTGTTATTTAACCCATAACTGGAGGGAAGGGACGGATTAATACCTTTCCCAAGGGTACCAGTGCTTAAGTGAATGCAGGGTATTCAGCTGGAATTCGAATTCGGCTCACCGATTTCTCTTTCCGAGCCGATATCCACTGCACCACAACACACATCCGTCACTAAACGTTTACAGTCCCTGGTATGAAAAGAAAGGAATTCCAGAAAACAATTACGAATTTCAAACTTTATTTTTTTTATATACATATTTCCAAAATCAAGTCGAGCATGCCAATTTATGTTGAATTTCTTTCATCAATTTACAACGAATTTGCATTGCACTGTTAATTTGTATAAAATTCAGTACAACTGATTTTTTATATTTGTAATCTGAAGTGATTATTCTATAATGATTTGAATAAAATCATGTGTTCTGGTCGTAGTGGCCATGACACAATTTCACGCAAATATGTTCACGAGCGCGGTCATGTTTTTCTCTGCATAGTGTTTTATGTACTATTTATTGACCTATGCACATTAAGCAATTATGCTTTATCAAATTCCTAGAAATATATATATATATATTACCTAGTGTTGTGTTTACTTTATTCCTGATAATTGCTAATTGCGGTCCGTGACAAATATATCCTGTGCTTGTTCCATGCCACTCGATTCTCGTCCAATATTAAATACAATTATTAAGCATACATGTGGAGAAAGAATTCCAGGCAGAAAAATAGGCTGTTATATTTTATGATGTTCTCCTAAATTGAAGCAGGAAACTTAATTTAAAGCTAATGTATTTCTCATGTTTTTGCCATGAATATGTGGAATAATGATGTGTAATAATAATGGATATATCAAAATATATATTAATGACAAAGATAATTTTATACTTATATTATCGATTCTGTAGATATGAACTTACGCAAAAAACTTTCATAAATGTCGAGGTAAATAGGCAGCTGTATTTATTTTGGAAATTTAGCGTATTCAGGAAGGAATTCTCTTTCACACACACACACACACACACACACACACACACACACACATATATATATATATATATATATATATATATATTTCTAGGAATTTGATAAAACATAATTGTTTAATGGGCACAGGTCAATAAAAAATACATAAAACGCTATGCAGGGGATATATATATATATATATATATATATATATATATATATATATATATGTGTGTGTGTGTGTGTGTGTGTGTGTGAGAGAGAGAGAGAGAGAGAAAAGTGTGCTGAAGCCGTGAACATTTTTTTAAGCGTACATTTATTGTTATTATTATTATTATTATTATTATTATTATTATTATTATTATTATTATTATTATTACTTGCTTTTTTGTATATCTTTAGTGTTCATAATGCTATTTGTGCCGCTACACGCGTTTCGGTTACATAGTTGACTCTCTTCAGGCGAATAACTTGTTACTTTACAAATCGAGATCTGTTTGTTTTTCTGACAGCCTAAAATACCGTGAATATATAAATAAGAGGTCGGTGCCCAGGTCAGAATGTTCATATGCGTACGTATTTGTTTGTTGGTTTTTTCACACTCACTCGTTAAATCTCTTCTGTTTTCCGAATCATTCACCCTTAACTTTTTCCTTCTATAAGAATTTCTCTCTCTCTCTCTCTCTCTCTCTCTCTCTCTCTCTCTCTCTCTCTTCCTGTCTGTCTGTCTGTCTGTCTGTCTGTCTCTCTCTCTCTTTCTCTCTGTCTTTCTGTATATATATAGTTATCCGCAGACAGATGTGTTTCGCTGTATCACAGCTCATCAATACGTTTAGACATCCGATTTCTTTTTACCCAGGACTGAAACCCGAACGAATTGGCGTCAGTCGGCGATTCTACCTCTGAGCTATAGGCGCTCGGTAGACGGAGGCAAACTTTTTAGCGTGTATATTATGATTATACATGCCCAATAGCTGAGAGTGTTCTAATTCATTGCTGAATGAACGATATGAACGATATATATATATATATATATATATATATATATATATATATATATATATATTTGAAATTTGATAAGTAGAAATGTTACAGGAAGAGTAAATTGATATAATACATAATGCATTTCGTTATTCAAGGTTTAAATTAAAAATTTAATCACAAAAATCTATTACTTTCCACCTATTCTGAAGGAATGCATGATGATCTGCCTTGGATTCATTTTATTCATATCACTATAGAATAATTCTTTCAGATTACGAATATTAATAAACAATTGTATTGAATTTTATAAACAATTGTATTGAATTTTATTGTATTGAATATTAATAAACAATTGTATTGAATTTTATAAACAATTGTATTGAATTTTATTGTATTGAATATTAATAAACAATTGTATTGAATTTTATAAACAATTGTATTGAATTTTATTGTATTGAATATTAATAAACAATTGTATTGAATTTTATAAACAATTGTATTGAATTTTATTGTATTGAATATTAATAAACAATTGTATTGAATATTAATAAACAATTGTATTGAATTTTATAAACAATTGTATTGAATTTTATAAACAATTGTATTGAATTTTATAAAAGTTAATAAGGGGCTTAATGTGCTAATTAAATTCGTTGTAAATTGATGAAAGGAATTCAACACAAATTTGCTTGTACGACTTGATTTTGGAAAAATATAAAACTTAAAATAAATGTTGGAATTCGTAATTCTTTCCTGGAATTGTTTTTCATTTATTATTATTTTTATTATCATTATTGTTGTTGTTGCTGTTGTTGCTACCAAAATCGGATTACGAATTTTAAAGAAATGTATCAGTTTTTTTAAATTGTAAGAAATCAGTTCTTTTGCGAATATTTTATTTTGACTTTGGTCGGTGTAATGGTTTAATATGAATTTACATAGTAAACTAGATAGATTTTATAAAATTATGTTTTTATACATATTATTAATCTAGGTTTTAGCAGCTCTTGTAAAAGACTACAAGTATCTCTGAAATAGGTCAAGGTATACTAAAGCATCATTCACTAGAAACACACATTGCTGCTACGACTGCAGTACATATAGTGCCCCAACAATAGGTACCTCCGGTTAAATCGACAACAAAACAGCATAGTATGAATAAAAAAGGTCCCAAACTTAATAAAATAAACTTTTTTCTTCAAAATGTTTATATTATCATTAAGAGGAAAGATCAAAGTAATTTTTATTTTTAAAAAATTTGTAATCCCTTCTAAGATTTTCGAAATTTTGTCAAAAAGTGTTTTTTAATTTGAGTTAGTAGCTAAGAAACGTTACGACTGTTTTACAATGAAAACCTAACGACTGCATTAACCACTTTTTTTTGGTGACAAATTAACCACTTTTTTTTGGTGATACATTAATTTTTAAATTCTCGCAAAAATCAAATAATTATCAGATTTTAATGAAACTTTCAGTATTCATTCACAAATGAATGAAACTACTTTTGAAATTATTTTTTTACAAATCTTGTTAAAAATATTTTTCACCTTTGTTACCCCCCTCCACGTAAATCCATGAAATCTTAACAAATTTTATATTGATGGCTGGCTAACTTTTGTTTTATTAGTTTAATGCAGGACTCATTGGGGAATATAAATTATCAATTTTTTTTTATTTTAAGTTTGCAATCATTATCCGAAAACCTTCTACGAAGAGTAAAATAAAAAATGCAATAAAACTCTGATATAATTTAATTTGATAAGCTTGTAATTGCCGGAATAAATAATAACTAGTGACATTATACTCTGAGGAAAAATAATTTTTCGATTAATATTAAAATTTTAAAAGAATTGTTTTCATTTTTTATTATTATTAAATAATTTAATGATATAAAATTTTTAAAATATTTTTAAAAACTTCAAAGAATTGATTGCGAGTTGACTTTAGGAAATAAGATTTATTTATTTATTTAAACAAACCCAAATACACATACATTCATTTCACTCTTTTCTTTTTAGATTTGATGTTGCCTTGAATGGCAAAATGCGTTATCCATTTTTATTAGAGCTCTTTCCATGTAAAATTTTCATTTATCAATTTATAAAATTATCATTTATATCTTAATATATATATATATATATATATATATATATATATATATATATACTAGCAGTATAGTCCGGCGTTGCTCGGGTGTAATGAAAGCTTTAAGACTAATCCATGGTCCTGGAGTTCAGACTCTTGACGTTGGCACGAAAGACTAAAAAGCAATAGTTGTTTCCAGTTAAAGCGAATACGTAGACTGAAAGAAAAATGAATGGATGAAAGTCAAATTTTGATTTCCTGCTATCGATATCAAATAAGTTTTTTTTCGTCGTAAACTGAATTTTGAAGGCTAACTAAGTTCTCTGAGTAAATGGTATCATGTCTGAGACAAAGAACCACAATTATACCTACTTACAGCCAAACCTGAAGCAAAAACTAAAATAAAAGGGCCGAAAAAAATACAGACATACAAGCAGATAAACAGACACACATACAAACATCTTGCCTTTTATATACATATATATATTATCGATTTTCTGCACTATTGTACGAAGTGAAACCTTGAAACTTCTGAATATCGTTTCTTATGTCTTTGTCTTTGAGTGTATCAAATTTGATTAAAATCGGACCACTCCTTCTATAACCCGATTTTTTCGATTATCAATTTTCGATATTTATCTGAGATACCTCGACACAAAACCTAGCTAAGAACACTTACAGACGCCTATAGTACAACTGTGTAAATTTTCAAGAAAATCGGTTCAGTCGTTTAGGAGTCTATAGGTAACGAACACACACACACACAAAGTTCCATTTATAAATAAGTTTATATATATATATATATGTGTGTGTGTGTGTGTGTGTGTGTGTGTGTGTGTGTGTGTAGTTGTATAAATTATGAACACTGAAATGAACAGTTTTAACAAGAAGCAATGTTCGCATCTTTTGTCACTACTCTTCAACATTAAATTCTAAACATGATTCAGCATCTTATTTGAAAATGTTTACGAAAGAACATATTTTTTGTTGGATTAAAAAGATTAAAAAAATATTTATTATAAATCAATGGAACCTGAAAAAACTATAATTGGGCAACTGGCACGTTTTAATGACGAATTGGGAGCAAATGGCTATTTTCCTCTATATCATGACACAACATCCGATATTATAATTTTCTACAATTATGTCGCAAAGAACCTTAGAGCCAAGATAGAAAGCCATATTCATATATTGTCTTTTCCTTTCATTCTTTTTTTATCGGGAATTTAAACAATCATTCCAAAGATTTTAAACTGGAATCGTTACGTTTCGACGGACTTCACAATTTAAATTAATGGTAGTGTAAACTTCATAAGTAATCAATGAAAAATAAAAATAAGATTGAAGAATTATCTTAGGAATTTATCCTAATAAAAGATTTTGTTATAAAAAAAATAAAGCGAATATTTACATTAGCCTATTATTTCCAAAGAAAATGCGGCTTTTCAAAGAAGCATAGATAAAAGAAAAGAATGTCCAAGTCGATTGAATACTTGTGTGAAAAAACTGAAAATACTGTTTCTAAAGATTTCAGTGAATATCTCCAAAAAAACACGTAGTTTAAGGTTGTATAAGTAATTATTTTCCTGACCTTTATTCAGCTGCGCCACACTGATCCCTTTCCCGCCTATTTGCTTTTCAACCCGATTAATTTTCTCCGTTATAAAAAACCCACCGTCTTTTTGCCCATACCCAATTTCCTTCCTCCGAGTTGATCTCTGTTTCTCGCCTTCCCAGCAATAAGGGACCCTCCATTACGTAAGTTGTGATTAAGCGATACCTTCACAGATTATCGTCGCTCGGAATAGCCATAAAACGACACTCATTGGTTGGTCAGGTCATGAATACAAATCTGGGTCAATCATTTAGACTTCTATTGACCTTTGACAAAAGTGAATCTAGCCCACATTGATACAGTTTGTTATGTAGGCATCAGTATGAAGAAATCACTTACATACATTTAAACTGATATGCACACGTTACCTGCGGCTAGATTTGTCAAGAGATTTGACCATGTGGTTGTAGGAAGATCCATGTTTCTAAAACTTTGTTCTTTCTCATCTATTTGGGATTTTTTTTTATATAAAAAAAAACTTTAAGGATTTTTTTTATCTTATTCTTATTCTTTATGTTTTATTTTTATTTTATTTTTTCCGCCTCTTCGCTTTTTATGTTCTGTTACCAACTTATTTCTTTCCTGTTTAAACTTTTGATATAGCTAGTCTTCTTTGATAACACATTAATACATTTTTTGTATGGGTTCACACACACAATTCTTTAAAATGTAACAACCTCCCACCTCAATTTATGTGATTTGATGGCCTTCTTTATTTTTAGTTTTATTTTATTTTTTAAATCTACTTATCTATATATGTATAACCAAGAAAATTAACCACGTTTCACGGTCTGATGATGATGTATTAAACACCGAAACTTTGTAACTATTAAGTTGCAGTATGCTTCTATCGTAATAATAATGAAAGAGAGAGAGAGAGAGAGAGTGAGAAAGAAAAATAGAGCGGCAGGGAAAGAGAGACAGCCAGGCCAACGGACAGAGATAGAGATACGATTTTAATAAAAGAAAAAGATATAAAGAACGCTTTTACTTAAAAAAAGATAAAAAAAACAGCTGACATTTCTAGAGCGAATAATGAGGAAGGAGGGCTTGGAAAATTTGACACTCACAGATCATACTATAGGCAAAAATGATAGTGTTAGAAGTTAGCTGTATGCGTGACAAGATTATGTGAATGAATGCCGGAGCGGACGTTGGTAGGATGCCAGAAATATATTACTAAGAGCGAGAAGGAATATGAAATTGTGTGATGTTACCGTAAAAATGTTAACTTTCCGGGTGAATGCTTGATTTTTTTATTTAACAACACCGTTTTTATTTTTCATTATCTTAGGGCATACATACCGCACATTATTTCAGTAGTAATTAATTATGGCTATACACTTTCGTAGCGTTGATATATATTATTTTTATTTCGATAAGTATAGAGTTACGATATAAATCATGCGTTTAGTCATTTAACGTGAATTATTTTTTTTTAATCGTATCACCCCGAGCAAGGCGGTAACGTCACTGATGTGCAGGGGCTACATAAAAGTAAAAAGATTATCGGGCTACATAAGAGTAAAAAGATTAGATAGGAGAGAGGGAAGAGAGTGAAGAGAAAGACGAACCAGTTAGAAAGAAGCAAGAGAAGGATGGGAATACAGGTGTGATGACAGTTGCAAAGGTGGAGAGAAAGAAAAGGATATACAGGGTGGTGTAGAAAGAACTACAGTCAAGTGATTAAAAGATGAGTACTGACGTTGCATTTAAATCCCTGGAGGTTGTAGCCGTCAGGAAAGCAAGAATATGGAAGCGAGTTCCACAGGCGGGAAGTGCGAGAAAATAAGCTGCAGGAGTAAAATTGTCGTCTGCATTTGGTTGATCTAACTGTGAATGAGTGAATTATGCTGTGTGTGGTGAATGTTGATTAGTTGGTTTAGGGAAATTAATTATATAGGGATCACGCCGGATTATGCATTCTCTTCTAGAAATCCTAAGGCCTGCTCAGCATTGCAGTATAAACAAGAGTTGTGCTCTGTGGATTGGGCAGGTGTCTGTAATGGGGTGTGGTTAGTCTCACTGGTGGAAAGATGAGAAAGCAAAAAGCGAAATCAAGAAAAAGGAGAAAGAAAGAGGAAGACAGAGGAAATAAAAAGCAAAGTGACCTTATCTTTCCTTTTTCTTTCCCTCTTTTTATTTCTCTTTTTTCTTTCTTATCTTTTTTACCGTCTTTACTTTGTACAAAAAAGTTTTCCAAAATTAAAAGGTAGTGAGTTTCTTGAATTTTCTTTAAAAAAATTTATTACCATCACTATTATCTACCTGATGAGATGTTGTTCTTTTAATGTGGAAGCAAAATGTACAATTTTGTCGCAGATTGTAGTTTGTACATGTTCTAAAGTATAATCTATGTGTGTGTGTGGGGGGGGGGGTTGCGGGTTTCTAATCACCTGCGACATATATTGAAATTAGTGATAGAAATAAAAGGGTTGGTTAAGTATCTAATTGGATAATGTCAATGTTTAGCGGAAGCATATTGGGATATAGGAAAATCTGCAATTGTGTTTTTTTTTATTTCTTAGATAAACAATCGGCCAGGCCAGATGGAATTTTGGCGGAAGAAAATACAGAGAACTTCTACTTTTTTTTGTCCCATCTTCTTTTTTTGCGGCGGGGGGGGGGGGGGTCGCACCTTTTTATACACTCAATAGACTCGCCCAAGGTATACAAATAATCCTGCCTACAGAGAACGAGTGTTTCTGTAGTGTGTTAGAGTGTTTTTGTTGTTGTTAGAGTTGGTGTTTGTCATAGTAGTTGATCCGCCGTGCGTTGGTCAGTAAGAATATAGTAAGTCTATATTCTTACTGACCAACGCACCAAGAAGTAAGTCCGAGTACTAAGTGTACTCGGACTTACTTCTTTGTATATATTTGACTCCTACTAACAAGTATTCTTGAATTTACTAACCGTGTACAGGTTGCATATCTTTCGTTCAATATACTTACATTTTTTCTCTCATATCTGTTTTTATGTTATTATTAAATTGTGTGGGTTTCTAAACAAGAATCCACAACATTTTTCAAAAATGTTTTGATGCATGTTAACGCTACAATAAAAAAAATTAGTGCATATGAACAAAGGTTACGACGACTATACAGAACTTACTGAGTATAATTTGTTAAGCGTTATTTAGATGCTTGTTGCTACTTTACTAAGCCAACTCTTGTCTGGCACAATTTCATAAGGTTGGAAAATTCTGTGAGGACAGAAGTCACAAGAGTCATAATGGTGCGCCTGGATACTTTACTTCCAGTTGCAGCAGAATGAGATGTCTTAGTTCAGAATATTTCGACTGCTTTGGGGGTCACTCTGGTCATGTTATACAGATAGAGCGCGTAGAAATTCGATGAGTGAATCCGTTGAAATGTTGTTCTTTGTTATCGCTCAAACGATCGCCATTGATGTTTCAGTTACTAAACGCTCGAAGGTTCGATCATTTTTTCATTTTTCCATTCGGCCAGCCGACAAGTCTCAGACGAAACCAATTCATTGACTTTACATGATAGACAAGGATACAATAAGAATAATAAACATTTCTTTCAATCGCTAAGCGTGAAACAGGTAATTTTATTTAACGTTAGCACTGGTCATCTGAGATATTCTTGTAACAGACGAGGTTGAGGAAGTTGTTCGGTGTCATTCAGAAATTGATTATTGATTTATTGACTTAAAATATTCAAAAGATCTCATACAATGCTTACAAGATTTTACCGAAATTTTGTATCTGTAAAAATAAATTCCTTACAACAATATAAATGAGAAAATAATACCTCTTGATGCCTTGTCTAAAAATATTGAATGCATTTTATAATAGAGAACGCTCAAAATAAAGGTTTATAATACTACTAATAATAATAACAACAATAATAATAATAATAATAATAATAATAATAATAATAATAATAATAATAAGAGATATACAAAAAATTGTCTTATTAAGTACAGCCCACACACTAAGGAAAACTTTATCTATGTAATGCTGGAGATGATAGGGAAGATAGAAAAACATGAAATGGAGTCATAACACGCCACTACCTGCCTTAGGTCTCCCCGCAGACTTGGTTGGTAGTGAGACCAAAGCAGAAATCGAAATATGATGAAAAATGACATAATAATAATAATAATCACTGCTTTCCCAGATTCTGATCTTAATTGACTCTACACATTTTTCTCACCATGGTTTGCCCAATACAATGTGACACTCAAAGTAGGGTATTGCTGAATTGTGACGTTTAAGGACATATAAGGAGGAAAAAAATTGTTTATTATGGGATATGTAAGATAAATAATGTTACATATTCTCGAATTGAAAAGGCTACGGTTATAATGATCAAAGAATTATAGCACTCGGGAGTCCATTCCACATTACAACACTCCTGAAAAAAAGAAGCTATTTGGAAATTATTCCTCATCAATGGAATATGAAGGGAATGAGGATGTACGGAGCTTGGGGGTCGTAGCTGCGAAGTTCAGAAGTGGTAGAACCAAGGAATTTAGTTCACGTTAACATCTACCATGATAATAGCGTTACAGCTTATTTGCCGCTCTTATCCTATTATCATACCTTGTGCATTTCGTTGTTAAATCTGTACCTAGTGTAAGATTATCATTTTGGGTCAGTTGATAGGTATATTGGGTTTTATATAGTGGTACCCCATTGTCTCTTTTTGTATAATGATAATAATAATAATAATAATAATAATAATAATAATAATAATAATAATGCTTTATTCTTGCAGCGCAAGACCAAAGTCTTTTCACTAGGAACTTTCAGGCAAGTTTGATTGTTTGTTTTTAAGGCTTAACGACCTATCAATCCTTATGGGATCATTTTAAGGTCATAACCAGTGATTTTTTGGGTAAGGTTATTTTATTTTTACAACGTTTTTCTTTTCACGATTCATTGGGATTTGCTTTTAAGAGCAGGGTCCCCAAGTCCTACCCTTGTTATTTAACCCATAACTGGAGGGAATGGACGGATTAATACCTTTCCCAAGGGTACCAGTGCTTAAATGAATGCAGAGTATTCAACTGGAATTCGAACTCGGCTCACCGATTTCTCTTTCCGAGCCGATATCTACTGCACCACAACGTACATCCGTCACTAAACGCTTACAGCACCTGGTATTCCCAAGCGGTCACCCATCTAATTACTGACTAGGCTCAACGTTGCTTAACTTCGGTGATCGAGCGAGAACCGGTGTATTCAACGTGATAGGCCCTAAGCCCTTTCAGGCAAACATTATACATAATAATGTGGATCCAAAATGCAGGTTCTGTGATAAACACCAAGAAACAATAGACCATCTAATCTAAGGATGTTCTGTACCTGCCACAGATGAATATAAAAAAATCGTCACGATAGAGTGGGGCAATATTTACAATGGACAATGTGCAAACACTATGGAAACTCTGTAAACAAACATTGGTATGAACATCACCCAGCACCGGTTACAGAAATAGAAGATATCAACATTCTATGGGATTACAGCATCTACACACAGAAAAATTAAAGCAAATAGGCAGGACATTATTGTTAAAAACCAGAAAAAAATTGCATATTAATTGATATTGCTTATCCAGAGGATTGTAACATAGCAACAGAGAAATTCGAAAAATTGTCAAAATATAATGACCTGGAAATTGAAATAAAAAAAATGTGGAAATTGAAAACAAGAGTCGTGCCAGTGATAGTAGGTGCATTTGGAATGATAAAAAAAGGAACAAGACAACACACTGAAAGAATCCCTGGAAACTTTGTCTATGTAACGCTAGGGATGATAGAGGAGACAGAAAAAAACATGAAATGGAGCCATAACGACACACCACGACCTGCCTTAGGTCTTTCTGCAGACTTGGTAGGTAGTTCAACCATAGTAGAAATCGAAATATGATGAAAAATATATAATAATAATAATTTATGAATCGGATAAGCGTCGGTTGCGTCTAAAAATGGAGTCTATTACATATGTGAAATACTTAAGCAAAGACATTATAAGAGACGCCATGACGAAGTGTGTTCGCATCCACATTATTGTTAATGTTGAAATTATGCATTCAAATCTTTCGTACAAACATAAGTCGGGATAAATATGGGGAAACATATATGTGAAACACTTTAGATTCACAAAGTAACTGAATACCTACAGACAAGATATAACGTCGAACATAAAAACTCCCGTCAGTATCTATTGATATATGTAGAATTCCCTGGTGATCCCTACGTTGCAGGTAAAGAAGTTGAAAAGCTTGAGAACTAGCTGAGGAATTTACATGACAATATAGTAGCGATTATCATTGAAGCCTATGGATCAATTACAAAAAATCTCCAAAAACAACTTAATACCATCAAAATCACACACTATATTAGTGTTGCTAAAAGCACCTCAGGGACAGTAAGTATTAGTTACTTGCTATGTGAGGTTTAGATACTTGACAAAGAACCACAATTATATAACTAGTTTGAAGCCAACACCATGCAAATCTCAATAATACTAATAATAGTAATAAGAATAATAATGAAAAGCATATTCTATTGTGCGGTAGGTAGATAGCTTGTCCTGCAGACCAGTAACCTCATATCGTGAGTTTCTATCTACATGGGTGCTTATAGTAATAGTAGCTTTGTGTTCATATAAGATGTGTTTAGTGAATAAAATGAATGTTTCATAATGGATTACTAATTAGTGAACATGTAAATATCGGTAAAATGTATAGTTGTCAGCAAAAAGAACAGCCGAAAATGTGAATGAGTAAATTAGGGTACCAAAATTAAGTAATTACAAAATTTTAACTATAAGAGGATTTTTAAATAGAGGGTGGAAAAGGCAACCCCAAAATCCAAGAGCGCATGGGAATTGCGAAATCTAACGTCCAAATTCTAAGCAAAGTATCAAGAAACAGGATAGTTTATTAAAAACAAATAGTATTTCACTGTACTATCAGTCCTTCTTTATGACAGTAGGCTGGACAATCTCATCACAGATGAAAGGAGATTTGAGACAACAGAAACGCGGTTCGATAGAAGGATGCTTATAATATTATGGAACAGCGACGAAGCTTAGGAGAAAATACAAATAAAGACGACTCTTATACTGAGCATCAGATGTTGAACATTTTAGCACACATAATAAGGAAAGCGCGCGTAGAAAATTTGAAGGTAAGTATGACAAAAGAAAACAGCGCATAACTTACCTAAGGAGCTTATGTAAATATTTGAAAGAACCGGGTATAGGAAGGTAGCAAAAAGAGAAACTTTATTGAGAGCTACAAAAAAACAGGAAAATATCACCCACATCACAAAAGAATACAGCACTTGGAAGTAGAAGAATATGATTCTCTTTTATATGTGGTTGTCTACAATGGCGGTCTGAGTAAATGTCTTAACTCACAGAGCAATTCATAAGTTTCATTTCCAGTTAGTAGATGATGAATTTGTGCCTGAATAACCATTTTACTAATCAGATTTTTTTCTAACTGAGAATATTCAGAAAAGGTTTTCAATGTTCCGAAGAATTTAATTGCAATTATCTGCAGTCGGCCATAAATTATTTCCATGAAGATAACTCTAGATTTCGTTTTCCTTTTTATTTTATAATTGGAAACGTAAAAGGGACATTCTTTCGTCCATTATTGTTTTGAAGAGTACCGATTTTTGCAGCACTTAAGAGAGTTCAGACTCCTTAATTGAAATGATAAAAAATAATAATTTGATTAATAATTTGTACTTAGAGACAAATAAAGATGGGCGAATTCTATCAGTAGTAATAATCATTTTTTAAGATTAAGTTATTACTAGAAGTGAGTCTTATCTGAATGTCATCGGAAAAGAAAATCAGTCTCGTATAATAAAGAAAAATGGCATTTTTTAAAACTCTTATTTGCTTTCTTCTTTTTTTTTTACTTTCTTTCTTTCTTTCTTACTTTAAAAGCTGTGCTGATATCTTAACGGCTATTGACACGAAAAGTGGGTTAAGAAATTCCAGTTCAAGTTTGTACTTTATCAGTTTCTTTCATTTTCTCTCCAATGACCAAAAGAAAAGCGCAAACAATCGAGCCCGTATCAATATAGCATTGAATGCTAGACAATTTCATCATAGATGAAGAAGAGACGTTAGGCAACAGAAAAAAAAGGTAAGTGTGCTAAAGTGCTATGTAATATCTGTCCCTCAATATGGCAATGAATGCTGAACAATTTCATCATAGATGAAGAGACGTGAGGTAGCAGAAACAAAGAAAAGAATACTGAACTGCTATGCAATATCTACTCTAATATGTCAGTGAATGCTGAACAATTTTATTGTAGAAGATTGGTTGGTTGTTGTTTGTTTTATGGCATATCAACCTCGGCGGGCCAAATCGTAGAAGAAAAGGAGACATGAGGCAACAGAAACAGAGTACCGAACTGCTATGTAAAAATATCTCACTTTACTCATGTCTTCAATTTTCTAAGTCAGCTAATTAGCTATCTCACTCCTTTCATATCCAGGAACACATTTTCGCATACCCATATGTCTGTATCTACTAGGTTACTTATTAAGTAAAAATAATAGAATCTTTGTTAAATGCTTACAGTGATTAGAATGCTACCACGTTTGTATCGTTTTTTATATAATACTCCTGAAGACTGCTACTTCATGGAATCGGTCTTTGAATGTTCTGGTTTTATAAACAGTGAATCCGTCTGCCATTGTCATAAAGACACTAGCACCAGGCGTGAATATTGCAAATGTGGTAACGAATTTGTTTAGATGCATTTGGTTTAAAAGATTTCACAAGTAAATAGACAGAGAAATATATTCTTAAAATATTTGTCGTGACAAAAAAGAATGGAACAGGTACATAGTTAACATTGAAAACATGTCAGAAGATATTTACATAAACGTATTTTTGGTATCGTAAAATATCTTTGCTATTTTTTAGCCGCAACATTAGCAATCTTTTTTTTCTGATATACTGAGTGCGTGTTTCTAATAAGAATGACGTATCGAAATAATTCGAGATTTCATTTTGTTTAGTATGTGTTAGTTTCTCTAATCTGGCCCTTTTATATTCCAACTAGCAGTATAGCCCGGCGTTGCTCGGTTGTAATGAATGCTTTAAAACTAATCCATGGTCCTGGAGCTCAGACTCTTTGGACGTTGGCACGAAAGACTAAAAAGCAATAGTTGTTTCCAGTTAAAGCGAAACCGTATACTGAAAAAAAATGAATGGATGTAAGTCAAATTTTAATTTCCTGGTATCGATATCAAATAAATTTATTTCGTCGTAAACTGAATTTTGAAGGCTAATTTTGTCCTCTGAGTAAATGGTATCATGGCTGAGACTAAGAACTACAATTACATCTACTTAGAGCCAAACCCGAAGCAAAAACTAAAATAAAACTGCTGAAAAAATAGAGACATACAGGCAGGTAACAGACACACACACAAACATCTTGCCTTTTAAATATATATATTATCGATTTGCTGCACTATTGTACGAACTACAACCTTGATACTTCTGAATATTGTTTCTTATGTCTTTGTCTACGAGTTTATCAAATTTGATTAAAATCGGACCACTCCTTCTATAACCCGATTTTTTCGATTATCGATTTCCGATATTTATCGGAGGTACCTCGACACAAAACCTAGCTAACAACTCTTGCAGACGCTTATAGTACAACTGTGTAAATTTTCAAGAAAATCGGTTCAGCCGTTTCGAAGTCTATAGGTAACGGACACACACACACATACACACACATTCACACACACATACACAAGGTTCCCTTTATAAATAAGTTTAGATCAAATGAAGTCAGAATTTTTGGGACAATTGTTTACGTGAAATAAAAGTTGAAATACAGTGAGAGAAAATTTTTAATGAAGATGGCATGGAGCATAAAATGGTTTTCAATCGTTATAATGTTAAACAATGATACTGGTTAATTGCATATTTTGAGTATAGAATGGTCTTCTATTAATATTTATGTACCTCTACTCATTTTCCATATCTAAATTTTAAAAATAATAACTTTTTTCTTAAAAAAATTATTTTAGTTTTAATTGAAAGCTAAATTATATAAATTTACTGTTTCTAGTAAGCAAAATACCCTGGTGTATTTCAAGCAGAAATTATATTGATTGCAATCTAAGATGTTGAGAATTTCTTTTACTTTTCAAAATCTTTCGGCCATTTTTGAGCAATTGCCAGATGTATAAACAAAAGTTAATTTTCGGTTTTAAAATTATTAAAAAATAAAATATAGATCTGTGACACATTATTTTTGGAAAATTATAAATTTAATATTGAATTAATTTGATTAACACACGTATTACTTATTTATAGCAAGAAATTTAGAATAAAACTATTTTAAATACAGCGTTGACATTTCTAACCTATCCACCGTATTTAAAATGTGTTGACAAATCGAGATAAGATAAGCGTATGTCGATCACAAGTGCCACAGTTATACATTTTTCCGGTAAAGAAGAGTAATAATGAAACAAATGACCTTTTAATTTACACTTAGAAATAATCCATACAAAAAAAAAATGTAAATGTAAACACATACATAAAAATTAGAAAATTATTTTAAAAATACGATGGCTAAATGATTTGTATTAAACTTTACAATTATCGATTAATAAATATAGTCTTCACTATGTAACCTGCGATACTAACGTCTACAAAAATTGAAAATATTTTTAAAATATTTTTGAAAATTTATAAACTATTATAATTGAAAAAAAACTGAAAACAGTTCTTTTAAAATTTCATTATTAACTGATTTTTTTTTCTTCAGACTGTAATATTTGACAATTATGTTATTTATAAAAGCAATTAAAAGCTTATCTAATTAAATAATGCCATAGTTTTATTGCATTTTTTATTTTACTATTCGGAGCAGATTTTTAGTAAAAGGGGTCAAATGGTTTTAAAAATAGTACATGATTTACATTTTTCAATGAGTACTTCGTTTAACTAATAAAGCCATTTGTGCCTACAGAATTTAATTTTTTGAAATTTTATGAATTTACGAGGAGGGGGTAGGAGATGTAAAAGATATTTTTTCCAAAATTTTTTTAAAATAAAATTTCAGAATTAATCTCATTTATTTACTAATAAGTCCCGAAAGTATCATTAAAATCCGTAAATTATTTGATTTTTGCAAGAATTTCAAAATTAATTTGTTTGCCACCGGAAAAAAAAATTGATATGTAATATTACGTTTTCCACTGCAAACTCTCGTAACGATTTTGCTACCCGCTAATCCAAAATTTCGAATGTGTTTGAAGGGATTAATTCTTTTTTTAATAGTTAAAAATATTTAACCTTTCCTCTTAATAATAATATAAACATTTTGATGAAAAAGTTTGGTTTTATTAATTTCGGACCATAAAAAAACAAAACAAAAATCTCTTCTGGTAAAATAACTTACCATTCTCTTCTTTAGTAGATGTCCAGATCACAGACGTCGTTTTATGCAATTATTCATTTAAATAATTTCAAAACAATACAGTTAAAACGAATACAAACGAAAGGTATTACTTAAAGATGCTGAAATAAATTGCTTACATAAGTAAATAGTTGCTTAAACTCAAAAAGCCCACAGGTAAAGTTAGCGAATCATTTTCTTTTAATTTGTTGTACAGCTATTAGAAGACTTACATTCATTGATAAAAGCAAGACATAAGATGTGATTAAAACAAAAAATAAAGAAAAAAGAAGGAGGAATAACTAAAATAAAAGGTGTTATCCAGTTTCATGTTTTAAAATTTGCATCGATTATATTAGGGTGTATCAGAAATAATTTCGTTTTTAATCACGGAAAAATTCTCTAGAGCTTCTGTTTTCAAAGCTGATGTAATAATAATAATAATAATAATAATAATAATAATATAGATATGCAATATACTGCCTTTAGATGTATACATTAAATAAACTTTGATGTAAAATTCTGGACAAAAACGAAAATACTTTTGATGCTCTCTAATATCATTTCTTTTAACAAATATGAATGCCTTACGATATTAGACATTTCGGAATAGTTTCACTTTTAAAAGATAAATATTGTAGTATTTTACAACTATGTACAAATCACATTCTGCTTCTAAGTTCTTTCTGTGTTATTTGTTTTTTTGTCTTCTGTCTGTTTCTCTGTCTGTCTGTCTGTCTGTCTGTCTGTCTCTCTCTCTCTCTCTCTCTTTCTCTTTCTCTTTCTCTCTCTCCCTCTCCCACTTTCTCTCTTTTCTGTTTGTAATTTCGTCGTTCTATATTTGGTAAGAGTTGAAATTCACCCTGTGCTGTAATATACCTGTTTGATAATATTGTCAGTTCATCTCTCCTAAATGATATTTGGTGCGTTTAAGTACAAGTAGGCAAAATTTGGTAAAAAAAAAAAATTGAATTACACATTTTAGTACCTAAGTTAGACATGCAATGGCCTTATCTGAAAATCACTTATACAAAACAGCATGTAATGAGCCACAGCCGCTTGCGTATCATTGTCTTAAACACTATTTTACTTCTCCCTCTGTCACTGGGTATGGATTCCATGTTTTTTTTAGCGTTACCCTGAGTCTTTCATTGTCTTTTTGCAATTTATGACGTAGATAAATCTAGTTAAGATTCGTTGCTTTTATACAGAAAAACTTTCTCTTGTCCCATTCCAAATTGATGAAGATACCCTTGGGGATTTTAATTCTGTTCTTATTTGGCCCATTTGACTATTTCGATTTTTTTTATTCACATCTTGAATTTCTAGATATCATTACAACCAACTACCTTATAGTTTTCATCAGGTGTCCAGAGTTTTCGCTGATATGAGATATCTGTTGATTATTGTGTCATTCTCTTTTTATGTTAGTTAGTGTTCCTTCTTTCTGAAGCAGTGTTTCCTTCCTTGATCCAGGAATTGAACTCATGACAACTATATGACACCAACACATGTTTAACCAGTTCTTATATCCCTATCTTTAACAACCTCAAGGAAATCAGTCGTGTATTTTTAAGCTTTTTATATCTAATGTAAGATATTTTGAACATCTGTTTATCATGAAGGGTATTTCATTTTTTTCTCTTTTCCTTATTCAAGTTCGCTAGCAAATATTAAATAGACATATTAGTGGCTTTAATATATGCGTTAAAAGTTTTTAAAAAACCCTTCTGTAAACACTTCACTCGTTATTATTATATTACTCGTTGATAATCTATCCGCTAGCAGAGATAACCGATCCACATTTGGGAACAAGGAATTCAGAGCCGAGTGCAACTCTCCATGTTTTCATTTCCATCAGGAAGAGTCGATGTTGAGTTTCCGATCACGAACCGAAGAAGGATTTTGCTCCAGGCTTATTTTTGATCTGAGAGTAATATCATAATATTCAGAATCCAATAAATCTATAATTTAAATAGATTTATAACTTCATGCCTGAAATGTATTCACGAATCTATTTTAATTGAAAAATAAAATTGTACCTCAACTAAAAGAGGTTCTGTATGGCAAAATGGAAATAATATTCGGCAAATAGGGTTCAATTTCAAGTTTTTGCTAATTTTAAGGCAGTCATATATCCACATCTTTCGGTATTTTGTCCAATCATCTGATATCTTGAATAATCAATGGTATGTCACAATGGTTATCGGAGGAGAATGTGTGTGATTAGTGATTTACACAAACCATTCTCTCACAAGTAACTGGCCAAAGTGTAGTAGTAAATGGTTGTTACAGCTATTGATACTTTTATAACTGTTATTCATTTAGGAAAATAGAAAATATATATTTAATTAAAACCTTTTTTGAAATTTGATAAACAAGACAGTTGTAAACTCAACGGCGATAATTCATCTTTTTTTCTTAAATAAGTGACGATTAAAAATAAATGTTTACTTGAAAGGTTATTTTTAAAATCCTGTCTTTAATTGTTTGAAGTAAGTAATTGCTTACAATTTCTTATTTTATTTGACAAGATAGTTGTGTTGAGATCTTTTAAGCTTCAACTTAAATTCAGGTTATTTTTAAATAGAATCTTTAAATTGTTTTCGAAACGAAGCTCTATAATACTCACTCTCAGTTAAAATAAGACGAATAAACGAAGACGAATGAAACGGGTGCTTGATTTTGCATGTAATACTTAAGGCAATGAAAACTTTTTTGTTTAAAATTCTGTCTTAATAAAAAAAGAAAAACAAATGTGAAAAAAGTAGTAAATATATTTTGGTTCAGTTGGAATACACCGCGTAGAAACAAAAACTGATTACACCTAAAAACAAATGAGAGAGAGAGAGAGAGAATTTTTTGATTTTCTTCGTGTTGGTTAATTCAAAAAAATAAAAAACGAGAAAACTTTTTTTTTGTAGCTAAATCACACGGCAAGATAGTTTCTTTATAATATTATGTTTTTAGTGATATCGGTTCGAAGGGTGAAAAGTGCCGAATTGGCGGGCATGAATCCACCTGCACATTTACACATTGATTCGTTCAGTTCCTTTTCCTCGACTTTGTCGCTTTTATCACAATATATCTTTTGACTTTTGTACAGAGATCGAAACGTTATGATAAAAACCACAATGAATAGATGTATAGAAACACAGAATCTGGAATTGAAACAACGTCTTAGAAATTCAAATGATGTTTGACTTTAGTTTCTGAATTTCTTTTTCATTTCAGGTAAGGTTTTTCTTTTTGCTCATCTCAGCCTCAAATATCAGATTTTGTCAGAAACAAATTTTCAGAGTAAGAATAGTTTTAAAAATTTAGAGTCTTTGATTTAAATATCCCTAGAAACTTACAATGATGCCATTTACTTCCATTTTCAAGGAAAGAAAGTTGGTTTCTGACAGACTTGAGTTTAAAATACCGTCTCTCTCTCTCTCTCTCTTTCTCACACACACTCACGCACACACACACACACACACACACACACACACACATTTTTCCACGCTCCATCTCCAGCACTGACTATGTTACCCGTTGGTAACATACCCACTCACAAAGGTACCGGTTTCACATTTGGTGATAAATTAGACAGCAGGACGCAGTTTTCCCTGAATTTTCTTTCCAGTTACAAATGATATCCGTGATGGTGATTTTCCAACTATGAATTTACAATCGCTTTTCATTTATTTTTCTCTTCGGACATCATTCCTGTTTGAAGGTGATTTTCATATGCAAGTTCCACGTGCTGTGCATAAGAGCACAACGAAGGAAATACGGCCATGCAGTTATTCCACTGGAAGGACAAACAAAAATAACAACACAAGAAATAATAATAATAATAATAATAATAATAATAATAATAATAATAATGGATATGTCAGAAATAACAAGAATACGAAAAAACAAAAAAAAACAAAACAAAACAAAACAAAAACACAATGTGCAAAAGTTCCCGTTTCCAGCCTTTCACAAACACACAAGAATCTGTAATATATCAATATCATTACAAGAATTTCCATAGCATTAAGTTACTTAGAGCAATCTAAAAGCTTCTTGCTCTATAATTGTAGGGACATCTTCGAAGCGTACTTAGATTTTACTTCCTTCCTTATGTCTTGCATAAGCTATAAAGCGTATTCAATCAGTTAATTGGCATACGTGATACACGATTGGGCGATCATGTATCTATCGATCCAAGGCAGAAGATTTTCCACAGTAGATTTCTATTTCTTTCTGCAGTAAACCGGTTGCCAACCAAGGCTACAAAACCCAATCTGTTCTGCTATTCAACCCACAACTGGAGGGAGAAGAGGTAGATTAATTTTCAAGTGTGTTTGTGCGTAAGTGATTGCAACGAATTCTATTGGTGTTCGAAATATGCTGTCCGATTTCCCATTCCGAGCCGATCAAGAACCTTTAGAAAAATTTTAAAGGAAACCAAATCGGCAAATGATGCACTTTTATAAGAGAATGAAAATTAAAAAAACAGATTAAATCAATAAAACTGAGGTTTGAAAACATCGAGTTAGAAATAATGATGACAAATTATCCAAGAGGCTGCAAATCACTTTTAAACTCAGAGAACATTCAAGATCAGTGAAAAATGCCTAAAGCCCAAACCTTGTGTATAATTGCCCCAATGGATCCAGTACGAATCGCTGAAGCTGTTTTCCTTACCGGTTCCATGCAAGAATTGATCCTAAAAGTTATATCAATACCTATACACAACGCAGATTATATGAGGATTGTGATATAATCATCTCCGTGCACTGAATACACGTGCACATCAATAATAGCTACGGCAGGTGTATGAGATAAAACTTCAATTATCTCAGCCAAAAAGAAGGTTAATAATTATATCATTCATTTCATTGTTAGCAGTTTATATATTGGATTCTCTATTTTTATTTCTTTCTTATTTCGGATCATTTAATTTTCTTTTTAAACATTCTTTCACTGTGACTTCTTCCTAGTTTTTAATTCCATCCTAATTCATTTTCTTATTTTAATGGGTGATTCAGTTCAATGGCCTTGTTCCACACAAACTTAACCATGATATTGACTGATCAAATTAGGCCACGATCTAGCAGCGCATTAGAATACCATACCACTTCTCGGGACGTTACGAGTTACGAGTGCCTATCTCTCCTTCGGGTAACACGCGACAGTTTTGGGTAGATATGTTATTAGCAGCACAACGTGGTAATTGCCCTGGTATATTGAAAGAATTCGATTTATGGCAAAGTACTAAGCGTAGCTTGGACATGGCACAAGATCGAAAGTATGGCGCACCAGTGAGGATCGAACTCACTACTCATTCGTAATTGATCTAGCAAGATAAGCTTCGTAACCATTAAACCATATCAAACTGCCCAAGATTTGGATTTATGTTTTAAACATAGCTTTTTTGACAGTGGTGTTCACTCTGTACAAGGTCCGAGGGCCCCTCGAGGTAGAGCGTTACAGATTATAAGAGGCACAGATTATATGGATATGTGTGGAAGATAACAGTTAACTCTAGACTTGAACAGGTTTAAGATTGTAGTGGTCGGAGAAGCAACTTCTTCGGTCGGTTTAACAAGGTAGTTCCTTGTGTGAAGAAACTGCTTGTGTGGAACTTATGTCTCACCAGAGAAATATGAAGAGAATGATAGTGGTTCGCTACAATATGCGTGGCCTAGAGGTTCTTAGCCGTGAAGATGAGGACTCGATGAACCAAGGAGTGCGATTAATTCGAACCTTCTCTATGGATATTGCGATAGAGAAGCAAAAGGCTTCCAACATCTCGTCTGAGAGAAAGGTGTGCAGTGTGAACGCCGAGACTCTTTTGGCCTATCGAGTGAAAAGTGACGACTGAACAGCTCCTGCCATATATGGCAGCAGTCCCTATTTAAATTGTCTCAAGTGAAATTTGAACTGAAATCGTCGAATTGCTTTCAAGGTGCTAAACATTAGGCTATCAACATAGACTACATCTCCATTAATTTTACACGCAATATTTCCCACTCACTCTATATTTCTTTCTTGCTCTCTTTATCTCTCTCTTTTTACCATCAAACGCATATCTTTCTTTTTTTATTCTACATCGATACTCTTTTGCATTTTCTGTTGACCCATTTTGTTCTGCTATTATTATTCACTAAGGGTCTTGATAAAAACTATTCATATATAGTTATATTAAAAATAATTCTTTTCTCGCTTTGCAATCATTCAATCACACCCACATATGCGTTTGTACCGAGGAGGGAAACGGGATCCATCAAAAGATTGGTAAATGTTAACAAAAAAGTAACAAAAATAAAGATATATCATATATATAAATAAAAAATACAGACATATCATAAATATAAATAAAATATCAACAACAAAGTATTAAAAGCAATAAAAAATAAAAATCATGAAAATCAAGCAATATTTTTGGATTCACATTTTTGTGTAAAAAATAATTATTGTTGTAATTACTGCCAGCATGCAAAATCAAATATTACGAATAAGAGTGGTTATCAGCTCTAAAATCAACAATAGCCTTTATATATTTATGTCTTCTCAATAATAATAATAATAATAATAATAATAGAATGAATTCTATTAAAACTTGGATAGACAAATGACAGAAAAATAGTCATTTTAGAAGCAGAAAATGAGATGAAAAAAAATTGAACGAAAACAAGCATGATTTGGCAGGTGATCCATTGAAAATTTTGTGAATGTCTAGGTTTTTGGTACACACTCCATTGATATAAAATGCTGCTATCAGAAGCTGTCATTTATAATCACACATTAAATACTACGGTACTATGAAATTTAAGCGAATTACCAAACTGAAGTTAAGAAAAAGGATCATGTTCACGTCAGCAAACAGATTCCCTTCACCTCTGGTGCAATATTAAAAGGAAATGATAAGATGTTCAACCCAGTTACATCACCCAGTCAGTCAGTTAAGTGCCATACGTGATACACGCTTTGAGCGATCATATCTCGAAAGAGACATGACTGACTGGGCAGAAGATTATTCCGCAGTAGGTTGCCATTGCTTTCTGAGGTAGACTGGTTGCCGACCAAGGCTACAGAACCCAATCTGTTCTATTATTTAACCCATAACTGGAGGGAAGAGACGGATTAATACCTTTCCCAAGGGCATTTGCGCGTAAGTGAATGCAAGGAATATCAACTAGAATTCGAACTCGGCGCCCCGATCTCTTGTTCCGAGTCGATATCCACTGCACCACAACACACATTCAACATCACCCAGAGGGGCCTAAAATTAATGTGGAATATAAAGATTTTAATGGAATTGTAAAAGAAAAGACAACCACTAAAATGTTTTTATATAAGATATTTACCCTTCTCCCCCACTGTGACACAAGGTTAAATGTTTTTTTACATAATGCCATAGATTAAACACTTCAGATCACGAATGTAAAAACAAAAAATTATAAAAGGTAATATGGTGTTCAGTTTGTTATATATATTCAATATTATAAAAAATTATTCCTTAGTTTTTCCACGCAAGAATTGGTAGTACAAATCATGTGAGATGAGAACTCGGTATTTACCCGAGCCTCTCCACTTTTGCCGAACATTACGATCGCTTACGCACGTGGGCTGGGCTCTCATCTATTTATCCGAGACGAGACTCTGCCCCCCGGTACAGACCTGTCTGGGTTCATCTTCGTCTGAAGGCAGCAAGTCCGACAAAAGAAATGTGTTGACTACATGTGGATTTTCATGAAATCCTCTCCGTGCACTGAATACATGTTGACGTATTTTCCGCCCCACAGAAGCCAAAACAAATATATACGGCGTAATTTTTTAAAAAGTAAACATATCTTTTTTGAAATTTATAACCTGGGTTGCCTAATCTATGGTGATATATGAAAAATGAACTTGAGATTAGTAATTTCATTTTTTCTTCTTCCTATATTACCAGAAATAATGTGGTACGAGCATATTTTATTTCGGCTTTCGTATGGTAGTTAATTTACAATTATTTTATAAAACAAACTGAACTTATTAGCTTTTATAAAATAAAATGTTCTTAAGATATATATTCATGATCTTGAGTATTTAAATGATTATTTCTGGTCAAGATGCATTTTGTAAAATCAACCAAAACATTGATTGTAAATATTTTCAATATTTTGAGGACAGCCTGAAAAAGATACTTTCAAAATGAAAATAACAATTGAAAATGAAAGCAATAATTGAAGCCTTTCAGATGACAGCATAAGTGTCGAAATTATTAAAGTTTGGGAGTGAAGAAATTTCCTGCGATTTGATCTCTATAAAAATCGTCAAGTTTGACACCAGTGGTCTACAATTCAAATAAAATGACCATTTTTTCTCAATTTTTATTTTTTCCCTTACTTTTACATTTTCTTTTGGTCTTTAGAGAGTCACGTTGAAGTCTTGGATATATTTTCCCCCGTTCTTCAGATACGTTGTTTTTAATTTGGTGTGGTGATTGGTCCATGTCTCAGTCTATTTTCTGCTTTAATTTTCTTAGATAGCACGTCTTTTTTATGTTTTCATTTGTTTACTTGTTTGAAGCGAATTTATTTGCGCAGTTCTCATTACACAACTGTTCCCACTCTCTCGAGGTAGTTTTCCACGAAGAAATGTAGCAGGAATTCAACGGAAAATCAATTAATAATAGTACTTATAACGACTGAAGCAATCGCACAAATTCTAGAATCAAGAATAGGGAAATTAAAGAGTTGAGAAAGGGTTGAGAACAACTATTCCCATCCATAGGTTGAATCAGTAATAAGGAAGATTCTGTAGATTTGAAAGAAATTGCTGTTACTCAGTTCCTAACGATAACCACACACATTGTGTGTTATATTTTAAAAACTTCAATAATAATAATAATAGTAATAATAATAAAATTAATAAATTTAAAGTGTTACACTGATGAAAGGTTTCAGAAAGAATGATGTCAAATATATTGACAAAACTGTGTATTCTTTAGTGTGGAAAAGCAGAATAAACTGTCACATAGTAAGTGAATGCGTCGTGTTGACAAAACAAGAGTCTAAAAGCAAACACGACAATATCACATGCATTGCGCACTGGATACTATTGGGTCAATACAAGCTGAAGAAGGAAGAAAAGTGGTGCAAGTATAAACCTACCTGCAGTCATGAAAAATGGGTGTATAAAGCTGCTATATAGTACTTCGCCGTGCAAGGTGGTAATGTAACTGAAGCAAGAAAACGTCCTTACAAATAATGCTGGATCAACAACAGATCAGCACCAAAGGATGTGGGAAGAATATACGGTACCAAGAAATCTGCGATAGTATTCTCGTGGAGACGTAAAAATGTAGAAGTTGTTTCTGATGGTTGTAGGTGCTCTTCGACCTGTGACAGAAAATTTTCCAACGGCTGAGTAAAAATCGGGCTGAGTTTCAAACTGAGATTCTTCAGATACTTCAGTTGCTTGGAACAGCCAGAATTCTGAGAAAGATTCTTTCTGGGTGAAGAGGTGAAGAAGTTACAGGATCGATGGACATTTGTTTTGCTCCCCTCTTAATTATTAAATTACGGTAAAAGATCTACTTCCCATACAAGGACATTATTCTGAATCTCAGAAGAGTTTAGGATGGCTTCTAGAGCATTTTAATATAAGACAACATCGACTCTTAATCTCGTAATTATTATCGGCAAAAAATAAATCGGTGACTCGAGACCGTTATTTCATTCAAGTCTGTTTCGTTAACTTTCGTACTAATGCCTTTAAGAAAGGCATGAATTCATTTTTCCCTATGCGATAAATAGTAGGGTAGGCTGATTTTCGATCCTTGGGTTTGTAGCAAATTTGGAAGTGGAAAACATTGTGGTCAAAACCATGATGAAGGCAAAAAGCAACCACTTTACTTTCACAAGACGCCATGAAGGTTCCCAGATAATAAAGAAAAAGAATGCATACAGCCAGGATTGTCTATTTCCTACTTATACTGCTACTACTACTACTACTACTACTACTACTAATAATAATAATAATAATAATAATAATAAATGTCCTATTACTATGCTACTCATTGTCTTTTTGTCTTCTGATCTTAATTGCTTGGAGGTGTTAACAGGGACATGCTTTCTATTAGGGAATTAAGACGGTCTACAGTATATATTCTCTTCCGCATTACAAATGTGTTTGTCAGTTCTATGACCTTAAAAAGTTGTGAATCTTCCCTAAAAAATGATGCACTGTGTATCACTGTTCATAAGATAAAATAGTCGGAGAGCATTTTACTTAGGAGTAAAAGGGGTTTCTTTCACATTTGACGGATGAAAAAATAAAGACGACTTGGAATTCACATCTACATACGAAGGTAAATAGGCCAATCTGTAATGTTATGTGCTGCGTTTATCACAATCTGTCACCATACCAACCAAATTTGGCTGTGATACATGTGCTTGGTATACCCTTATTAGACAAGGTGCCGTGAATTTGTACCCCAGTGTTACTTTGTTGACTTGGAAAAAGCCCATCAGAGCAGTTGCGATGAAAACCTTTGTTAAAAATACAGATAATAATTGTAGATCATTTTCTATTAATAAAACTCCCGTTCTCACAGGATTCAAATAAAGGATTTTATTGAACAGGAAAACGGGAAATATTTGAGCAAAATGCAAAGGTTTTCGTGAAAGGCAAATAGAGTAAAATGCATTTTGAGTTTAAGATGTAGACACACTACACCAATCAAACATTCTAAATCGTGATCGTAATTGTTCTGATGGAAAACGGTAAATATCAAAGAAAGATAGAAAAATGATAGAAGCTAAAAAAACTGACGTGTCCTAAATAAATGAGCCGTTGGGAAACATCATAAATAAAATCGATACTCAATACTTTAAGATGTTTAATACAAGCATCTCAACCAATGAATTTGACAAATTTATAAAAATATAAGTATATAGAAATAGAAATTGTAAGAAAGTGCCGTTTAAACAAAAACACAATTCCAGTAATAATAGGAGTACTGGGAATGATTAAAAGAATACTGATACATAGATTAATAAAATTCTTGATAACCCTATCATTCATGAACCTGTAGATTTTCGCGAGGAACATTGCTTTCGAACCTCGTGAGCTACAGAATAAGAAACAAAGAACTGTACCAAATAATAGAAACAACGTAATTTTGAGGACTGCAGAAACAGCTAAAAGGAACATAACCTCAAAGTAAGTCAAAATAAAGACAAAATCAAAATGTTGACGTTCCACTCTATTGTTAAGAAGAAAACCCCTTTTAGTACTGGAAAGAGTAATAACAGTTACTAGACTTGATTTTTTCATAATCATTCCACCTCAAGCATGTTAGAGGTTTACAGAGAAAAGACTGAGTACAGAGGGAATTGAAGAAAGGATCAAAGATGAACGAGATTCAAGAAGATAGAAGATGGGAATTGACGTTGAATTTAAATTTTTGGAGATTGTAGCTAGTAGGGAAGCAAGTAAACGGAAAGGAGTTGCACAGGGGAGAAAACTGTTCGAGTAGATTTGGCGATTACATTTAATTGTTTCAAAGGTAAAAGAATGGGTTATAGGTGATATTCTTAAATTCACGTGGCCAGTGCACAATAGGAAGAGAGCCCATCAGAGCAGTTGCGATGAAAACCTTTGTAAAAAAGACAGATAATAATTGTAGATCATTTTCTATTAATAAAACTCCCGTTCTCACAGGATTCAAGTAAAGGATTTTATTGAACAGGAAAACTGGAAATATTTGAGCAAAAAGCAAAGGTTTTCGTGAAAGGCAAATAGAGTAAAATGCATTTTGAGTTTAAGATGTAGACACACTACACCAATCAAACATTCTAAATCGTGATCGTAATTGTTCTGATGGAAAACGGTAAATATCAGTAAATATCAAAGAAAGATAGAAAAATGATAGAAGCTAAAAAAACTGATGTGTCCTAAATAAATGGGCCGTTGGGAAACATCATAAATAAAATCGATACTCTTTTGAAGAAGCGAGAGAGTCGATGAATAGTTGAAATAATCTATTGTTAGGTTCGGATAGCGTGTAGAGAACAGGACTTATGATTTGAACAGGACATACTGTCACTCAGCCCCAAGTGACAACAACCACTGATGTAAACACGCAAATGAATTAATTGCAGCAATAACTGCAGTGCTGGTGACAAGCACGCAACAACAAAACTAAGAGGAATATTGAAAGAACGAGGAAATAGGAGTTGGACGAGGAAGTGGAGAAGTCAGTCAGTCAGTGAAGTATTATATGTGATACACGTTTGGGCGATCATATCTCTTTCGAGACATGACTGACTGGGCAGAAGATTATTCCGCAGTAGGTTGCCATTGCTTTCTGCGGTAGACTCGTTGCCAGCCAAGGCTATAGAACCCAATCTGTCCTGTTATTTAATCAATAACTGGATGGAAGAGAAGGATTAGTACCTTTCCCAAGGGTATTTGCGCGTAAGTGAATGCAAGGAATTCAGCTGGAATTCGAACTCGGCTCCCCGATTCCTCGTTCCGAGTCGATATCCACTGCACCACAAGTGGAGAAGAAGATAGGAAAAAATGAAAGATATCGGTTGATGAAATTCTCATCGATATTTGCACACTGATGTCTCCAGGGCTATCTCTCCGGACTGGAAGAGAAAAGATTATCCTTTTGGGAAACATTTAATTAAATCAGTGTCCAAGCTTTAATTAACATCCCTTTTATTTCATCAAAAACAACAATAACATTAACTCGTCATTATATTTTCTGCTTTCTTGAATTTTAAAGACCTTTGCGCTAGTAAATGTTATTTTTGAGTTACAATCAAATAGAATTTTATGAAAAGAAAATTCTAAGGCAATTATCATGAATACAAATGTCTTATCAGTAAATAACTTTACACTGTATTAATATTCTTCATATAACAATAATTACAAAATCTCATCTACATGTACACTACTGGAAAAAGCTTTGGATAACCACTGCATTTTTTGAAATAAAAGATACAATTTTGTAACTACAGTGCATATGCTTTTATTCTAACAAAAATAAGCATTTAACTGTAAAAATTATCATAAAACTTGTTTAAAATAAAATTTTTCATCAATAAAACCATCTTCCTTAATTACTCTTTTTAAAAAATTCTTTACATTCTTTCCAACATTTAAAAAAATTACGGTAAAAGCTCACTCTTACTCTTTAGGTATTCTCTTCCAACTCTTCGATTCATAATAATTCAATGGAAGAAAAGTTAGGAGACTGAGGCGACCATTTGATGATCTCCAAAATGTTTTTTTTTATTCAAGATAATTTTGACAAAATTTAGAAGAGTCTTTTGGTTTGTTGCCTTGTTAAAACGCAAATTTTTTGTCCAGTTATACCTAAACCAAACGGCATAGCGTGTCTTTGCGAAATCGAATGATAATTCTTTTTTATGATTCCCTTTGCCTGAATCAAATCTCTAGCCATTTTGTTAATCTTAAAACTCAACGGAAGAGTTAACGTCGAAAAGATTGTTCCACATACAAAACATTAATAATTTAGCCGAATATATTGCGAACAGAGTAATTCAAATTTGAACACTTTGGTAGAAAGTGGAGCCTGGAGAAAGACAGAAAAATAAAAAATATTCGATTTATCGCCGATGTTAAACACGCTTTCTAAATATTAAATTTGAGTTATATATATATATATATATATATATATATATATAACTCAAATTTAATATATATATATATATATATATATATATATATATATATATAGCAGTGATAAATTCAAATAGAAGATTTGCCTCTTCATCTTCTAACCAAAAAATTTTTTCATTTTTCGTTCGACTTGGGTTGATAACGCGGGTCCTGAGAACCATTAAAATGGCTATTTTCTAAATGTAAAATACTGAACTGAAATATGAAATATATATATATATATATGAGGGAGCGAGTAAGAGCATTTGTGCGTTTGTGTAAAGAGCGAGAAAGAAGAAAGTTGAAGTACGCAATGCAACTATACCTCACCAACCCCAAACGTTTGAAATACATATTATAAATCCATTATACGAATAAACGATAAAAATTTTATTGTATTTTCAGAATCCCAGCAAATTGCTGCGTCTTTCAATACTATTCGATGATGGAAAGCCATTATCAACAGAACTGCAAGAAAGAATTTTTCGCATAAATGTTCGTTTTATGCGAACGGATTCTTCTGCACAAGTTGATGTTTTCTAATTATTATCATTCAACACCCTTTCTGTTTATTTAATTTTTACTTAAATATAAAGCGTTTAATGTTTGTTTTCTTTTAGTGTAAAAAATGGTTCTTGTGTATTTCATTGAAAATGAGTGAAATGTGTAAATGATACTTTCTGTATAGGTGGACAAACAATTTTCCTGAACTTAAAGTCATCATTCGAAATCCATTTACTTAGGTTTGAACGTATTACCTGTGGTTACTGAGTAAATCTGTAAGTTACAAGCAAGGCAAGGAAAATAAAAATTATCTTATTATTAATTAAATTTATAAACAAGACCAAAAGAACGTTGAGCGAAAGAGGATGGAAGGTTAAGTTACGATATTTTTTAATCATTTTATTCCAAGTATGGCAATGAAATCCCTAAGACGCACGAGATTACAGAATATTAGAGAATATGAGAAAAATATAATATTAAGAAAAGAAGACAGTAAAAGAGTAATGATTAAGAAGATTCTAAAAGAACACATTTTTATTTAATATTCTTACTACAGCCACCGCAGTACCTCATAGTCTCTATGTTGCTTTAACTAGTTCTCATATGTACAATTTGTCTGGAGGGGGGATACAAGAATAACATTAAAAAAAGAAGGAAAGTGCATAAAAAACTGCTATGAAAGTATTTATAGGAAAGGCACAGCGGTGGTAAAGTGATAGAAGCCGAGATACCAGGTTAAGACCAATAACATTGCATATTTTTTTATTTTATCAAGAATCTCTAAATATATAGCAAGAGCACAAGACTATATGTGGCAACAATATTCAAAAGAAATACGAATAGTGGTTTTATAAATATATGTAAGATAGTTTCTGGCGATAAACATTGTCCAGCTCGACACAGTTAAACAAATTCGCTAGCTCTTTATTCAATATACTCTTTCTACTTTATCCCAGCGGAAAACGTCAGTTCGAGAAGATGCAATGGGCCAATCTCCAAGAGTTTAGCATCAGTCATGCTAATGGAAGGTAAAAGTGTTCTCTCAGACGATTAAAAGGGAGCAGTTTTGTTTTAGAAATGTCAAAATTATCAAACCAAATAAGGATAATGATAAAATAATAAAATAATTTGGAGAACCTACTTGCCAGTCTGTTTGCGTAGAGTATCAGCATTTAAAAGTGTAGCTTTTAAATTTGATTAAACTTAGGAAATAACAACCATCAGAAAATTCAAGTAGGGAAACTTTATTATGTTCACTAGCACTCCAGCCAATTATTAATAAAAGAATTTTCTTTTACACTTTATTCAAAACTGCTATTTTAAAAATATTCTATGCCATTTTAATGACGCTTTGTGCAATATGAATAATACATGAAAAAATGTCCACTGGCCAAAACATTACCTTTTATTTTTCTCAACGCTATACTTGAATCGCCCCTTCGTAAACCCAAGAAAGTTAGCACTACCTTACGGCTTACTGTCGTCATCATTACAGGAACTCAGGACACCAAAGACAAACAAACGTGAATAAAGAAACTGAAACCTCCTTTCCGCACCGTCTTTGCGATAGTGTTTTTGGCCTGTGGCGAGCAAATCTTCTAATGTACTTCTTATCTTTCAGTTCCTCTTGATTGTTAATTGTCAATGGATTTAATTGGATCTTGCAGGCACAACTTACTAAGCACAGATCCATTAAGTCAGTTGCCTTCAGTCGCAAAACCAAGGTTTCGCACCAGACATTACCACTGGCGATGTCTTTAACATAAAATAGTATGTACTCAAGAACGTTTATATAAGTTTATACATGTAAATGTATCTATTTTGTACATGCCAACAACAGTATTTCCAAACACACACACACACACACACACACACACACACACACACACACATATATATATATATATATATATATATATATATATGTGTGTGTGTGTGTGTGTGTGCACGTATAATTTATTGCTCACAAACCAATACAGAAACTTTATATAATTTTACAATTACAATAGTTGTCATCGAATATGAATGGGACGATTCTATTATTCTGTTATTGTACAGTCGTCTATTCAATGATAATTTGTACAAAAATGTTTAAAAAAGAATGACTCGTGCATATGCGACACATACACAGGCTGCATTGTGCTAAATTAATTATTATCTCCCTAAAGAGGCAGACTATTAATAATTTAGAAATGTTGACTCAATTGAATATCACACAACAATGGTACTGCACTTATTTAGTAGCAAAACCCATATCATTCATGGATACAATACCGAAAACCAAGGCCCAGTTTTCGCAATAAAGACTGAAAACTGTGAGAGGTTTAAGAATGCATAAATGAGTTGAAGCATTTCGATATCTTTTAACCAATCCTCGCATATATATATATATATATATATATATATATATATATATATATAATTCTCTGCACATATAGAATAGATAACAACATCTTTGTTATACGCCCTTCCGAGTTACTGATGATGGATAGGAGTGCCAATGACAGACGTATCAATATTTGGGATAAGAATAATCTTATGTGTTAAATACGTTATGTGTATTGTTAATTTTGATTATATTAATTTTTAAGTTTTTTTTTCCCCCTGGAAAGCATCTGTTTATGAAATTTCTTTATTTCTTACGAAGTTAGTTAAGTTTCTTTCTACGTTTTCTAGTTTTATGTGCTTCGGGGAACATTTTATAAATTAGTTTTAAACTCTTTGCTTGCAAAACAATATACTATATAAAGCCACTCTAAAATCAGACGATAACGAAGAAAAATAGATGTCTGAAGGACCCAAGATACAGAGAAACTACATCCTTTACAAATAGTAAATACGGGAGCAAGGAATGACTTGAAAAATACAAATATATGCACTATATACAACTCAGATAATGTAACATATATTAGACTATGCTAATACTTTAAACTAAAAAGAATATCATAACTAAACCCGAGAAAATAATAAGTGAATAATTACAATAAGCAAACTATAAATATATAAATTAAGTAAATATAAAGCAAATTAATAAACTACGAATGCACACATAAATACAAGTAAGTACAATAATTATATTCAATAACAAAGTGATAAATATTAATCAATGATTAAAAAGTTAACAAACATTATAGACATAACAATTACCGCGTACTCAATATAAATACCAAACTATTATAGCCAAACACACCAGACATAGTCTGAAGATTGCGTCCCCGATCAATGTTGATCTTAGGAACTACCTTTATTTTTTATATTTACAAACGCCCAGTGTCTGATATGGAGCACTTTTATCCATGTATATAACATACCTCATTTTATCTTACACACACACACACAGATATATATATATATATATATATATATATATATATATATATATATATATATAGTCATCCGCTGACAGATATGTTTCACTGTATCACAGCTCGACAGTACTGTTAGTCTCCGATTACCTTTAACCCAGGATTGAAACCCGACCAAATTGGCTTCAGTCGGCGAATCTACCTCTGGGCTATGAGCGCTCGATAGAAGAAGGCAGACTTTTTAGCGTGTACATTATCATTATATCCGCCCATATATAAATTATGTGTATTTAGACAGTATTTTTTCATTAATGCCTGTTTCAGTAAATAATATAGACAAGTTTTGTCTATTTATTAAATGTTTTCATATTCTATGATAAGCTTAGTAGAAAGAAAATTAAATATTTCTTGAATAAAGAAAATTACAATATTGATACATAATTTTTTAATAATCCAATCTAAGCTTTTGGCTTACATAAGCCATTTTCAATTATGTCAAATTACATTATATATTATAGCAATTCACTGACACAAACAAGAATGACAATCTGTTTTTTTTACATGGAAAATTTCCAAGCAATAACAAACTCGTACATATAATATAATATTTCTTGTTTTCACTCTCGCTTGATCATGTGTTACGTCACGAGCTGTGATGTGATATTCGCTTCCAGCATCTTATATGCACGAGTTTGTTGTTGTGTAGGCGGAAATGTACAACAAAAAAAGAAAGGGATGTAAGACACGAGTATGTCCTATCACCGGATTTATTCAACCTAGAGTGCAAACCGATTCTGACAGAACTAGAAGTTCTACCAGCATTCATTATTGGCAGTCACAATCTTAACAAGTAACCCTATTTGCTTTTGTCGGACAACGTAAGCGAATTGATTGAATCTGTGTAGATAGCCCGCAGACATAATATTGTCCTCTTGTTTTGACAATTGCATGGCCCCAGATCAAATTGGAATGCGAGAAATTCCTGTCTTCGGCTACCTGCAGCTTTGGATGTGGACAGGCAAGCAATAAGAGAGAGGAACTTTCTCTCCCTCAGTGGTGAAGGGCCGAAGACTCAATCGAAATAGATAATTGATATTATTTTCATTTCGAGCTGGTAAGACTTACACAGAGAGGAAAAATTGAATTCTTCGTAGCTAACTTCACCAACTTAGTTTTGTGCCTTTTCAATAAACTCGAGGTGGAAGACGAATTTCGCAGCCCGTCCGAAATCGGCGAGTTGCTGGCCGACAGATAAAGCCATTGATACCGAGAGAAATTACTACTATGAGTGGTATTGTTATACTAAAATACCAGTCAGCTAATTTCTGTGTCACCTCGTTTTGAACTTCTTTATAGTGTGTACATAAATTGGATATAAATATATAAAAATCTCGTCTCATTGTCACGTTGTACTGATTATATTCCGTTTGCTGGCTACCGGGAATCAGGGATTGTGTTTCAACAATACACTGTCCCCTCGCGAGTCTGGACTGACCTAGCCGTTGATAATAGGCAGTCCAACTTCGGCTTGTCCGAGATCAAACACAGCGTGGACAGATTGATCGAAATTCAGGAAGGGTTGGCTCAGAAAAAACCAAAGGTTAGCATACTATAATATGAGCCCGAGGCTCATGTTATAGTATGCAGATGACAGTGTTGATAGCAGACACAGAAGAAAGTCACAAAGACTGCTACAGTAAATATGGAAGGAAAGCAAAAAGATTAAATATTAACTGCAAAAAGACAGAATACATGGTTGTTGCAAATCCGAGATACCAAAATCAAACAAGTGCGAAAATGTAAATATCTGGGAAGGGCTTAACAGGAGAAAGTGTGGCCCTGAAATCCGAAGGTGTATTGGGATAGCCAAGGAAGCATTTCAGAATCTATGCAAAGACGTAGAAATAGAAAAACTCCACTAAAAACAAAGGAAAAAAGAGTATTAAACTTGATGTCTCTCTTTTTGTATGGCTGTGAGTGCTGGACAATCTTCTCAAAGATGAAGAAGAGGTTTGATGTAACATAAATGTGGTTCTAAAACGTATGCTAAGGATACACTAGACTAAACATGGGAGCAATGAAGAGGCTTTAAAGAAATAGAAACTATCCACACTTTCGCCATAACATATCTTTAGGATTGTCACTCTGCCTTCTGCTCATGCATGCCTTTAGTTGGTACTACTGTAGTCCCGTGATCGAAGTTTGAGTTTTTTCGTGCCAGTGTTCTCGCTATTATTACAGTGTAAACATGGCAACTCTGCTCTTTGTTTCTCCTTAGTGCACACTGCTAGTAGAGTGACCATGTCTACACTATAATAGCAGCATAAAAACTGGCGCGATCAAGCTCAAACTTCGATAGCGTGACCAAAATCGTACCAACTATAAACACACAGTTGCAGAAGGCAGTGTGACAAACCTAAAGATATGTTAAGTGCGGATAATTTTTAACTTACTGTCTCACGTTACGCCCTGTCAATACCACATGACTGAAGGACTATTCCGTTTGAACATGAAAAAAGGCGAAAAAACGTATCAGGGGCAGAAAAAAAGAAAGAAGATAGAGGAGACAACATCTACATCAGTGAAAAGGAAATAAATAAAACAATTTTAAATATTTTCAATGTTAAGATATTTAAGTACAACTGATATAAAAATACAAAATATATTTGAGTACAACTGAGATTCAAGCATAGTTGATTAAACTAACCACAAAAGTATTGTTAGTCGTCTTGAATGGGCAAGTTTCCTCATCCTACCATACGAACATTGGTGTCACCCAGGGCTCTATCCTAGGCCCGACGCTCTTTCTGATCTTCATAAACAACCTCCCTGACGTGATCAAATCCCAAGTAGGTATTTGCTTCCGCCTCAGTAAGAAATCTGGCGAGGCGGTCAAAGATAACCTCGTTGTCCTTCTCGAGAAAGACCTCCACTCTGTGGTAGACTGGGTTAAGAAGTAGTCTGTAAATTTTAATGCTTCTAAAACAACACTGCTATCTTTCAACCACCACAAGCAATCCCTCCTACCTCTCATCAGCATAAACCAAGCGAGTCTCCCTGAAAGCAATACTCTTCGTCTTCTCCACCTCACTCTCTACTCCGACCTCAAGTGGAACCATTACATTGAATCAATAGCTAAATCCACTGCTAGGAATTTTTTCCCGCCTGAGTTCATCTTAGACATATACAAATCAGCCATCCGACTGTGCATTGAATACTGTTGTCATATCTTGTCGGGCGCTCCTGCCATTTATCTCAGGGTTCTCGACAGGCTCCAAAGGAGAATCTGTAACGTGATCGGTCCCGATCTGGCAGTTCGGCTCCAGCCATTTTCACACCGGCGGGATATGGCTTCCCTCTGTCTATTCTATAAATATTTTCATGGCTTCTGCTCCAACGAGCTTAGATCACTGGTGCCCCCTCCTCAAGAATTTACTCGAGCAACCAGACTGGCAGCAAGGTCCCACCCTTTTACAGTTAAACCAACAAAATACCACTTCTACTTCAACAGCTTTCTTTCTCGTACTTCTTGTCCGTGGAACTCCCTTCCGTATATTTGCTTCCCTGACAGCTACAATCTTAAAGAATTTAAATGCAACGTCAATTCCCATCTCTCGTCCACTTGACTCCAGTCTTTCTTTCATACTTTCCTCGTCATCTCGTGTATCTTGTTCTTTTTCCTTTTTCCTACCATCGTAACTGTTCTCACACAGGTATTCCCATACCTCTTTTGCCTTTTCACTGACACCCCAGTAACTGGTCCGTCTTTCCCTCTTCCCCTGGTTAAACTTTCACTCTTCTCTTATGTAGCGCTCTGCGCACCAGTGGCTGTACCGCCTTGCTTAGGGGAAAACGATTAAAAAAAATTAGTCCTGATGAACTAAAACTGGTTGTTTCGTTGCTTACGTCTTTTATTCATTTATGCTGCCGAGTTTTGTTCTTTTTAAGTAGTAACAAATTTATCGATCCTGATCTTTAACGGTAATAAAATATGACACTGTATTACTTGGGGCATTGTTCTAAAAAATGATCCGGTACTTTACCTAAACAATCAACATATTTCCGATATATTAATGAGATTTCATTAATAATTTCTTACAAAACAATATTGCCGGATTTTGTAAATAAACTAAACAACATTGAACGTATAATAAAATTTACTTAAGTACATAACGATGAAAACATTACCTTTCTGGAAATAAATATCTATCTTAATTCTCCTAATAAAATGATCTCATAAATTTCTATTTTCACTATAACAACAAAATAAATTCCAGAATAATTATCAGATTCAAATGAAGGACACTCAAAATTTGTAGCCCTCAACATTTACATAAATGAAGTTAAATAGACTGAACATACTTTAAAACAACTGCAGTATCTTAATAATTTCATATGTAATGATAAGAGAAAAACTCTGAAATTTATGAAACTTGAAAAATAAATAATATTAATAATACTAAACGCATAATATACCAAGTTTAATTGAAAAGAATTTATCTCATCTTAATATAAAATTGGTTCCACCTACTTCTAAAACAATAAGAGCTTCAATTAATACAAAATAAATAATACTAACCAAAAACCCGAAACGGGAATTTACAGTACCGATTCTGATAAAAAATAGATAAATACAAAAGCGATCGTTTAACAAAGAACACACTCAAAACATTAGTCGTTCATCGTGATGAGTTTGTGTATAATTTTGAGTTAAGTAAAAAAAATGCAGTTCTAATTAAAAAATAATTATTAAATCGAAAATTTATAGGAAGTACATTAATTTATTATTTTCCCTTAGTACATTTCCATTGAAGTTAATACAGCATTCCACCTTTTAAAACAACTTCTGCTATTACAATGTGGGAGAATTCTAAAATAACAACGATAAAAAAGCGGACATAAATTGAATGGAGTCATCAGACTTAGAAATTTAAAATTTAAGTAATCCTTTTGATGTTTAATTATAACCACCAGGCAATAAGACCGTATTTCGACTCTCACAATGGTCGTTTTGTCAGGAAGGTGACTTCTTGTTATCGGCCTGCAGAGACTTTTGTCTGAAAATCATACCGCGGATTGACCAAAGCCTTGTAAGTGAAAGTGGGTTGACGGAACATTTTTGGAGCCGTAGATGGTTGTGCTAGCATGAAATCGTCTTGTCTGTCAATTTTTTTTATATAATCATATCGCCCCAAGCAAGGCATTTTACTGTCACTGGTGCGCAGGGGTTTACATAGGAGGAAAGTTATGAGAAAGAGTGACAGGTTATAGGAGGTGTCAGGAAGTGGGTAAGAGAAGGATTGGAATACTGATGAGAGTGAAGTGGACAGAGAAAGGAGCATGAGAGAGAGGATGCAGGTTAGTGAGATAGGAGATGACTATTGACTTTACATTTAAATTCTTGGAGATTGTAGCTGTCGGGGAAGCAAATAAATGGAAGGGAATCCCACAGGCGGGAAGTGTGAGAAAAGAAGCTGAGGAGTAGAATTTGCGTTTACATTTTATTGGTTTCACAATAAAAGGGTGGGACCTAGTTCGGCTCGGGTAAATTCATATATAGGAGGAACCAGTGAGCTAAGTTCATCGGAGCAGAAACCGTGAAAGTATTTGTAAAAGATACACAGGGAAGCCACATTGCGCCGGTGAGAAAGTGACTGTATCCGAGCTGCCATGTCGGGATCTATCACATTACAGATTCTCCGTTGGATTTTTTCAAGGACACCTAGGTGGATAGGAGGAGCACCCGACCAGATACAAACATCATTTAACCCATTTGAAGGAGAAAAAGCGTTACATCAGAATGTTTCTTTTTGACATTCATTTTGTCAGCTTTAGTCCAATATACACAATTCATATAGACTATCTTAAGATTTGGTTCTATATTTTAAATTTATAGTCTAAACTATCACCCGGTTCACACTCCACCCACGTCTATTGAACAAGTGTAGAGGCTCATCCCTTGTTCCCTGTTTAGGGTGTGGTTTCCGGTTTTCTCTTCTAATCTTCACTTTTTTTTTCAGTTGGAGTAGATAGACTAAACTATCGCCCGGTTCACACTCCACCCACGTCTATTGAATAGGTGTAGAGGCTCATCCCTTGTTCCCTGTTTAGGATGTGTTTTTTTTTTTGTTGTTCAATTGGAGTAGATAGACTAAACTATCGCCCAGTTCACACTCCACCCACGTCTATTGAACAGGTGTAGAGGCTCATCCCTTGTTCCCTGTTTAGGATGTGGTTTCCGGCTTTCTCTCCTCTAATCTTTACACTCTTACGTAGCCCCCGGCACATCAGTTGCGTTACCGCCTTGCTCGGGGTGATATGATTAAAAAAAAGTACTCTGATCCTATATAAATTCTGTTTTTCTTCCGTTATGTTATTAAAACATACAGGCAGAACAAAGTCTTTACATATTACCAGTTTGTAGAACATCGTGGAGGCGTGAATTATTTAAGATGTTTACTTTATGTTGCTTAAAACTTTAATCTAATATTTTCCTGACCTTCGATTGGCTTATCAATATAATTACTACCCAATCAAACGATGTCTAATCTCAAAATTCTAAAAGTTATCTTTTAATTTACTAACCAGCGAAATAGTAATTTACTTTATTTGAAAAGCCTGTCCTTCAGTCTACTAGTTGGGTATTAACTGCGTATTAAAAAATATCACCATAATTCCAAGTAAAATAAACTAAAATAGATTGTTGCTACTACCACCTTTGTCTTAAACACATAGGAAAGAACAAATGATTCAGCAACACAATTGTTTCTTTATAAGTGAAATACAAGATTGGTTTTCAGTTACGAGTAAACATGAAGGTCTTTGTTAATTCCCATAAACTCAGCACAAGTGATTTAGTTTTCTTCAATTATTCTATACTACATGGCACAAAATTTTAAAATGTTTTCTTCGATGACACAGTGGTATGATCCATTTATTCCATTAATGCATCTGTCGTGAATGCATATATTCAAGAGAACTCTGTTTGTATTCAGAATTTGCCAAACCTTTTATTCGGACAAACTGTCTTAGGACAGAAAGGAACTCAAACAAGGCTTTGCGGAAGAACATAGTTTCGTCCGGGTTAAATAGACGAGAACCTGGTCTCGCATTGGGGAATTTTTGTCCGAGCGTACGTGCTCGAAATACCTCAAAATAAAATCGGTCTTGTGCCACACCCCACTTTTGTGGAGAGGCTTGGGTAAATACAGAGTTCATTAAAGATCACTTTTGGCTAGCTTTTGTTTGTGACCGGATGTTTTTCTGAGGTGCTACTGTCTTTTGGGGGTCTTCTTGTTTTTGCTTGTATGTACCTGTTTCATTGGAACTTTGAACTTTATTTTTATTAATTTCACTTAATTTTTATTTTTATTGGATATTTGTTTTGTTTTATTTTCTTAGCTTATTTTCTTTTTTGAATTTTCACTCCCTCGTTAGTAACACGATGTTTTAGTTTTTATTTTGGTAAATTTTCGTTTGAGGTCCCGAAGGGTTTTCCCCCCTTCAAATTTATCCAAAATAGCATTATTTCTGTGCAAATTTATATACTGAACTCAAATCAACAATTAGTTATTGAAACCTACCTTTTTTTATCTGAATGTCCATAAAAAACGAACTACATCTCGCACATTTTTTCTCTCGTAACTCTCACGAAGTCATGTATTTAACTGCACAATCACTTTCTGCGTAGGCAACAAATTTCGGCCGATTTACTTCTTTTACTGAAATTTCCTCCTATTTACTTCCTGTAATGAAAGTAATATGCGTAGAAATACAATCGCGTATTACTTTCATTACAGGAAGTAAGTAGACGGAAGTTTCATTACAGGAAGTAAATCGGCCGAAAATAGACCGAAATTTGTTGTCCTACGCGGAAAGTCATTCAGCAGTTAATTACATGACTGCGTTAGAGGTAAGGAGACAAAATGTAGTTCGATTTTTTCTGGACGTTCAGATAAAAAAGTTTCTTCAATAACTAATTGCTGATTTGAGTTCAGAATATACATTTGCACATAAATAATGCTATTTTGGATAAATTTGAAGGAGGAAAAGCCTTCAGGACCTAAAACGAAAATTTACCTTTATTTTTTCGCTAGTGTATCTTAGTTATACAAGACTATTGTTTTAATAAGTTTGTATTTTTATCTTTCATAAGGCGAACCTTTAATTTTTCGTATTATGTAATTTTTAGTGTATATATTTCTAAACTTTTATTATTATTTCATCATCTGATTCAGCGAACCTTTTTCTCAATATACACTGTTTATATTCTATTTTTGCTCGAAATTTTTTAAAATTTTATTTTAATGTTTTTTTTTTTGTTGTTTTTTTAGTGTTTACTTTTCCATCTTTATTCATTCGTTTGTATCGGCGGACATTTTTATTTTTCGTGTTTTTTGTCTTATTTTTGCTTATCTGCAGATCCCGCAGACAAGCTTTGTGTACTGGATGTTACCATAAAGGATAAGTCTCTTTGTCTCACTGGAGCTAATGCGCCTAAGGACCATGCGAAGCGGCCTGGTTTTTTTCGGTGGATAAAGCTGTTTTTGACAACATCTCGTCAGCTAGTTTTAACCATCCTATTGGAATGCCATCCTTTACCTCGAGTTAGATCGCATAAGGGCAAAATCAGGAACTAACAACCCGGATGTCAAGCCATTTTTGGACTTTATTGACACGTTTGGTCTTGTCGATAAATATTGTAATGAGCACCTTCGGGAGGTAGTAGTATCTTGGACTAATAGGAGGAATTCAGCTTCGATGAGGTGTTTCCAGGCCTAGCTTCTACTAATGCTACAGCGGGAATTAATGTGTGTTGTGGTGGGATATATTATAATCTAAAGTTAGGTTGCTTGCTTCTATTATAGTCGCCGATTCAATCTAGGCCGATTAGCATCACAAACGGCATACGAGGCAAAAGTTGATCGAGTGATTAATATAGTGATGGCGGGGTAGTAGCATTAGCTAGGGCCGAGCTGGTCTCCTTGCTTTTTAAGAAAAATCAAGCTCTTGTAGTTAGGGCTAGATAAAAAAAAGAATGACTCCTGAAGCAACGAATATGTCCGCTGAACTCTATGTGTAGGAAATCAGAAATGCGTTCAATACGTATCTCGTGTGCGTCACATTGCCGGATAAGCGGACTGTAACTACAAACGCTAGCATAAGCTAAACTTTGTGACTACTTTCGGGATCTGTTCACGAGGGATCGTGGTATGAAACCTACTCAGTTTGATGCCTATCTGGCCGACTTTTCCTACTGAAGGTGGCAATATTTATTCTTGTAGAGAATACAAACATTGTGGCACAAAGCCGAAAAGAGGTTGATTCTCATTGAACTATCCTATACCTAGCAAAACACTATCACGACCCATTAAAATTTACACATTCACCACAAGAACTCATCCTTCATCTCCCAATCCTTCAGACACCACAATACCACATATTTACCAGGGGCAATAAAAATTTATTTATGTACAATATAATATATAATTTCCTCCTGAAGATGGCAATATTTATTTTGTATAAAAATACAAAATTGTGGCACATGGCCGAAAAGGGGAGGGGTAAAGGTGGGTACACACTTAACTATCCTATACCTAGATAAACACTATCACAACCCATTTACTAATTACAATTTGCACAATCACTAAAAGAACCCATCCATCAGCTCCCAATCCGTCATACACCACAATACCACAAACTTACAAAGGGACACCTAAAAAAAGTGGGGGAAAACCCCATGACAATAAAAATGTATTTATGTACAATATATAATTTCCTCCTGAAGGTGGCTAGAGCAGATGGGAGCGAAAGTCCCGCGATATAGTCTGAGAACGGGTGGAAGTGAGTTTCTCTTCCCGGGTATTTCCTCTGGAGGGACAGACCGGTGAAGATAGTCGGCGTCTTGTGTGTTCCCGATTTCTTGCTAGAAATGAATTAGTCGGAGGAGTAGGAGATGGTAAAGGGCAAAGTTCATCTGTGGTCCCGGAAAAATCGTTCTTTAAAAGGGGAAGTATGTCCTTCTCATATCTACCTAATTCTCTTTTACCGACTCTCCGTGCTTTCACACCCGTATGTCATTCTAATGCAGTTAGTCTTGTGAAAAGGCAGGATCCCAAGACGTGTCAATATTTATTCGTATTAAATATACAAATTATGGCACAAGGCCGAAAAGGGGAGAGGTAGAGGGTGGTACTCACATAACTATCCTATACCTAGCTAAACAGGCTCCCAAGACATGTCGAGAGATATGTTACCTCCAACCTTCTGAAGAAGTTCTTGGTATGCCTATATATATTTGTCAATATAATCTTAGCGTCGACTTTCTAGACCGAATATGTTCTTAAGCTGATAGGAATGGTTCATTCTGAAAGAAAGACGGCAGTAAGAACCTTCCGTCCCTGAGAAGTGTGTACTCGTGCAAGGAAGAGGCCCTCCGTTTATTCTGAAGCGAGTGCATATTCTATCGTGAATGTCAGTTAGCTCTCAGGTTCCTCTTATGTGTGACAAATGGCCTTTCCGACGTCCAGCTGTTGTTCAGTAAGGCATTGTAACATGTGTTAGTGAGGGGTCAATTCAAGATGGTCTGATTGGCGAGGTTGGTTTAACAAAGCCGAAGGCTCACTTGGGCTGGGGCTGAAATGCCTCATTAACGATTACCTGGGTAGTGATGTGAAAGCCCCTCTGGGTTGGCAAAAAATCTTTCTTCAGAGGGCTTGGGTAGTCCGCTGCCATGAGTCCGTGAAGATTATAGGTTACGCTTTCTTCTACTGCAAGGTCATACGCCCGTTGTACAAGTTTGATGATGGCATCATGGTTTGCATGCTGTGCAGAAAATTCTTTATCCTTGAAACCAGTTCTTTTTATAGTAATGTGGTAAGGTTATTGGCTAACGCTGAGCACTACGTGTTCTAGTGCTTACTAGGTGTTACGCAAGTCCTAATATGGTCGACGCAAATAGAGGTAATTCTATAGAGACGAGAAGTTTACCTCTTCCCAATTGATCTTGTTTTTTAAGCATCGTGTTAAAATTAAGATGACGGGAAAATGACGACTACCCCCAAAGTTTGGTAAAATGTGGGTGCGCCTATCTGTAGAATGAAAGGAGCTGACAGAGTTGTATTTTGATACCGGTTAGGCATAAGATATTACAACCCTGTATTAAACATTAGCAACCTCACCCAAGATAGAGCGGTTCAGTTTTTTATTTTAAATCTTTTATACCAAGTTAACTTGGTATAAATTAACTTTTATAAATTAATTTATAAATTAACTTAAATAAATTAACTTTTATACCAAGTTAACTTGGTATATATTAACTTTTGCATGACTGGCAACTGGGTCTCACCCATTCACAGTTAGATCAACCAAATGCAGACGACAGTTCTACTAATGCAGCTTTTTTTTTCTCGCATTTCCTGTCTGTAGAACTGGCTTCCTTATTCTGCTTTCCTGACGGTTACAACCTTCAGGAATTTAAATGCAAGGTCAATAGTCATATCTTAACCACTTGACCCTAGTTCTTTCTTCACCACCCTGTATATCCTTCCTTTCTCTCCACCTCTGCAACTGTCATCACACCTGTATTCCCCTCCTTCTATTGCTCCTTTCTAACTGATTCGTCTTTCTCATCACTCTCTTCTATTTAATTGTTTTACTATTATGTAGCCCCCTGCACATCAGTGGCGTTACCGCCTTGCTCGGGGTGATATGATTGAAAAGAAACTTAACTAAGTATGCTCATTGACCACTTTTATTTTCGTCCTACTTTCTTTAGTTTAATTTCCCATCCTCTCCCACGTTAGGTGAACAAAAATGAAATGTTAGTTTTCTATTGGATGTGGCACATTTTTCTTTATTCGAGTGTGTTCTTTTGTAATTGTTGCCGTATCTGAAAGAGTGTTTAGTTTTGTGTTGGTCGAATGATTGATTTTAATTCATCCTAGTCCCACATTAATTTCGTCCAGTTAACCGATACTTCTATCACAATTAAGAATTGGTGGGGGGGGGGGGGGTATTACTAACATCAGTTTACTTAATTTTTTTGTATATATCGTATTATGTATATTGTAAATATTCATTATGGTTTTCATTTTTAAATGCTGTTATTTTTTCTCCCCAACAGCCAAATTGTACCTATGGGAATTAAGATTTTATAAATGTTTTGAGGTATGATGGTGGTTTAGTAAAAATGGTAAGTAATGATATTTTGTGTAGTGTAGCTTTTGGCGTCAATGATTGTGGGTAGCTAAGTGTAAGATGAGACAGATGATGACCAGCCCTTCTCAATGGCTATTATTTTCTAAAATAATATGAATAACTATCAAGTGTAAAAGTGGATATTTGTGCGTAAAGATCATTTCTATGACATAAAGAAAATCTCTTGTTTTCGCTTCAATTCACAAATTGCTTAGTTTCTGTAGTACAAGTGCACCACCGATTTTCTGGCTCCCTTATTTCCATGAATACCGGATGATCCGTGCTACCGGAGCAACCATTACTGCATATCTATTCAATAACACGCTTCTAAACCAGTAATCGCACATTTATCGTATCTCGAAACCAACATAAGCAGTTATCAAACTATTATTAAATAGAAAGCTACTATTAACCGTTTAGTAAATTATATTCAAATACCATGTTCGTAACTAGAGAAAATCAGTTGTGTATAGCATGAATATCAAGAATAGAAATGGATAATATTCCCTGAAAAATTGCATATTCAACTCATGGTGAACAGGAATATTATATAGTTCATTGGCGGTATCCCAGTGAATATCAAATTTAAAAATTTCATTTCAATCTGATAAATTATGTTGTCATACTTCTCAACAAAACAAAAACATAAATTTTCGTCTTGGAAATTAGTTTTGTTTTGTTTAATAGTAATTATATTTATTGAGTGTTGTTATTAGAATTCAGCCAAATAAAATAACGTTTTAGTTTCTGCCTATAAATAATAACAACCAGACTCCTTGTTACCGGTTAGGTCATTCATTATATAAGACTTCTAAAAAACGTAGGTAAATTCCAATATTGCAGCAAAATGAATGTTTATTTTGATATTATTTAATTAAATTGTGCAATCCATTCGTGTTAATCATATTTCAAGGCAAGATGTTTGAGTAAAAAGAAAAACGGATTAATTTGAGAATTAACACGGCTTAAAAATAACACTTTAAAACCGATTTGAACTTTTAATGCCGTATGTGTAAACATGGCGTAGCGTAATGGTTATCAAGGCAGAAAATGAAATCAGTGATCTGAGTTCGAATATCAGCCTCCCCTGCTGCATTTACATCCCCACTCATGCTCTTGAGAAAAGAATGACTTCATCTCTCTCCGTCCAAATTATGAGTCAAATAGTAGATTGCACTGAACTTTATGGCGTTGTGTGACATATAATCTAGGTGGACAACTCTAATCTGAAAACCATGGAGAAAGCAACAAGAAGCCACTTCATTATATTGCCAAAGATAATTCACAGATAAAATGGCTCTCAGCTAAGAGCCATGATCGCCTACACTGCAAAGCGACGTGACGAAACGGTAATAAAACACGAAAATGACATCCTAAAATTTTCTATGAATCTTTTTCATGGAAATGAAATCATTTTTGTAATGTTGCTATGGAAATGTTTCAAAATAACATCAATTTATGCGAACAATTACATAAGATAGTGATTAGGCGAGGATGTTTTATGCAAAACGCAATAAAAGAAAGAGAGAGAGAGAAAGAGAAACAAGTTCAATTTAGTAATCCGTCGGTCGATTTCAACGAAGTTTGTTATCCTGGTTGACAAGCATATTTCATGAATCGAGGAAATTATTATCATTATCTTTGTTATTATTAGTCATAAGAGTACAGTAGTGGTGGTAGCAGTAAAAGTTTCAAGGGTACATCAGCCGCTCCGTTGTGATAAATTCAACAAAGACGAGAGCAATAATTTACTTGTAATTAATTTAAATAATAATTACTCATCCCAAAATTCAGGCACTTTTAATGCTTCTATTTTGACTTGTGCTATCAATTCAGCAAATCTGGAGCTATAACGTGCCTTGATTATCTATTTAATTACAAATAAATCATAGTCATTTATAATAAATAGATACTACTACTACTGCTGCTACAATTACAAGTAATCCTACTAATAATAATAACAACAAACAAGTTACATTTCATTATCGCTGATCAGACCTTGTATTACCATGAATCCAGGTAAATGGATGTTCCCTCATAGAGGTCTCGTATCTATAGGATCTCAAAGCCAAGTGGATCTCGTACATAGGTCAATCAGTCAGTTAAATACCATGTGGGATACACGCTTGGGCGATCATGTCTCTTTCGAGATATGACTGACTGGGCAAAGATTATCCCGCAGTAGGTTGCCATTGCTTTCTGCGGTAGGCAGGTTGTCAGCAAGGCTATAGAACCCAATCTCTTCTGTTATTTAACCCATAACTAGAGGGAAGAGACGGATTAACTCGGCTTCCCGAACTCGGCTTCCCGAATTATTATTCTGTGTCGACATCTACTGCACCAAAACGTGATGCATCAATAAAGATGCCGGTAAAATAGTCAATTCCTTGTACCACTCTAGCAAGTACCTGACTTTTCGTGCTATCCTCTACCTTTATAAGAGCCAGATCAGGCTGAAAATGAAGTACTGTTACGATATCTTGGTTGGGGGCTGGCGGGTCCACGCTTTCCAGTCTCGGTAGAGTCCAAAAGTATCTATGCGACATTGAGAGTGATAAATTATTTTCCCCTATGCAACTCGTTTCACACAGACGAGACATAGAAAACATTCCACTGCTCTATTGCTACTTCCATGAAAAGTGCTCAGACGAACTACATTCTTTAGTTCAACCAATTCTAACCTTCATGGCTAGGATCCACCATGCTACGCCCATTATAGCGAATCACCCTCATTCTCTATGTATTCCATTAGCGAGAAGTAGGTTTCTCTCTAGCAGCTTCTTCCAATAAACTATTGCTCTGTGGAACCGACTCCCAAGACGTTATTTTCTTGATTACTAAAATCCTAAGCTGTTCACGTCTATGGTTAACCGATATCTTATCGGCTTAAACTATGCCTTTTATTTTGTAATCTTCCCATCTGCAGTGGCTCTTGGTCCTTATAGTAAACAAAGATATAATCATATAAATAATTCTCTCGATCATTGAAATATGCAAATGTCTTAACAATAAAAAATTCATCAACAATAATTCTATTGAAACTTATCAGTCATCCTTCATATGAAAGGTTTACTAGGAGATTAAAAAATAATCATTTACCTATGGTGTATTTAAAGAAAACAAACCGAAAAAATTACAGAATACAGAGCTGATTTTCAAAATTGTTTATTGCTTTTACTGTTCAGTACACTAATGTCCTGTATAAATATTCAAAAATAAATTAGAAATTTTACATATGGACTTTTGCGGTGTTTGGCTTTCTCAGTAGTAACTCAAATTAACTCAGGTTATTTTTAAATAGTCGAAAAAGTTAGTATTTGTCTATAATCCTGAGATGAGGTAGTATTTACAGTATTTACATTATACAAAAATCTCCTAAGCCGACCAAGCATAGAGATAAACACAATATGGGAACCAGTAATACGGAATTCCAGAGAAAATCATTAGTGTCAAAATTGCAATATGTGCTCTGGTAAAAAAAATACTAGAGAAAACCATTAACATCAAAAAATTGCAATATGAACTCTTGTAATAAAAAGGATTACTGAACATTAGGTTTATAAGTCCCAAAAATTCAGTTAAGAACACATGGCCCAGTGGATATGGACGTTGGTTAGTTCCTGTGACTTTACCCAAAGGGTTGTGGGTTAAATACCAGGCTACAGCAGTGGTGAACAAGTAACTTACAGGCTTAAAGGGAGATAATGATTACCAGAAGAGGCACTACTACGCAAGGAATAAAGTTCATATACACCAGTGATTGTAATAAATGGTTCGGTTCGAAATTCCTAGCGTCTGAAGAAGGGCGGAGCCTACAACGGCCGAAATGTCGAACAAATGGTAACATCGTGCAAGATGAGGACAATAGTCCAAATAATGTTACAATAATACAAACTGTCTTGCGTACTGTGCAAGATGATATACGTCCGGCAGCAACACCTATGATTGGGAGGTTTTGAGGAGCGTTGTTCGTAGGTTCACCCTATCAGGATGGTAGCTCTTGTTAGTGCCCCAATTATGTGCAAATAGTTAACCCAACAAACTGAGGTCAAAGTTTAAAAATGCATTTTTATAGTAAAAATACCAGCAATACATTTCATTAGTAAACATTTACCAGCATTAACTTTATGTACTTTTAAAAATATATTAATATTAAAGCTAATATATTAATATATTATTAATTATTAATATATTATTATTATTAATATATTAAAGCTATATTAATATAGCTTTGTAAAAATTTACAAATTCACCCAAGAAAATTAAATTTCAGCATTAAATGACCCAAAAGGAGTTAATATGTTGCTAAACAAGCAAACAAATTTTTTAAAATCATTATCCAGTCACAACGTGATTGAAAGCACTATTGTGAAAATTAAATTAGACAAGGGTTGACAATTCAACACAAACAATTGACTAAGTTTCTTCATGTAAATCAATGAAAATTTTACTTGTTTTAAAAGTAAGTAAACCGGAGTAATACAAAAGAGCTGATTTTGAAATTTGTTTATTAAATTTACTGTTCAGCACCCTGCATGAACATTAAGAATTGAATTACAAATGTTACAAATAGTACAAAAGTGAGATGAAGGCGATTTGAAACTGGTTGATTCAAACCGGTTAAACAGGTCGTATGCTTGAGCTAATTCACAGGAATAAGTTCTCACTTAGTGACCAGCTCCTTAGAACGGAAATCCGCTAGTTAATTAGGAATGGCTATACATTTGTTATTTAAATCTAAAATAAATCAGGAAAAAGAAGACAATATATATCACACAAAGCAGAAGTATATTTTAATTCACTTTGTACTATAGTGTCCTAGTGTCTTGCGAATTATTACTTTCCAATAGCAGAGTTTACTTAACACAATATCTGACAACAAAAAAACTAAAGAAAAATGTATGTAAAAATTAGCAATAACCGGTGTCCTGAGATCATTTACATAACCCTGATGACCTGAGGTAAATGGACAAAAAAATATTTATTATCCCAGGCGAAAAATCATCTCGTATAGTGCAAGAGATATAGAAAGTGAAGGGTTGGATATTTGGACTTGTATTTGACAGATGTAATCTCCTAGTGTCTGCGGTTATTGCTTATTCTTAATTTATTGAGCTGAAAGGCAGACTAAGTAAAATCCTGCTAGCAGAAGAAAAGGATAAACGCAACTTTCGATCTTACTGCAGCTGCGCCATAGAAAAATAACAATATCAGAAGTTACTTTATCCAGGAGATGAATAGAGTTTTATAATCTTGCATGAATAAGCAATTTTTATAGATTATGATGTCAGAAAACATTTATAGATTTTTTTTTCAAAATGTTGTTGGCGAACTGTGTTTAAAATATGCATAAAATCTCTATTTGGAACAATTATTTCTTCCCTTTAGCCAAAAGGACCTGGTTGAAAGCAAAGAAAAGAGTTCTAGATTGTTATGTGATATGCATTCTCTTATATGGCAGCATATGCTGAACAATGAAGTTGAAACCGGTAGCAACAGATACACGATTCTACAGGAGGATACTGAGAATTCAGAGCTAGTAAGCAACAGGGAAGCCGTAAATAAAATAGCAACAAAAAGAACATTCATATTAGAATCAGTTTATTTTGAAATATTACATCTCCTATGGCAAAAGGCCAAAATAGGAAAGTCATTACTATCCTACACCTACATAAACTGATTCATGACCCATTCATTCTTACAATTGGACCACAAAGAGCTATAAGGGTGACATCGCCAATAATTTGACTTGTCGACTAATTAACCCAACAAAAACTGAATTGGGTAAGATAAGCCAGGAGATCTTGAAAAATATGTGTAATTTATTAAGGATTGTTACGAAAGCTAACCAGTGGAAGGCCACAACTGTGTGTATTTCTTGGTTCTAGAAAATTTGAAATAAAATAAAAATGTTTTCATAAAATATGACATAAAGAAATTTACCCATCAATATCTGAAAAGGAGTTGGTTGAAGCTTTGAGTTTTGTTAAGGGCTTTATAAAGATTCCATCTGAACATGTAAACGTATGCTGCATTGCTGTACAAAGGAGGATCTGTAACGTGGTTGATACTGACTTGGCAGACCGGCTGCAGCCGCTCTCTCACCGTTTGTGGCTTCCCTGTGCCTCTTCTACAAGTACTTTCATGGCTTCTGCTCCGATGAGCTTAGATCACTGGTGCCGCCTAAGCACGAATTTACACGAGATAATAGATTAGCAACTAGGTCCCACCCTTTTACAGTTAAACAAATAAGATGTAACCGTAAATTCTACTCCAACAGCTTCTTTTCTCGCGCTTCCCGCCTGTGGAACTCCCTTCCACAAGTCTGCTTTCCCGACAGTTACAATCTCCAGGTGTTTAAATGTAGGGTCAATAGACACCTCCTATCACACTAACTCCCAACTATTCTCACAACACTCTCATCTACCCAACCCTCATTCTCGGTATCCTTACCCGCCTATCACCCACCCTCTGTCATTTCCTATACTTAATCAGCCTTTCTCCACTCTACGTAGCCCCCTGCGCAGTAGTGGCAGTGACATGCCTTGCTCGGGGTGAAACGCTTATTAAAAAAATTAAAAAAAAATTAAAAAATCTATGCTATTCCACAAAGGCAAAGCATGGGTTAAAAACTAAAAAAAGGAGTTCTTGATGTACCACAAGGTTTGTTTGATGGGGCCGATGTTTAAGAACTATTGGGCTCAGTATACTTTTTATAAGATCACAAAATAATACGCATAAACAACTACGGGATGATGATAGAACCAGACAACAGAAGAGTAAATGACGAAATAAAAAAAATGCCTTTTAAACTCTTCAAGAGCCTTGACTTTGAAATAGAAAAAGATTTGAATTAGAAGACTGTCCCATTTTTCGAAGTAGAATTTAATCAACAAATTGGCAGTGTTTCCGCATACATGAAAGCAAACACAAAATTGAGGAACGTGAACATTAAATCTAACCTTCCTGTTAGTATAATCAAACACAATCCTAAAGGAAAATTATACAGATTATCTAAAAATTCATCTTCAAAAATAATTTTCGATGAAAGAAAGATTATATAAAGGCTTTAAATTAAATTAGAATATAAACCTTAAATACATAAACAAATGGAGAATAATACGAGGAAAAGAAATATCAATTGGTTTAATCCACCTTTTAAATTAAAGATCAAATCCAGGATACGGAAAATAAGAACTTGAACAATATGATAATAGGTGTGTCTAGATTTTTTTTTTTTTTACTGCCACTGGTGCGCAAGAGGTTACTTAGGAGGAAAGTGATGAGAAAGAGGAACAAGAGTGGGGTGGACGGAGAAAGAGAATGAGAGAAAGGATGTGAGTCATTTAGATAAGAGATGACTATTGACCTTACATTTTAATTCTTGGAGATTGCTACAATCTCGAGGAAGTAAGTATACAGAAGGGAATTCCACAGGCGGGAAGTGCGAGAAGAGAAGTTGATGGAGTAGAAGTTGCGGTTACATTTTATACTGGATACATTTTTATAGCTATATTATTATTATTATTACGATATGATTATCCTCTACTTTTGTATTAAGAACTTTTTGAAGTAAATGGCTAACTGTGGAATATACTTCCTTTACTGATCTTTAATCATATTATATATATATATATATATATATATATATATATATATATATATATATATAACTTATCATTACAGAGGCCTTTTGTTCTCGGGTGAATTTTATCAAAAAACGAAATTTATCCAGGCAAATAACACACACACACACACACACACACACACACACACACAAACACACATAATTTGCAAAACTTGAAATTGTGAAGTCACTGAACGTTTGATTTGTTATTTATATATATATATATGATTACAGTACAATTAACCAACATTTCTCAGAAAAATATAACCATGTAGAAAATATCAGACAGATTTCAATCAACAATACAATAATCCTCACTCATACGCACAGTAAAAAGAACCTTCAGATATTGGAGGCCATCTACATTAAATTCAAACAACCTACACTTAATAAAATCACGTTTAAATCTGTTCATAACACATTACACTGCATTTAAATATATGGTTCTGTTATCATTTCAAGCTCTCACGCGGTGTGACGTCATAGAACTGCATTACAAATTCACGAACTGCATTTGCTATTTTTGGTAACTGTTGCCGTTGCTTAGCGGAGTTTTATGTCAACACAAGATAAAATCGTCACTGATGGTGGATGTTTTTGTGTTAATGTCCTTGTAACCTTTTGGAGAATTTTTGTCTATATTTCCAACTGAAATTAAAGCCAAAATACGACGTATGTATACATGGTTCTGTTGTCATTTCGCGCTATCACGCGGTGTGACGTCATAGAACCGCATTGCAAATTTGCGAACTGCGTTTGTTATTTTTGGTAACTATGTCAACAAAATCATATCCTCGCTGATGGTGGATGTTATTGTGTTACCGTTTTAATAATCTCTCTGAAGATGGCTTATGTGAGCCGAAAGCTTAGAACAAACTTAAAAAATTATCCAAATGTTGGAGAATATATGAATTGAATAAATAAACAACAGGTAAGAAAAATCTAACATGTTCAACTTTAACAAGCTTTTCCAGAGTTTTCTTTAAAGACAAATGTTTTAAAAATATTTTTAAAACCCTAAGAGACAGTATGTTGACTGAGGTATGATTTCATTGGTCAGATATATGTCACGTGTAATAAAGCAGTTGATGAATATTAAATACAGAGGAAAAGCATGTGACTGTTCAAGTGTGTGTCCCATGCGAAATAAAAACATGATATGTTTATTATGAATGTAAGTATATGTAAGAATTTCCAAATTTTGTAGAGCCATGGTGGCCAACTTTCTGACTAGACAGGGCAGATAGAAATTTATTGGTATTAGAATTTCAGTATTCGCCTTGAGGGGTAACAAACTTTTTATGATGGCATATATTTGGACTTACCCTTGATATTTAGAGCCAAACTAGATCGCCATAGATCCAGGGTCATGTTTCTATGTGTTGTGTTTCCAGACATTCTATATATACATGATATGTACTCTATTTGATGTTTTTACCTTGCAGCATATCTGTGATCAATAAGCATGCCGTAAATGCGTTTTTCTTTAACGATAAATTGCAAAATGTTTAAATGACTATGTTACCAATATTTCTTAGCAGACAATTTTTTCTATGCAGTACCTGGGAAGTGTTATAACAGAAGACGGAAAGTGCAACACAAAGATCCGAAGGCGAATTGGCATGGCGAAAGAAGCATTCCAGAAGTTGAGTAAAGTATTAAGAAACAGGACAATTTCGCTAGAAACAAGGAAGAGAGTACTGGATTGCTATGTGTTGTCGGTTCTTCAATATGGCAGTGAATATTGGACAATATTATCAAAGATGAAATAAAAACTTGAAGCACCTGAAATGTGGTTCTACAGAAGGATGCTGTGAATATCATGGATCGAGCATGTGAGCAATGATGAGGTCCTAGAAATGATGGAAACGAAAAAGAAACTAGTACTGAGCATCAGGAAGAGACAGCTGAAGTTCCTGGGACATGCAATGAGGAAAGAGGGCTTGGAGAACCTGATACTAACAGGCCAAATAGAGGGAAGAAGAGATAGAGGAAAGCAAGGGATAAGATATTTGAAGGATCTAATCAGGTGGATGATGGAACGAGTGTTGCATGGAGTAAGAGGAGAAGGCGTGCTAAGAGCCACCAGGGATAGGGAGATGTGGAAAGCCATGTTCACCTACGCCCTGAAGGGACAGGGCACATAGAAGAAGAAAAAGAAGAAGAAGAAGAATATTACTTTGTTATTAGAAAACATTGAATTTAAATTTGAATTTCGTGTTTTTTATTTACATATCTGGCAATCTTATTATTAAAAGAGAAGTAAAAATAGATGGCGGACGAGTCAACCAATTTCTAAATTATACTTGCGGATTTGCAAAAGTGTGCTAAATAACATCAAACCTTCCGTTCCGCCTTTATTAAATAAATATGAGGAACTCACAGCTACATCGGACAAGGCTGAGTGCTTTGCTCGCAGATTCTCCTCCAACTTCTCTCTTAATTCTTCTGGAATATCCGCACCCTACTTCCCACCTAGAACTGAGGCTCAGCTGAGCGACGTTTACACCATGCCCTCGCTGGTCTCTAAAATAATTTCAAAACTTGACCCCCATAAGGCGAGCGGAGGTGACAGAATCCCAGTCATAGTCTTAAAGAAACGTGCCTCTGAACTCACCTTTGTCCTGTCCAAAATCTACAACTACTGTCTCTCTACTTCTCATCTGTTGTTCCGGTTTTTTAAATCTCGAGAGAACGCTCAGACCCATCCAATTATCGTCCTGTCAGCCTCCTACCGATTTTCGGCAAAATGTTTGAGGCCATCATCAATGTTGAAGTGGTTCAACATCTCTTAGCCCATTGCCTGTTCTCCGACAGACAGTATGGCTTCCGCTTCGCCAGGTCTACCGCTAACATGCTAACGACTACCACTGAGTACATATACCAGGCTCTTAATAAAAACGGCGAAGCTCAAGCTGTTGCCCTGGATATCTCCAAAGCACTTGACAGGGTCTGGCACGCTGTCCTTCTGCGAAAGCTACAGAACTATGGTATATCTTCACACTTGTTTGACTTAATCAAATCGTTTCTATCGAATCGGCTAATGAAGGTCGTATTGAACGGGCAGGCTTCCAGATCCTATAATACGAACGTGGGTGTCCTTCAAGGCTCTATTCTAGGTCCTACGCTTTTCGTGATTTTCATCAACGACCTCCCTGATGTAATCAGATCCCAAGTAGACACTTACGCTGATGACACCACCATTTATCGTGCCTTGCTAATAAATCTGCCTATGCAGACAAAACAGTTCTTGTCAGTGGTAGACTGGAGTAATAAATGGTTCGTAAACGTTAATGCTTCCAAAACAAAGCTTTTTTCCTTTAACCACCACAGACAATCCTTCCTACCCGCCATCAGGATTGATCACGATAGACTCCCTGGGAGCAATACACTACGCCTCCTCGGTCTCTCTCTCAGCTGAACTTAAGCGGAACGACTACATTAAATTAATAGTTAAATCTACTGCTAAGAATGTCGGGTCCCTGTGCCACGCGATGAATTTCTTCTCTTGTGAATCTATCATGCACATTTATAAATCTACCATCTTCCCGTGCATTGAATACAGCTGTCATATCTCGTCGGGCGCCCCTGCTTTTCACCTTGGGGTTCTCTACAAGATTCATAAAGAATCTGCAATGTATTCAATCCTTTAGTCCCTCTCTCACCGACAAGATGTGGCTTCCCTCTGTCTCTTTTACAAATATGTTCACGGATTCTGCTCCGACGAACTTAGCTCTTCGGTGCCCCCGCCTACGCAAATTTACTCGAGCTACTAGACTGACAAAAAGGTCCCACTCTTTTACTGTGAAAACAAGTGTAACTACAACTTTTATCTAATAGCTTCTTTTCTAGCACTTCCCGCTTGTGGAAATTCCTTCCTGCATTCTTGTTTCCTTGATAGCTACAATCTCCAAGAGTTTAAATGCAACATCAACTGCCATCACTTATTCCTTTGATTCCTATTCTCCTTCTCACTTTACGCGTTGCTCTCACGCAGTTCTCTTTGCATCTATGTACCCGTCCTTCTCTTACCCATTGCCCGACACCTAATGTGACTTGTTCTCACCGCTCTTAGCTCTCATATTATGTAACCGTCTGCGCACCAATAGAAGTTCTGCCTTGCTTTGGGTGAGTCGATTATAAAAAAAAGAAAAAGAAAAAAATGTTATACATCGACAGATACGCATATTTTATTTCATATTAGACACGGGCATGCGCATACGCGCACACATATTTCCTGTTAGCATGAAGAATATAAACCAAGTATTTATGAAAACAGCTTCTTTACTGTTTAGAATCTGTTTTTTTTTATCTTGTTATCATTCATCATCGTCTCCGCCTCTCTCATATTTTATTGTCATTCATCTACTCATTTATTCATTAATTTATTCCGTTACGTTACCCGTTAATTTTTCTTCGTCTTTAATATCGTCGACGTTATCATCATTATCATCTTATGATGTTAATAATAATAATAATAATAATAATAATAATAATAACGATTTCACTTCTTAAACATTTTGTTCGTTTAGCTGAATTCATTATTTTAAGAGAGCGAGAGAGAAAGAGTGAATAGAAAGAAAAAGAAGGATGGAAACATTTTAGTCTTCGCCTTTCTTTCTTTTCTTTTTTTTTTTTTACTGGAATGATTGGCAGATCACAACTTTGTCTAATTGCATCCCTCGATTTTGGACTTGAGTTGCGCTTAGTAAGTATTAAAACATCGGGAAATCGGTTAAACGAAGTAGAATGAAGTCTTCTCCAAGATGCCAGTTCGTATTGAACTCAACTAAAATTGAAGGAACTCCACATTTACTGGAGAAAACACGCAACTATTTCAATGAATTGCCCTTGTCTGAATTCCTTCATCATGCTTTTATGGAATCCACTCCATTTATAAAGTTATATTCTAAACTTATTAAAACTGCAGCAATCTTTCTTGCATGCAAGAGATAACCGAAGTAAAATATTGCACTCTGTAAAGAACATTTAAATATATAGAATGCTAATCATAATAATAAGGAAACATTCTGGTCGAGCAATCAGTCTAACTCTTTGCTGAAATTTATAAAATCTTTCTAAGACAATTTTTCAAGTAAATACGTTTCTCAAATTCAGAAGCTGATATACCTCTTTCTTGTACTGTTGGGGGCTTCCTTTGTAATCTTTTATTTAAAGATGTCAGTGTCTTCATTATGTCATTATTTTCTCTTCGAGATACATGTTATATCTATTTTAGTTATTGCAGGTATTGAAAGGCCACTTTTTTCTTATTCCGTCTGGTACTTTTTGTGATGATGGTCGGAGTTACTTATCTTTAAAAGAAAACAGAAATATATTCTTGTTATCTGGCTGAGTAAAATCTAAACTTAAACGGGGGAAAATCTCTATCGACTTTATCAGAACGCCTTAAATATCATTTTTAATAAGTTCCAAAATATTTTACTTAACTGAGATCATCGTGAAGCCGATAATTTATTGCATTTCTGTTTGAAAAACATTACTCTCAATTTAAGAATGAAACTTGCCAAACTTCACTAAAGAGATAACAGCTTTTTTTCCAGGAAAGATAAAGGAATTGTTAAAGTGCTTACTCAGGTTTACTTTTCACTGTCCACTCATCGTGGCATGTCAGTGATAAGAGATTTTAATTAGGTTAACCGGTGAAGGAAGAGAGAGGATTTAAGCCTTTCTTAAAAGCATTAGATCAACAGCTGTAGACGGAATTCGAACTCATTTCTTTTATTCCGTGTTCAATACTACGACTTTTATTCATTTTTATATAATGAAACATTCTTGATTATTGATTTGTAATCGAGCTTAGTGGAGTAAAGTCGACTTCTCCTCCGCAGAATTCAATGACATTTGCATAAATTCTGATTCCATATTCTCATCATTTGTTGCCAATTTTCCACAGACGCGACTCGCAGAAAGAAATATATGAAGTGTGTTCGCTTTGTTGCTGTCTTCTTTGATTAAATACAAAGCAATAATATTAACCTTAGCCATAATTTTTTGAAGGCCTTTCTTACGCCACCAAACTTTCTTTAGTCTTCAACCATTTCATGTGAATCCGAATTCTGTTTTAATATTAACAAATATTCTCTATTCGGAAATTATCAATTCACATAGGTCATGTTTTGTGCCCAATTTTCTAAATCACTAAAGTACATTTCACAAATCCCAAGAACCACTGAAATTAAATCTTTATTGAATATGTTTATTATATGGACGTAAAGAGGAGAAGAAATGTGTATTATGACGATATATATATTTTACTAATCATTTCACCCCAAGCAAGGCATTCCACTGCCACTATTGCGCTTGGGGCTACATAGGGGAAGGTAAATAAAAAGAGTGGTTAGATATAGATATATATAAATGTCAGAAGTGGGGTGATAGATAGTTGGGTGGGTGGGAAGAGTGTTTGAAAGAATGAAAGCGACTTGGTTGTTAGGAGGTGTCTATTGACCTTACATTTAAACTCCGGAGATTGTAGACGTCGGGGAAGCAGTCATGTGGAAGGGAATTCCACAGTTGGGAAGTGCGAGAAAAGAAACTGTTGGAGTAGAAGTTGCGGTTGCATTTTATCGGTTTCACTGTAAAAGGGTGGGATTTAGTTGCTAATCTAGTATCTCGTGCAAATTCGAACCTAGGGGGCACCAGTGATCTAAGTTCATCGGAGCAGAAGGCGTGAAAGTATTTATAGAAGAGACACAGGGAAGCCAAGTTGCGCCGGTGAGAGGGAGACTGCAGGCGGTCTGCTAAGTCGGTATCGATCACATTACAGACCCTCCGCTGTACCTTGTCGAGAAGCCTAAAGGAGAATAGCAGGGGCACCCGACCAGATATGGTAACAGTATTCAATTCACGGGCGGATGGTAGATTTATAAATGTGCAGCATAGATTCAGACGGAAAAAAACCTCCGGGCCCTGCACAGAGAACCGACTTTCATAGCAGCGGATATAGCAATGGATTCGATATAGTCATTCTACTTGAGGTCCGCTGAAAGTGTGAGACCAAGGAGGCGAGTGTTTTAATCTCTGGGAGGCAAGCCTGGTCCATGCTAATAGGAGGGAGGTGCGATATAAGATAAATAACTTATGCCCTAGACTTGAAGATGTTAGGTTAAGATTAGAGTGATCGAGGATGTATCCTCTTATGGGTTTGTCTTTCGAAGTAACAATTCTGGTTAAGAGACTGTTTGAATGGGACTTCCTTCATTCCAAAGGAATACTAAGAGAACGTGAATGGTTCGTCTGTGCACATGAAATGGGCGGTTATTAGAAAATCTGAATTAGTGGAACCAAGGAAGGTCGCTCGTCTAAACATTTCTTATAAAAGTTTGGTCGGGTAGCGAGAGGCTGACAATGAGTTATATGTAGGAAATTAGTTGCACAGTAGACAGTAGTTCATTACCCAAAGGCCTCCATTTTGAACTCTATCAAAGAAAGTGAAGATAGTGTAGCTCCCGTTCAGATGTGGCAGCAGTAATCTAACATGAGAAAACCAAGCGATTGTATGCGTTATATATTGTTCTAATAGGTTTTTTACATATTCTGTTGATGTATATGTTCTAAATTATTTTTACTCTCGGCGTATTCATTCTCCTGCTTATTCTCTGATGATAACCTCTTTAGTAGTCTAAGCATGAAATGAGTACCCGATAACGACGGAGACATTGCATTTTTATTCATTCTGTTTTACTTCCTCTGCATCTAACTCTCTGAATAAAGGAAGATCTTATCAAATGAAAGGAAATATATTTTATACTAGCAGTATAGACCGGCGTTGATCAGGTGTAATGAAAGCTTTAAAACTAATCCATTGTCCTGGAGCTCAGACTCTTTGGACGTTGGCACGAAAGACTAAATAGCAATAGTTGTTTCCAGTTAAAGCGAAACCGGGGAAAACATTGGAAAAAATAAGTCACACATGACATGACCAGAAGACTAAAGAATATTTGTGTAAAGTTTGGTGAGAATCGGAAAAAAATTGTGGATTTGTATAAAGAACATACAGACAGATAAACAGACACACACAAACATCTTGCCTTTTATATACATATATTATCAATTTCTGCACTATTGTAAGAACTGCAACCTTGAAACTTCTGAATATTGTTTCTTATGTCTTTAACTATGAGTGTATCGAATTTGATTAAGATCGGACCACTCCTTCTATAACCCGATTTTTTCGATTATCGATTTTCGATATTTATCGGGGGTACCTCGACACAACACCTAGCCAAGAACATTCGCAGACGCTTATAGTACAACTGTAAATTTTCAAGAAAATCGGTTCAGTCGTTTCGGAGTCTATAGGTAACGGACACACACACAGACACACACACACACACAAACACACAGAGTTCCATTTATAAATAAGTTTAGATTTAAATTACAAAATGGATGATGTAACAAAATTAGCTTAAATAGTTTTTAAGACAGAAATTGCTAAGATCAGTGCTTAGACAACATAATTTTATTTTTGTACTATTCGTAACAGAATATTTTGTTTGTTAGTGTAGAACGTGTAATTTATTACATTAACTGTTCGCAACAGAACAATTTGGCGAGCTTTTCGTTAGACATAAAAATATGTGTGGACGTCCAGCAGAGTATTATCAGGAGAATATTGATATAAATTATATAAAAAAAAAAGTTTTCATTTTTTAAAACTTGGCAGTTCGAGTTGTCTCTAGCGATATTTCAAGCCAAACATCATGTGATCCCGACAAAGTTAGTTCACTTTATTGACAAATGCGAAGTAATTCTCGAGGGGTAGAATTTGATATGTTATTTTGCTTGATATGTAAGATTTCTCGTAAACATATATCATGATTTTAGTATAGACGAATAAAAACACAGTGTTTTCATTCTGGGCTATGACTAGAATTAACTTCCTGGTGCAGTGTGATAAATGTGGGCCATCCAAGAAATATCAAATCGATTAACGTAGTAATGATACGTTGCTTCTACGACGATCAACATTTATTTGGGCTATGCTTTTAATAATAACACAAATTTATTGCACCTGACCAAAACTAAATTACTAAAATGTAATGTATTTAAAGGCAAACAGAGTTTTGTAGAGAAAATGTTTGATATAAAAAATAGAGCAACAATAATCAAGATAAAGAAAAGTTCAAAAACTTCAACTTTTGATGTTAGGGAATATTTCTTACTTATTAGTCTTCGACAAGTTATACTAATGCACATCTTTACCAGTTGATAGCTGAGCAAGAGAAGAAAAGAACGATTTGAAAATGATAAGAAAAAAAAGCAAGAAGCAAAAACTATTAATTGTAAAAATGTATAGATGTTATACAAAGAGACAGTTCAAAGTGTGAGCTACGTATTAAGGTCATCAGAATGTAACAAATGACAGGAAGTGTGATACATTCATTCGAATTAGCAGTCGAATAGCGAAAGATGTCTTCCAGAAACTAATCAAAATATTAAGAGACAGGAAAAGGGACAAATTTTTAAGTAATATGTAATACCCTGCATGGTGGTGTACACTGTAAATCTTTTGGCCGATAAAGAAGAATCTTGAAACAAGAGTGATGTGTTTGCAGTGAAAATGGCAGAAAATGCCGTGTACAATTTATTTGAGTAACAAAGAAGTTTTGAAGAACATGTGAGCCAAAAATAAATTGATGCAGCCAAAGTATTATGAATTTCTTGGATATATAATGGAAAATTAAAGTCTGGAGAATTTGACATGAATGTGTATCAAGGACAAAAGCAAAAAGGAAAAACAATGAGTAATCTATTTAACAAATTTAAATAAATAACAGGTATGGGGAGGCAAAAGCTACAAAGACCTACAAAAGACAGAACGTTGTGGAGAGTCATAGCCGCTCATTTTCTGAAATGATATATCGCATAATAAAAGAAGCATATGTTTATTCCTAGAGAGCAAGGAAAACTTGTTTTCAGTTGTTGCCGAAGGATGTGTAACTTAAATATCAACAGTCACAATCCAGTTTTTAGTTCGGGTCGAATTACATGTATCGCAAAAATCGCATAACCCAGAGTTGTGATAAAGGGAAGAGTTTCGGGATGTTAACATTTCTTCAGACTTTATCAGAAATCAGAATTTCGATCAAACGTACTTACTTAAGCAGGTTTCTAGAGCAGATTTTTATTCTGTTATGTGTAGAGTCCCTTCAAGTCATGAGCGGTCATAGCTATCCACAACCTCAGTGTTTCTCGGGTAGGCGAGTTCGAATTCCAGTTGAATACGTTGCATTCACTTACGCACAAATACCCTTGGGAAAGTTATTAATCCATCTCTTCCTTCCAATTATGGGTAAATTAGCAGGACAGATTGGATTCTATAGCCTTGGCTGGCAACCACTCTACCGCGGAAAGCAATGGCAACCTACTGAGGGATAATCTTCTGCCCAGTCAGTCATGTCTCGTTCGAGACATGATCACCCAAGCGTGTATCACGCATGGCACTTAACTGACTGACTGTTTCTTTACTTATTCATTCCGCCATCTATTCACACAGGCTCGTCAGCAAAATGGGACGCTGCCTCCCCTTATCTATCTTGTCTTCAAAATGCCATGTGAAAAATGTTTTCCAATCCTTCCTTCCCCATGTATGCAAAAAATTTCAATTGTACTCTCTTGATTCAGAACAGAAGTGTTCATTTCATTGCCATTTTAAAGATGTCTTTGTTGTTTACTCGTTTCTTCTATAGAATTATCAATATTCTTCTTTAGAATCATATTTCTGTTGCTTCCACTTGTCTTTCCATCGGTGAGAAGATTGTCTACCATTCTCTGCTATATAAAAGTTTGTTCGGGTAGCGAGAGGCTGACAATGAGTCTTCTGTGGGAAATTAGCAATTCAGTATTCTTTTCTTTCTTTACTAATGATTTTTTCTGCATTTTTATATATTTTGGTGGTTAAACTGAAATACAACGATATCTTGATTAGAGCTCTCGATATATTCCTAAAAAACTGCATGACACAGGAACGTTATGAAATTGTAATTATGTTGTTTAACAAATGTTATATTTATGAGGGAAGAATTATCAACAACAATTTAAATTTAAACCCTAACTTCACTATCCACTCATTAATTATTCGCAACAGAGTAGTTTGGCAAGCCTTTCGTTAGACCTAAAAATATGTGTAAACGTCTACTCATAATGGAAAAAATCGGGTTATAGAAGGAGTGGTCCGATTTTATTCAAATTTGATACACTCATAGACAAAGACATAAGAAATGATATTCAGATGTTTCAAGGTTGCAGTTCTTACAACAGTGCAGAAAATCAATAACATATATATATATAAAAGGCAAGATGTTTGTGTGTGTCTGTTTATCTGCCTGTATGTCTGTATTTTTTCAGCCCTTTTATTTTAGTTTTTGATTCGGGTTTGGCTCTAAGTAGGTATAATTGTAGTTCTTAGTCTCAGCCATGATACCATTTACTCAGGGGACTTATTTAGCCTTCAAATTTCAGTTTACGACAAAAAAACTTGTTTGATATCGATACCAGGAAATCAAAATTTGACTTACATCCATTCATTTTTCTTTCAGTCTACGGTTTCGCTTTAACTGGAAACAACTATTGCGATTTAGTCTTTCGTGCCAACGTCCAAAGAGTCTGAGCTCCAGGACCATGGATTAGTTTTAAAGCTTTCATTAAACCCAAGCAATGCCAGGCTATACTGCTAGTATATATATATATATATATATATATATATATATATATATATATATATATGGGGGCGCTGTCTGTGTGTGCGTGTGTGTGTATATGAGTGTATTTATTTCTTATGATAATAATAATAATTATAATTATAATTATAATAATAATGACGCAAATGCATTAGACCTAAAAAAAAAAAAAATTAAAAAAAAATTAAATGCGTTTAAAGGCTCGATGTAAAAAATAGACCTATTTAGTAAAGTTAAGAGAAAGGTCAAAATGCCTATCATAGGACAGACTTCACGTTTCCGAGATACACCGCACTTCAAATAAACATTTTGAATTCACTAGCAGATATTTAATATATTTATATACACTGCATAAGGAATACTAGTTAGATTCCAAGTAAGTTTCAACCTTAGAAAAACATTACGCTAACAATATTTAAAATTTATATAATATGATTGCATTTGTATAAAATGAGTTATATTTTTCCGAGTAGAAATGATCTCTATCAGTTGATCAATGTTAAGTATATCGATAGAGTTCTTGGCAGAAAAAAAAATTGTGGACAAAGGAATCATCAATGCATGACAATTGCTCGTTTAACGCCTCAGGCAATCATCAAGTGGTCTGATTATCACTTAAGGTGGGAAACACTCACCAGTATTTATACTGTTTATATCGAAGATAGGTTTTGGTTACGAGTTCGACGGATTATTTTCACAATGAGACTAACGGTAATATTAGCTTCTTTCATACAAGAAAACATTTGACATTCATTGAGCGAACATCTTAATCTTCTGTCAATTGAAATATACAAAATCTTTCTCTTCAAACAATTTTTCAGGAAAGTCAGTCAGTCAGTTAAGTGCCATACGTGAAACACGCTTGGGCGATCATGTCTCGAACGAAACATGACTGACTGGGCAGAAGATTATCCCGCAGTAGTTTGCCATTGCTTTCTGCGGTAGACTGGTTGCTAGCCAAGGCTATAGAACCTAATCTGTCCTGTTATTTAACCCATAACTGGAAGGAAGAGACGGATTAATACCTTTCCCAAGGGTATTTGCGCGTAAGTGAATGCGATGAATTCAACTGGAATTCGAACTCGGCTCCCCGATTTCTCGTTCCGAGCTGATATCCACTGCACCACAACGCACATCAGGAAAGTACGTTTCTCAATTCCAGTATTTGTTATCACTCTTTCCAGTATTGTTGGGTGTTTTTTCCTGGCCTTTAATTTGAAGTAGTGGGAGACGTTAACATCTTGATTATATCATTATTTTCTCTTTTAGTTACAGGAACTATTCATTTTAGTTGTTGCTGCTGTTGAAAGTCATTAACTGATGTGGTTTCTGCTATTTGATACAGCTCTTTGTGATTGTGTAGCACTAGTCTACAAGGTTTAAGGAACGCTGTTGCGAACACAAAAGTAGATGACAAGCATTAGTAAATGATCGCTGGACAAAAAGTAATTTGTGGTTAGACAGAAAATTGTGCAATAAATTTTCGATGAATATCGGAGAACTTTTTATATGTTAACAATTTAGGTACCTCCACTTTTTCACGAAAAAAAGCAGGATATCATAATGTAAAAGAGACCCAAACTTAATAAAAACAATGTTTTATTGTCACAATGTTTAAATTATTATCAAGAGGAGAGATCAAAGTAGTGCTTTTTATTTATAATTTTTGATTCTTTCTAACACGTTCGAAAATTTGGTTAAAAATCCTGTTTTTCTTTTGCGCCAGCCGGGGACCAGAACTGATGATGGGAATTTTAGTGCAATTGTTTCCGGTGAAAAACACATTAATTTAAAATTTCTTGCAAAAATCGAATAATTGTCGGATTTTAATGAAACTTTCAGGTCTCATTCACAAATAAAATAATTTATTTGTAGATTACTATTTTTAAAAGATCTTGGTACTTTTTTACATTTGTTACCTCCCAACTTTATTTCATGACATTTCTAGAAATTAAATTCTGTCTGCAAACTTTAAAGAATGTAAATCAACTATTTTTCCAAATAGTTGCTCTTTTCCAGAAAGCCATAGTAAAATAACTATGCAATAATCTATGACATTATTTAATTTGATAAAATTTTGAAAGCTTTTATAAATAATATATATTCAAGAAAATTATAGTCTAAAGAAAAAACTTCAATGAATAAATACATTTTTATAAGAATTGTTTTCATTATTTTAATTATAATAATTTATAAAGTTTAATTGTTTTTTTAATTCTTCAAAACTTTTCCGCGTTAGGTTATTTATTAAGTGAAGCGGATATTGAAATGCTTAACAAATCATCATGCAGCAAGATTTTTAAAATAATTTAATTTTTTTTGTGTGTGTGTATAAAACATGCTTATTTTGAAAATATGGATGCATATACACGACATTATCAGAAAATTGGTTCGATGACTATAGTAAATTTGAAGTCAACATTCATAAAAGTAGATTACGGAGAATAGTTCCAACATTTTTAAGATTACTGAGTACTTAAAAATTATGTAAAAAGCGTTCACTCGTCATTTTCTTAAACTATCTTTCAACAAATAACATTTCTGAAGGACAGCAATAAATAGGTAAACACCTTCAGTTCTTGTCATGTGCTTGACGAGCGCTGAAACATATGTAATTCACTGCTGCTGTTTGAGTTTAAAATCCATTTTTCTGAATTAACTTGAAGTAAATAAGATTTTTAAAAATAAAAAAAATAAAAATTACAAAATGTTGATTCCAGTCAATATAATTTATGTTTGAAAAATAGACCACAGAGGAAATAGTAAATTCAATTTTTTCAATTAACGCAAAAGTGAAATCTTCAAGAAAACTTTTTCATTCATAAAAAGTTATTAAAAAACTTAGGCATCGCGTAAAAAGTGGGAGTATCTAATTAACAATATATTTCAATGGAAATATTGTGACAAAAATATTTTAAATGTATCATGTATGCTAAGCATTGATAAGATTTTAATCGAAACAGTAATAGTAATGTTATTATTAAACATTCGGCATTCATTGATCAGGAAATCACTGTTACAAACTTATACTTTTCTTCATCGTGCTGAGATCAAAGTAAATTATATGTCCTTCGCTCGTCTGGCATGTTTTTGTCTTCGGACATTTCAAGGAATAAAACAAATTTTAAGGGATTCTTAGTCAATGGGTATTCCATCTCTGTGGCAGCGTCTCCCTCATTGCACTAAAGAGGCAAGTTTGGTTGATACAAACGCCAGTCTTACGGTGGTCGCTAGACGGAACAATTTTTTATCTTAATTTATATAGATGCTTATGGGCAGCCCACATTAAAATGATTTCGTGTCATGGCCAACTACCTTGAGTTGGGCGTGAGTAAATAACCGGATCAAAGTGTAGTACCTGTTCCCCTCATCTCAAATGATAATGTTAATCATTTCCATATAAGTAAACATTCAGCATTCAACAAGTGCTGCTCGCCTTACTCTTTTTCCTACGTGACCATCGAGCTGGGATCAAAGTACAATAACTGTTCTTCCCATCCTTAATAGTAATTAGCCGTTTCGTCATCAAAAAGCATTCAGCATTCATTAACCAAGCAGCAAATGCTTACTCTTTTTTTGCTAGGATCAAAATGTAGTGTGTTCCTTATTTTTAAATGTACTATAAAGAAATATTAGGCATTCATTTAACGAGTAGTCAGTGCTATTTTCGTTTGAAATTTATTAAAACAATTTTTCAGAAAAATAAGTTTCTTGGGTCCAGCTTATGTTATTGCGCGTTCCAGTATTGATAGGGGTTTTCCTTTCCAGCATTTTCTTTGAAGTGGTGTTTAATGTCACCATAAACGTTTAATATGACGTACATATCTCAGCTGGCAGCTATTTGGTGTAGCTGATGAAAGATCAGTAGCTGTTATTGTGCGATAGAATATTGTCTATACCTTTCTTTATTATACATGACATATTAACGAAAGTGCATACAGTTTTTTCAGTGATACTGTCTTTACTATCATTTATTTCGACAATTCTTCTTCTTCTTCTGTGTGCCCTGTCCCTTCAGGACGTAGGCGATCATAGTTCTCCACGTTTCCCTATCCCTTGTGGCTCTTAGTATGTTTGCTCCTGTTACACCTCGCAACCCCCGTTCCGTCATCCACCTGATCAGGCCCTGCAAATATGTTATCCGCTACCTTCCTCTGTCTCTCTTTCCTTCTATCTGGCCAGTCAGTATCAGGTTCTCCTTATTGCATGTCCCAGGAACTTCAGTTGTCTCTTCCTGATGCTCAGTATTAATTTCCTTTTTGTTGCCATTCTTTCCAACACCTCATCGTTGCTTACATGCTCAGTCCACGATATCCGCAGCATCCTTCTGTAGAACCACATTTCCGCTGCTTCAAGTTTTGTCCTCATTTTCGATGATATTGTCTAGCATTCACTGCCCTATTGAAGAACTGACATCACATAGCAATCCAGCACTCTTTTCTTTGTTTCTAGTGAAATTTTCCTGTGTGCTAGTGCTCTACTCAGCTTCTGGAACGCGTCCTTTGCCATGCCAATTCATCTTCGGGTGTCTGTGTCGCACTTTCCATCTCCTGTTAGAACACTTCCTAGGTATTTAAACTTTTGTACTTATTTGATTCTGGTATCCCCCAACATAACTAAACTTTCTCGGAAAAATATTTCAAGAGAATTCAGAAGATTCAAGTCGAATCAAGGGAGCGTGAAGCGAGGTATTAATGTTAAAGATTCAGATTAAGGAGAGTTTTGTAGCGTTACTTAATCGTATAAAAAATGAAATATCTTTATTTATGGATCATGTATGAATTATTTATTATAGATATGCTTTATGTAATGGTTATCGGCTCGAAATGAAAATCAGAGAGCTGAGTTCGAATTCCAGTCGAATTCGTTTCATCCGTTTCCGTACAAATACCCTTGGGAAAGTTATTAATCAATCTACCGTCAACTAGGCGTTGAATAGCAGGACAGATTGGATTCTATAGCCTTAATTGGGAACCGGCTTACGACAGAAAGTAATGGCAACCTACTGCGGGAAAATCTTCTGCCTCGTCAGTCATGGATCGAAAGAGGCATGATCGCCCAATCGTGTATCATGTATGGCAATTAATTGCCTGACCGATTTAATATGTGTAGACCTTTATTTAAAGAATATATACTTCTATTCAAAAAGAATATTCTTAAATTCAAAATGTATTTCTTTAAAATAATTAAACCTCTATTCAAAATATGTCTCTTTATTCAAAATAAATGACCGTTCATTCAAAGTCTACGTAAGATTATTTTTTTTTAAGATTGAACTTTATTCAAAATATATATGTATTTATTTAAAATATATGCACATTTAAAATATATAGACTTTTATTCAACGTATATACATATAATTAAAAATATATGATCTTTTATTCAAAATAAACAGATTTTAATTTAAAATATTCATGCACAAAAGATGATTATTCAGAAATATATGTACGGTTATTCAAAATAAATTGACATTGATTCAAAATATATGGGTTGTTATTCAAAGTTTTACTTTTGTGTAAAAAGCTTGGTAATTGTTATTCAAGTTATAAACTATTTTATTCAAGAGCTAAGTACTTTGCTAAAAATAAAATTAATGATTTCAAATAAAAAAAATAGGAGTTAATACTGCATACTATAAATTTTGATTAAACAATGTGCTTTTCTCAGACACTTTTGTAGATATTGGTCCAGCACCAACCAAGCAGAGAAAATCTATCGCGTGAGAAATGGGTCAAATAGTACAACGAACAGTTAAAAGAAACATACGGCCAATTCTCAATTTATTTAAATTTTTTTAAAAAATAGGCGGGGTTGCAATCAGTTTAGTCTAGATAATTTCTAAGCGAGCAGAAAAATCTACACCCACTCTCCTCCAAAAATCAAGCAGTTATGAGCGGGTGTTTCATTGAAAGTGAAAGAGTGCAGGGTAATTATAAATGCTCCCATATAAAACAAAAACTCATATTTTTTAAAACCATACAGGGGTTTCTTTTTGTTATACCCTAATTTACTACATAAGATAGTTTGGCTATTTTCTGAAATATGTAGCATCTACAAGAGAGGTTCCTAGAATCCTACATTGCTTCCCGTTTTCTAAATTTCTATTTTGAATTTTTATCTCAAAACTCTTCCAACATTATACATATATATATACTCATCCGCAGACAGATCTGTTTCGCTGTATCACAGCTCATCAGTACAGGTAGACTCCGATTGCTTTTAACCCAGAATTGGAACCCGACCGAATTGGCGTCAGTCGGCGATTCTACCTCTGGGCTATAGGCGCTCGGTAGAAGGCAAAACTTTTAGCATGTATATTATCATTATACACGCCCAATAGCCTGAGTGCTCTAATTCATTACTGAATGAGCGATGCGTGCATATATATATATATATATATATATATATATATATATATATATATATATATATATTACGTTATTTGTCAGAATTAAATCAGACCAGTAAGTGCTCAGTATATATATATATATAATACAGAGCTTTTAAATATTTTCATTTGGAAGCCAGTCGAATACGCAATCTTGGCTTCAACCTTTCGCTATCTTCAGGTGATTTAAATCAACTGATTCACCAACTTTTGTTTTTGTTCAAATGAACAACAAGAACTTTAAGAACGCACAACTTTAAAATAAAGTTTAAAATAACTGGAATTTCAAAATAATATAGGACTTTGTGAAAAACTGTAAACACTTTCATTCGTGTTTGTATGATCTTAGAATATATTTTCTAATACATTTACACCCGTACATTACTTCGGACCTTTCATTTAGTAATGTTCGGATGTCTGTGCTGAATCAAAATTTCTACTTCTAATTCATGACTTCGAGTGATGAGTTGTAGAATCAGTTTTGAAATTGATACTTTTTAAGCTTATTTTATTGCAATTCAAACTAAATTTACATACATTAGTCTCGTAAATAAAGATTTAATTAATTCTCTGCTGCTAATTTTCAAAAAGAAATATCAACCAGGTTGCATACCGAATAAGTAATCCCACTCTCCCACCTTCGCTTCAATGAAGACAAGTAAAGAGGAAAATAATAAAATATAAAATGCCTTTTATACTTTAACCAAGTTAAAACATATTTATTTATTTATATATATATATATATATATATATATATATATATAGAGAGAGAGAGAGAGAGAGTTAGACAGAGGGAGAGAGAAAGTTATTATTAGTGTTACGCTACTTTTAACTCATATGGTTGCATCTATGTTTTTGATTTTAAATTCTCATATCACTATATATATGACCCCCTAACTGAACAATATTTCACAGCTTGACACCGAAACCTGGAAGCTTTTGTGTTGCAGTCTCATATGTTATTAATATAACGCTAATAATAACTATACCCCATAAAAGCTCTACGTCTGCATTAAGCCTTTTATAAAAAGTAAAAAAAATTACCAAACTGTAAAATATATGTTCTTTAGTTTATACCACTTCTTTATGCATATATATATATATATAGAGAGAGAGAGAGAGATCCGATGACAAATCTGTTTCGCTGTAGCACAGCTCATTAGTACAGTAAGACATCTGATTGCTTTTACCCAGAATTGAAACCCGACCGAATTGGCGTGAGTCGGCTATTCTACCGCTGATCTATGCCCACTCGGCAAAACGTTGCAGACTTTTATTTATATATATTGATGCCAATTCGGTCGGGTTTCAATCCTGGGTAAAAGCTATCGGATCTCTAACAGTACTGATTAGCTGTGATACAGCGAAACAGATCTGTCTGCGGTTGACTTATATATATATATATATATATACGTGGTGGGGGGTAAATTTATTGCCAGATGGTCGGCATCTAATCCGAAAATTTCATACCAATCTATTGCGAATGAGACGGATTTTTGGCAGTCCTGTCGGATGAAAAATAAAACCTATAAATCATTATTGTCAATATTAAGAATAATTATCATAAAGTTTTTACTTCCAGATATTTTCTGGTCTATTGAAATAAAAAGCGCAACTTGGATATAATATTGACCGTCGCAGTGTTTCCATTGCCATTGTAACTTCGAGAAATATTCGGAAATATAAGTGACAGTCCAATACATAAAATAAGTGTTTTTTTCAGAATGGTGTGAGGTCATTTCAAAAGGTGGCTGGCACTTTGTGATTGTGTGCAATATTGTCTTGTAAATATAAAAGAGGAAAAGAAAAAAAAACTATTGCCGTCGAGTGATAGCGTGATGTACATAAAGCGGTGCGTGTGTCTGTAAGCTGATATGTTTGGGTCCCGTAAGTATTCACTTACTTTCAAACCGATTTTGGTATCTTGCATATTTCATCTTGGGCAGGAACTAAAATTGTTTCCAAATCAGTTGGAGATCATTCTCCCTCCTTTATTGCAGGGAAGAGGGAGACAATTGCTCGGCTGGAAGAAGAAGAAATCCAACGGTTTAATTGAAACAGACAGAAAAAAAAAAACGACATTAAGAGAGCATGAGGCGAATGCGTGCTAGACACGCGCATAGATAAAATATGCTTCTATGGAAATAAAAATGATGGTATATAGGAATGTATATCATTTTTGTTCTGCTTCATAGTTTAAATTAAATAACACGTAGATAAGTGTTTTAAATATAGAATATGAACTGGATGCGATGATTACCTTTGAACATAGTCTAGAGATAAAATGGTGATTTGGGAGAAAATGATACTGTTTGGATTTATACACGAAATCTATTGTTTCGTCCTATTTATAAGTCTGGTACATTAGATAGTAATAAAATAGTTTTAGTAAACTCCCTGTTTTGTTATTACACATAGATACCTAATCGATCATTAAATGTTTATATATATATATATATATATATATATATATATATATATATATATATATATATATATATATATATATATATATATATATATATATATATATATATATAAAAAATAAGCGTTTATATTATGGTCATATCACGTTGAATACACCAGTTCTCGCTCGGTCCCCGACGTTAAGCAACATTGAGCCTCGTCAGTACTTAGATGGGTGACCGCTTTGAAATACCAGGTGCTGTAAGCGTTTATTGACGGATGTGCCTTGGAATCCAGTGAATTTTGGCTCGGGAAAGAAAATCGGTGAGCCGAGTTCCAATTCCAGTCGAACACTCTGCATTCACTTATGCACTGGTATCCTTGGGTAAGGTATTAATCCGTCCCTTCCCTCCAGTTATGGGTTAAATATCTGCGGTCTGCTGTTCATGCGATCCTTGGCGAACTTCTGCACAGATTGTTTGTTATCAGAAGTTCCAAAAAGTGTGGATGGTGCGACACAAGCCTTCAACACTCAAAACAATTCTTTGTGTGACAGTCTAACTGTGTTAGACACTCATACGTTGAAATCGACGGGAGAGTCCATAATATATATGTGTCACTACTTGGACAGAACCAAAGTTCGAACCGTTTCGTAGGTTTTACAAACACACACACACACACACACACACACACACACATATATATGTGTGTGTGTTTTACTTCTATAACATTGGCAACCTTTCACACAAAATAAGTTTAATGTACATTCCCTTTTGCATACATACACTACCGGCCATAATCATTAGGCCACCCCAGTTTTTAAAAGAAATGATGTATTTCATACTATTTTTAGCGGATAATTTGAAATGAAAATAGAAAGTTGTTTTTTTGTTATTATTACTTTGCAAAATTTTACAAGGTAAAGAAGCAAAGATGAACTCGTTCAAATCACCCTAAATTTTCTTCATTCTTTCGTTGATGAAACTGCAATATAGGTAATTATTAAATATTTATAAATTCATTTTTATGTACATGTTATTGTGCAGTATTAACAATAGAACAATTCTATTTTCATTTACAATTATTCACTTGGCAAAAAATACTAAAAATGGTATGAAATATATCATTTATTAAAAACAATGGCGTGGCCTAATAATTATGGCCGGTAGTGTAGACTAATGACAAATTCCTCCAATTACCGCTTGCGTTAGTATTCACCAACCTTACGTCTTTAGAGTAATTAGGAAAGCCCTGCCGTAGGGTTGGAGTCCCTGTGAGCAAATACTAAGGATCTATTTGATAAATGACCAAAAACAAAAACATGACAAATAGTTTAAAAACAGTTATTTCAGTTTGATCTCAACCTGAAGGCCGGGTTTATTGACTGGCTTCCCCACGGTAAAAGATGTGACAAAGAGTTGCTATTTTCCTGCATCATGAGCCCGCAGAAAAGCTGGCGTCGGTATCCCACTAATTCTCCATCTTTTAATGTAATAAGAAAGGTGGCACCGTAGTGTTTGTATCCCTGTAACCGATATCCCTTACAGTTTTTTTTTCTGTGAACTGCCCTGAAACACGTTAGAATAGTGAAAACCATATGCTTGACTTGCTATTTATTTGTCTTCTACGGCGGTCATGGAATATGGCATAAAGCTGGTTTAAAGTTGGGAGTCCAAGTGCGTAAACATGAGTTAAGGCCATAAATTGCCCAGTCCTCCGAACCAACGACTCGCTGGCGTCGACAGTTTACCGACCTCCTTCTTTGCCCCAATGAGGGAGGTGCTGCCGTAAGGTTGGAAGCCCCGGAAACGGGCACCCCTCATATATTTGATTTATCCTGTCCAAAGACAGAAACACAATTAAGTGAAAAAATGTAGTTTGTTCGCCCGAAAACAGATACAACACTTTGATCACAGCCCAGCGGCCGAGAATTACGCCGTGTGTTGATAAAATAAGTTAAACTATAATGAGGATTCATTTACCATTAACTTCATTCGAAAGAGCGATTCGTTCATCTTTTCATTAGACACAGCCTGATATCTCCGTAGTTTATACATAAATTATTTCGAAGTATTGTTCCCACTTCAGTTGTTAAGGATGTTATAGAAACAACGTTTCGGTTGCGTTGTGGTGCACTGGATATCGACTCGGAACGAGAAATCGGAGAGCCGAGTTCGAATTCCATTTGAATCCGTTGCATTCACTTAAGCGCTAATACTTTTGCGAAAGATATGAATCCGTCAATTCTCACTCTGGCTACGGGTTAAATAGCAGGAGAGATTGGGATCTGTATCCTTGGTTAGCAACCAGTCTACCGCAGGAAGTAATGGCAACATACTGCGGGGTAATCCTCTGCTTAGTCAGTCATGTCTCTTTCGAGACATGATCGCTCAAGTGTGTATCACGTATGGCACTTAACTGACTGACTGACACTCTGGCCATCAGCAAGTGCCCATTGTTAGAATAATTGAAGATATATGCTGTCTATTGTGTTATTTGTGATTTTTTGTTCTAGCTGTAACAGTGTTTTATTCCTTGACCAGTATATTGGACTCACAATCAATCAATAACAGTAACAGTCAACTCTTGTATTTACTAAGCAACCGAAAGAGATTTAGATAGGTAAGATTAAATCTTAATATTTCGTTAGTCCTTAAAATACTCTCTTTAGTAGGGTCCCTATACTTTTGAATCTTGTTTTGTGCTGCACTAAACAAAACTGGGTCAAAATCCTAGAAGAGTTAAAGTTCTATATTTCAGCGTTGTGCCTTACAATAGAATACACGTTGCGGAGAAGTGGATCTCGGAGAGAAATCAGAGGGCCGTGTTCGAATTTGTTGCATTTACTTGTGCACAAACACACTTTGAAAAATTATTAATCTGTTGCTTCTACCACCCGCTATGGGTTAAATAGCATAACAGATAGGTTTCGATAGCCTTCGTTGGCAGCCAGTCTGCTACAGAATGTAATTGAAATCTACCTCGGGAAAATCTTCTGCCCAGTCAGTGATGTCTCTTTTGAGACATGATCGCCCAAGCGTGTACCACGTGGAGCACTTAACTGACTGATTGACAAACCTCACAATATGGAAAAAAATCAAACGGTCTTTTCATGGAGGTAAGTTAAATTTTTCTCAAGGTTACCGCAATGATGCCAAGAGATGTAAAGAGGGTTCATAAGTGACATGGCAGACGACCTAGCTGCTTCGGCTTCGAAAATGATTTTCCTGAAAACATAATCCAGTGATGTTAAATGTGGAGTGATCTCGGGTGAGCGCATTTTGACAGGATTATTCCACTAGTCACACAAATTACGAGCACATTAAGCCGATGGACTTTGCTTTATTTTCTTATGCCGGATTATCAGTAGTTTAATCCCACTAATCTGATTTGTATGGATTAAATGCCTAGCTCACCTCCCATTACAGTTTAATGCGCGCACACACACACATATATATATATCTATATATATGTTTATGTGTGTGTACGTGTGTATGTTTGAGCGTGCACATGCAAAGGAGCATATTTGTGTATGTAAAGTTATACGACGCCCTTGAATAAGTACATGTGTTTGTACATATGCATGTATAGATAATTACGTGGCACGAAGGCAAATCTTTTAATGATTCATACATTTTCGTCTATAAAAACAATTACTCATAATACATATGAAGAGCAGAAAGAACAGCAGTAAACACACACACACACACACACACACACACATATATATATATATATATGTATATATTAGAGAGAGAGTGGGGAGGATAGGGAGGGAGACATTAATACATTAGGTAACCTAATTAGTTTATGACTCGTATGTAAACTTCAGTGTTCATATGCAAAGATAATCTAACTCAAACAAACACAAACTCTGACAATTGTATACATATAACACGTGTTCAAATTACGTGTGCCCACATCAGCTAAGATTCACTTCTACACAAACCTTGTATCTGAAATAAGCACTCACTGACACATGTATTAAGCATATACGGATATACTTTACTTACTTTTGACCTTTGCATAGAAAGGACTTTTACCTGCATTTTGTTGTATAACCGCGAATGAACGTGTACGTTTTTTAACATAATAACAATTCACCAGAGTCAAAAATGTTTCAAAATTAAACCCAATCACGTGTGTCTATTTGGAGAGAATCATACACGAGGCTAACAGAAACATTCAGTCAGTTCTGACAAATTATTAAACATCAGTTTATTTGGATATATGTTTATTTCAAGCTTAGAGTGAGATGTAAAACAATTATCGAGGAACAATATGAATAAAAACAAGTCGATTTTTCTCAAGTAAAACCTGTCATATTTATGTTTGAACTGTTAAATTCATAACGACAAAAAAAGCCAATTCCGTTCGAAACTCCTGGATCTGTTCAGCACAGAATCTTTATAAACAAGATGGGAAATTTCCAAGACAAGCCGGAATCAGAAAGATTTGAATCAGATGCATCCGCACCAAACACGCCAAAACGTGAAAGAATTTCAAAGCAAAGAGGTGGCGACAAATTTCAATTGAGCTCAATTCAAATAGAAAAGAAAAAATATCATGAATCAATGGCAAACAATCCAGAAGACTCGAATGTAAATGAATCCGCCCAGACGATGAAACTAAACAGCCCAACCCATAAATGTCGAGATATAAATAACGAGCTGGAACCATTTCGGTCGATTCCAAATACAGAAAATCCGGATAAATACAGCATACAAATCGACTCTAATCAGCTCGAATCTCTGGAATCCATCTTAAATATACCTACATCAAACAAAAGAAACATACGAGTTGAGGTTGACGAAATTGGACCTTCATCGGAACAAGCCGAACCTCGCCGACGGAATATACGAATTGAGAGTGACCAACTTGAGACGATTAGAACTGTTTTGCAGAGCTTCAGGCCTAAGAAGCAAAATATACGAATTGGAGTCGATAACATAGAATCACTGGGGCACATCTTAAAGAGCCTAACAGCGAAGAGACAGAATATACCAAGAGGACCAGATTTTCCTCAAATTAATGAAAGAGCGCTCAGTAGACATTACATTTCAACAGATTCATATTTTGAGCCAGATAAAGCTCACATGGACCAGCTTAATCCAAAAAAGTATGAAATGCGGGTCAAATCCGATAAAACTGAATTTTTTGAATCAAAATCTGGGGGGCTAGCGATCAACAGACGAAACATAAGAATTGAGTTTGATAAAATTGATACGCTCGAATCTCATTTAGGGAAAATAAACCCTGACAGATATTATTTACCAATGGAGTCGCATGTTTACAAACCAACAAAACTCACATTACATCAACAAGCATCGAGTGCTTACAGCGGTCAACCAAAATCGCATCAAACTGAACCAGAAATGCCAACATTTTGTCGAGAAAGACTTGGTAGATTTAATACCCTCAGCAATGTGGATCAAATAACGCCAGAGGAAGCTGTATACTACAAGCAAGAACCAAGAGAACATGATATACCGAGCGAAGTAAATCAATTTGGACCAGTAGGTTATGTTCTAAAGAGACCAATAAATAAGGTTTTGAGAGAAGTAGATCAGCTTGATTCGCGAGGACCTTTACTGAATGAATCACTTTACAGACAGCAAAGTGGTCCTGAGGAACTTCAGCCAGTGGGATATTTAGTAAATAACACGAGACATAATGTACAAAGAGCACATCACTTAAAACCACAGGGACCTGTATTGTACAAAAAATTTCCGGATAAACCGGGTATCTTGAGGAAAGATGAACCCGAGGGATATCGATTGGATGACCACTGGTATAGTATGCAAAGAGAGTCAGATCAATTTGAACTCGTAAGACCAGTATTGTATCGAACAACAACTCAAGGAAATAACGTATCAAAAGAATCTGATATTGAACAAGCGGGATATACACTGAATAGTGCAGCACCAAATAGATATTGCACACGAGTAGAGCCAAATACGCGGGATTCACCCCGATACGATTTGAACACAGGGCCACCTCATCAGCAAAACGCTTTAGGACGAGAACAGTATGGATCAACGGGTTCTTTGTATTACAGACCAATATCGAAAGCACAAAATATGCAAAGATACACAGAGAAGTTACAAACAGATGCGCCAATGTTATACAAGCAAGCACCAAACACACAGAGTTTTCTTGGGGAAGCGGTTCAACTAGAATCGGTAGAAACCACATCGTACAGAGACGCACGATATCGACATCAAAAAAAGAATTCTGAACAGCCTGAATCTACTAGACCTGTTTTTTACCAATCAGCTGAAAGCATGTATAGTGTACCAAAAGACATAGATGAGGATCAGTCGATAGGATACTTAAGTAACTCCGCGTCTAACTGGTATGAGACACTGCTAAGTGCAGAAGAGCGGGAAGTTTTGAAATCTTCCGTAATACGAGAGCCAAATGAATTTGCAACAGCTGGGTCTGTAATCAGACTACCAGATTCAAATAAACGGCATGTCAGTTTTGAATCGAACAATTTCAATTCAAGACCACCATTCAAAGCACGATCTCCAAGTGATTATATCATAAAAGAAGAGAGTGACCTAAGTGACTCTGAATTCTCGAAACAACGAGCTGAGGAGGCATGAAAAATAGCCTGGATACCATGAAAATTTAAAAAGAAGCTGGGGATTCGAATTCGGTCGACCAATCAGTAAAAAACACATAATATTTTGTAAAATCACCACCACAAACTCACAAACCCTCACACACACACACACACACACACACACACACACACACACACATATATATATATATATATATATATATATATATATAGTTTAAACGATATTTTTAGTCGATAACCTTATTTGAATAGACAGTTTATTTTAAACAGTATTTTCTTACGTCTACTGGCCTGTACATTCGAGGAAATATTTTTAAGATAAATACGACTCCCAGCAAAATTTGAACAGGATCCCTCTATTGCAGAAGAAATCTAAAATAAAGAGAAAAATAAACAGAACGTCTACTCAAATAAGAATATCCATTAAAAGTATAAAAATACGTCGGATTAATAAACAAAATTGCATTAATTCTTTAAAATATATATAGAGAGAGAGACTAAATAACTAATGTATGTATGCATAAACAACTGAAGGATTTCCAATGAATTTATATTCATCTATTCATGTCATGGTAAGTACATTCGTATATATATATATATATATATATATATATATATATATATATATAGTAATTGAAAAGTAACTACTCCCTTTAAAATACTTTAAAATACTTCAAAAATGAATATGAACGGAAAGCGTTTAGCATTAAATTTTATTGAAAATTCAATATGTGCACCATATATATATATATATATATATATATATATATATGTGTGTGTGTGTGTGTGTGTGTGTGTGTGTGTGTGTGTTTTAAATTAGCTCAGTCAGGCTGTGAAATTTTGAGACTTTGATCCTGTATTAATACAGGTTTGTATATATCTTTCTGATATATCCACTAAAAAATAACTTAAATTGTTTTTCTTTAAATTGTATATCAACATTTTGTGTTTCAAACGATGACTTTTCTTTTTAAATTGTGAACAAAGTAAAATAAAGTTGTTTTTATATTTTTAAAATGTTTCTAAAAGGTTTTATAATGAGAATATAATTTAAATTTAACAGACATTTTATACAATATATATGTATAAATATTTGTGTTTATACATATATATATATATATATATATATGCATATATTTCTATATATATATCCATATATATATATATGTGTGTGTGTGTGTGTGTGTGTGTGTGTGTATGTGTGTGCATGCAATCCTTCTTTTATGCAAGTTTCCTTAAGAGTGATATACAAGGTTCTGTGATTAAAACTTTTTATTGTATTTTTCGTGTGATATTTTTTTTCTTTTCGGTACATAAATAACATAGTGATTGTCCGAATGTTTTATTTATCGAAGCGCTTTCGGCTATACTTTTGGCCATTATCTAGGATGATTTTTTCTACTTCAACTATGTAGATTATTTTATGTAGTTATCTACTATTATAGAAATGTTATTGCGTGTTGGCTTTTTCTTTTTTTATTACTAATGCTTCCATCATTTTTAGCCATTTTTACATGCAGATGATGCTTTTATATTTGTATTATCAACGAGTATATTACAGATAAAAAGTTTTTAAGTCTTCATGTGTATTTAAATGAGACCTAATAAATCTATGGTCAAATAGATTTAATGTGAATTTTCTTGTTAAACATGTGGTGGTGTACCCTATGTAGTTATTTACGACTTCAGATTGATCAAGAACACAAAACCAATATTATTTACGAATTTACATTCCCTTTAAAAAAAAATATATGTACACACACATAACAACAGTATATAATAAACAATATCTTCTGTATCCCACTGACAATAACCAGCTCTTGATTTTGATTAAGAATATATATCAAAGGAGAATGTTATAGGTACCGACTTAGCGGCTCGACTCCAGCCGCTTTCTCGCCGACGAGATGTGGCTTCCCTTTGTCTGTTGTATAAATATTTTCATGGCATCTGCTCCGACGAATTGTCACTGGTGCCCCTGCCACATTAGTTTACTCGTTCAACCAGGCTGGCAACTAGGTCCCACCCATTCATAGTTAGATCAATCAAATACAGACGACAATTCTACTCCATCAGCTTTTTTTCTCGCACTTCCCGCCTGTGGAACTCTCTTCTATATTCTTACTTTCCTGACGGCTACAACCTCCAGCAATTTAAATGCAATGTCAATACCCATCTTTTAATCACTTGACTCTAGTTCTTTCTACATCACCCTGTATATCTTTTCCTTTCTCTCTACCTTTGCAATTGTCATCACATCTGTATTCCTATCCTAATCTTGCTCCTTTCTCTGATACCCCTGTAACTGGTTCGTTTTTCTCTTTACTCTACTTGTGTCTAATCTTTTACTCTTATGTAGACCCCTTTAGCCTTGCATGGGGCGAAACAATGAAAAAATGTATATATATATATATATATATATGTATAAGTAGGGTTTTTTTTTTAATTAAATATTTTTCACCTAAATATTATATATATATATATATATATATATATATATATATATATATATATATGTCTTCCATATCGCAACAGTTCTTGGTGAAATCAGTTAACGCTATTCCTGCACGGGTCGAGAAGCTGGTCTCGAAATCTGCTGCCCATATCGAATTTTAAATAAAACCTCATATGAACGACTTCCTCTCCATTTCTCGTGTAAATTATAGTTAATAAATAAATTATAAGTACTTTAAATGAGGAATTACAGAAATGTCTTTCTATTATTTAAGCTGCGAGATTTCTTGGGCAAAGCGTTTTTTCACTGAGATTTTTTAATGACTAAGGTAATTCGAATAAGGATTTTTCTTCAAAAAGGAAAAATCTCAAGCGTACATTCAGTTGCGCCTCTTGAAGATAAATGTATTTTAAAAAACACTATATTTCAAGAGAAAAGTAACGTACACGTATTCCTTGCTAGTAAACACAAATATACACTCGCGAATGCTCCGTTGCGTGTCACTTAATTTCTTCTCCTGCATTTCATTTTAAGTAAAGACCTAACGAGTATTTATCCTAACGAGTATTTATCCTAACGAGTATTTATCCTCCTAACCTGCTCTGTTTTATCGAAATTTGATTCTGTCAACGCCGAACATAGCATGGCTTTTTTCTCATATTTAAAAATCAGTATTCTGTTAAAAATTCAAATACTTGGGAAGTGTTATGACAGAGGATAAAAAAAGGATGCGACACGGAGATCCAAAGACGCATTGGCATGGCCAAAGACGCATTTCAGAAGCTAGCCAGAGTACTGAAAGGAAAATCTTAGAAACAAAGAAAAAGGTGTTGGATTGCTACGTGATATCTGTCCTTCTTTATGGAACTGAATGCTGAACGATCTCATCAAAGATTAAGGAGAGGCTTGAGGCAGCAGAAATGTGGTTTTACAGAAGGATGCTGAGGATACCATGGACAGAGCACGTGTGCAACGATAAAGTACTGGAAAGGATGCAAACAAGAAGAAAACTGATTATAAATATCAGGAAGAGACAAATGATGTTCCTGGGACACGTAATGAGATATGAGGGTCTGGAGAACTTGATACCCACAGGTCGGATAAATGGAAGAGACCGGGGAAAGCAGCACGAGACGTACTTGTTAGGTCTGAGCAAATGGTTGACGGTGTAGGGCTTGGAAGAGATACCAAGAGAAAAATTACTGAGAGCAACAAGAGACAGATCCAAGTGGAAGTTCATGATCGCCTACGTCCTGAAGGGACACGGCACATGAAGAAGAAGAATTCTGTTTTTCCGCATCCAAACTCAGCGAAAACAGACAGTTTTCAGCGTCGTAACAATTAAAAATTTATTCTACCTAGAACCGCTAAAAACTGAATTAAATTAACAGCGGTTTGTTATCAATTTTATTTGCAGATATTATAAACAAATATGATTTTTTTCAAATGCTCGTATTTCTTTTGTTTATTTTGGTTGGATTGTTAAAATAAGGTCGGTTATGCTTGTATCCACTTGTATATGCATATATTATTTGTACATTCTTTACTAAAGTTTATATGAGTGCTACAATAAAAAAAAAAACAGAGAGAAACTGAAATGGAAATTACAAACTATGTATGGAGGAGAAACTGCAAATTATAGAATTTAAAAAAGGTTATGAATTAATTTAAAAACAAGGAGATGAATTCCTTTCGGAAAGAAAGGGATAAAATCATATCAGCAAACTACCGTATTATATTTGCAAAACATGAAAAGAATAACATGTTTTGGAAGCGTTCAAAATAAACAGACACGCATATTTGAAAAATAACAAATTTTGAAACAGCTTCAGAATGGGTATACAATTAAAAAGTTACACACACACACACAAACAAACAAACAAATACACAGACATACACACACATTTAGGTACCTCCACTAATTCGCTGAAAAACAGCATTATGTGAAGGAAAAAAACATATACTTAAAATAATGTTTTTCCGTCAAAATGTTTATGTTATAATTAGAAGAAAAACCAAAGTATTTTTAATTATATAAAAATAAAAATTAATTATTTCTAACACGTTTGAAATTCTCGCAAAAAAAAATCGTGTTTTGTTTTTTTCCGTCAGCGAGTGACCAAATTTTTACCAGTTTACTATGGAATCATAGTAAAACTCTTTTTTTCCAGTGAAAAACACATTCATTTGAAAATTCTTGCAAAAAACAAATATTTGTTGAATTTTAATGAAACTTTCAGGACTTATTAACAAATGAATGAAATTACTTTTTAAATTACTATTTTATCAAATGTTCTTAAAAATATTTTTACACCTGTTATTCGCCTCTCCGCACAATTTCATGAAATTTCTAGAAATTAAGTTGCGAAAATTTGTTTTATTAACTTAATGCAGAACTCCTTGAGGAATGTAAATAATCTAAAAAATTTTCAAACAATACCCACTTTTCCGAAAATCTTCTTCGAATAATAAAATAGAAAATGCAATAAAACTATAACATTATTTAATTGGATAAACTTTTAATTGCTTTTACAAATAGTATATGGTTAGGAACGTTATAGTCAGAAGAAATAAATTTTTTCGGTGAATAATTAATTTTTACATGAATTGTGTTCAATTTTTTCTTTTTCACTTATAATAATTTTAAAAATATTCTGAAAATTCTTCAAAGTTGCGTAGCAATTATGTTATTGATTTATTAAGTGAAGAATAGATTTACTAAATGAAAATTAAAAAGTTTAACAAGCAGAAAGTTTTTTAAATAATTGCAATTTTTGTTTTGTGTGTAGGAATGCTCATTTTTGTTAAGTATGGGTTTTCATAAGTGACGTATCGATTAAATGGTTAACACGTTTTTACAGAGAAATATACTCTCATATAAACTTTTTCGGCAGTTTCCAATGCTTTCTTTACACTCCTGTGTTTTATTAAAACTTTTTACAATTCAACAGCATTTACAAATCATCCCTTCAAAATTTAACCCTTTGTTGCATATGGTTACAATTGTAACCTTTCTTTAACCTTTATTGCATATTGGTTACCAATTGTAACCAATATGCAACAAAGGGTTAAGATAAGTTTTATTTTTTTCTGTTTGTTTCCTCATTTTCTAAATTAATTGTGAATGTAAGTACCTTTACTAATTCATGATATCTAAGATTTAATAAAGATGAATTAAAAAAATTGAGGAAACTTTCATAATCGAACTTAAGGATGTTCATTATAAAGCTTTGTTTTTATTAAATTATCAAGTATGGTCAATATTTGTCTGGAGAATTACCTAAATGACTATTTAAAAAGTTCTACTTTAATATTTTTGTGGTGGGGAACAAACGTGACTGAACAAAATCTAAAGAACTAAAAATACTAAGGTTTTTTTGTCTCTGTTATTCAATTTCTAAATTGATTTAAGAAAATTTTGTATTATTTTAAAATAATATAGTTATATATCTGCAAACCATTCTTTACATTAAAAATTAAGTTTTGACATATATATATATATATATATATATATATATTAAAAACCACAGTTGATACCGTGATGATAGATTAATCGTAGTTGACAACAGTAATCCCCAAAAGTGATTATATACGTAGAAAAACTGTATTAGTTTTTAAGAAGTATGGATTTAATTTGGAACCGTACTGATGAGCTGTAATACAGCGAAACAGATCTGTCTGCGGATGACTATGGTATATATATATATATATATATATGAGTGTGTATGTGCAACAAAATACTTAAGTCCTGGGCTTACTCAATATTTTTTTCCTAAGTGTGTAAGTAAATACCCACTTAACTTTGAAAATCTGTTTTCATCTCTAGATATACATTTTCAGATAGTCTTAATTTCTGTTTTTTATTGTTTTCTCTTTAATAGTGTTTTTCCCCCTAACAGTCAGTAACCTCTTGCATCTTAGTGGCTTTATTGCCTTGCTTTGGGTGAAATGAATAAAAAAATATTTATTTTGTAACAAAGTCAATGTGACTAAATTGGAGCGATAAAATTTCAAATGAAAACCAATATGTAAAAATACTGTTTTCTCCCTGTGCTCAAAAAACTACGACTAAGAGAAATAAGGCAGATATATAATACAAGTAGACCCAAATGGTTTACGCATATTTATTTGATGAGGGCTTATTTTTGAAAATTAGAATTCAAATTTCTTGCTGAATTGTACGTTTTCGAATTTTATATTTCTAGTTTGTTCAATCAATTCAATGAAAAAGACTTTCGCCTAAATGCGCAAAGAATGCTGGCTGATACAAAAAAAAAGTAAATCTTGCTTGCGCTTACTTGTGTTTTTAGTGGATTTATACATCTGCTTCACGTTTGACTGTTTGTTTGTTCGTGAGCATGCGTAATGAAATCATGTTCTCGGCAGTTTGAGTCGTGCCACTCATCTCTTTTTTTTTTGCAACATGACTAACCTCGTAGCTTCCGGGTTTCCCTTTCCTTTCTATCCTCCAAAGGAACTTCAAAATGATAACGAAAGTGAAAATAGGGAGAACAAATTAAAAAAAAAAGAATACTCTAATTAAAATAAAAATACAAATTGATTGATTTTCATTATTTTTACATGTATATTTACTTCATTTTTAAGAGTAAAGAAAGAAGCAAAAAAAGCGTATTTTATAACCATTAATTCAATGTTATAGTAAAAAGTAAATATTTTTGTTTAGCCTTCAAGAGCATAATTTCTGTAACTGATTTGTAGCATCTTTTTTCTTGCTGTCTTTGCAGTATTTTAATACATTTTTTTATTTAATCTATAATCGCCATTTTTGGCTTTCTGATGTACGCTCTCGTTTATTTGTTTTGTGTTAATTGTTAATATTTTCTTCTTTTTATTTGCTTCTTCTTCAACTTCTCATTCACTAATGTATTACTACTTTTGGTTCTTAATTTCCACTTAGACAATCGAATGAATAACTCTCATCTCAACGGGACTGAAAAAAACAGAATGTTAGAATTGTTTCTACTTTAATCGACTCTTAGTTTCTATCTGTCAGTTTCTCACTAACTCCCTACGTCATTTTCCCTATTTCTTTCACATCCAATCTCGTCTTAACGCGTCACACATACTGACGCATCATTGTATTATGCGTCAAAACACATTCAGTTTTTTTTCTTTACAAGTTAAAGATATTTGTCAAATCAGCTAACCACTACATCCTTTCATGATACAGCTCCATCAAAATTAACTCCTCTTTATATATATGGTGAATGGAATGTGCGGTGGTACAACAGACATCGACTCAAGAATGAGAAATCACAGAGCCAAGTTCAAATTCTAATCGAGTTTGTTACATTCACTTACGAGCAAATACTCTTGGAAAAACTATAAATCTCTCTTCTCCTCCAAGAAATGGGTTAAATAGTAAAATTGCAAAAGATTCCATATCCACTTGCAAAAAAATATTATACGTAGTCCCTCCATATATATATATATACGTGTGTGTGTGTGGTGTGTGTGTGTGTATGCGTGTGTGTGTGTGCGCGCGTGCGCGTGCGTGTGTGTGTGTGTGTGTGTGCGCACGCGCGTGTGTGTGTGTAAATTAGCTTGATTATGGTTTCTGCAAAGTGATGTGACTCTATAAGTAAAATATACAATCTCATTTATGTAAAATTTTCCGTCGCAGTTTTTTAAAAAGTTATCATGCGATATATATATATATATATATATATATATATATATATATATATATATAAAGGAAAACTCAACACGTCATTTAAATTGGTTATAAATTATAATTTATTTCAATGAACTTAATTAGCTTAAGTCACATTTGTAAGTATATGTGGGAATGTACGCATATGTGTATATAAGTTAATGTACATGGGTGGGTTAATTTATGGGGTTTCACATACACACGTATCCATGGAATTAGAAGTTTCCTTAGAGGTCAACATCTTTACGACTGGTCTGAATACCCCCAGCTGATCTGACGCCAATGCCTAAGTCCTGACTCTCTTTTCCTTTTTCTCTTTTCCTTCTTCTTATTTTTATTTTTATTTTTTTATCTTTCTCTTTAGTTAAAAAAAATGCTTATTCCGGCAAAATTTTTTGTACCAAATGGAAGGAATATTGGGTGGTCTGGTGAAATGATCAAATTAAGCTCATTGAAATGAATTATCATTTATAACCAATTTAAATGACGTGTTGAGTTTTCCTTTATAACTATCATATTACTCTGGATAACATCCATTGAGCTCTCTATATAAATATAACACTTAATATTTTATATTAAGTTAATCTTGTTGGATTATCCTCACCGTTTACGCACTGGACATATATATATATATCTTGATGAATGTTTCATTAAATAATATAGACAAGTTTTGTCAATTTATTTTATGTAATTTTTTTCATTATCGTTGAAAGAGGAAAGAAAATCACAATATTGATACATGTTTTTATTTAATCCTTTCTGAGCTTTCGGCTTACATCAGCCATTATCAAAGATGAAAATAGTGTTGGTTGTAACGAGCAATTCGCAGACGAACGATAGTAGTAATCGTCTATTTTGTTTGTGTGGCAGATTGGCGAACACGTGCGTGCATGCTGGAAGCGAAAATCGCACTACAGCTTGTGGCGTCTCACATGAAGACACGAGAGTGGGGGCGAGAAGTATTAAGTATGGAAATCAATTGGGATGACCAATCGCTTCTGCTATCTAGATATTATTCTGTAGTGCGCTTTTCGCTTCAGCATGCACGCACGTGTTCGCCAATGCTCCACACAAACAAAATAGACGGCTACTACTATCGTTCATCTACGAACTGCTCATTACAACAAACATTATTTTCATCTTTGATAATGACTGATGTCAGCTGAAATCTCAGAAAGGATTAAATAAAAACATGTATCAATATTATGATTTTATTTCCTCTTTCAACAATAATGCAATTAGGCTTAGCAGACGATATGAAAAAATTTACATAAAAGAAATCGACAAAACTTGTTATATTATTTAATGAAACATGCATCAATGAATAAATGCTGCCTAACTACACACAATATATATATATATATATATTGTTATGATGAAGATTTCAACACCGATAAAATGAAGGTATTTAAATTTAAATGATCACTTACAATAATAAATATGAACATTTTTAGAGGAAAAGAATTCCTTTAAATATAACATGAAACATGAAAGTCGTTTAGAATTATAAGTATTTAAAAATCTTTTGTTGGACTCTAAAACCTTTAAATACAACAAAAAGATAATGTAGGATATTAAGTATTGCATTTTAAAGGCTTTTACAGAAAATGAATTAAACTGTTTCGTTTTATTTTGTTTCTATTATATTTACATCAACAAAATTTTAAATGTTACAGCCGAATCAAAAATACCAGACTTATATTATGTGGGTTGCTTAGCAATTATCCACAGGAAAGAGGAATCAGCGAGCCGATTTCGAATTTTTGCTTCATCTAAACAAATGTACTTAGAGGTTGTAATATTGTAACAGTACGGATATCGTTCATTCAACTAAACAATAGAACCGACAAAGGAAATGATACTGATGCCCATTTGAAATTCGAGGAAATTTCTTGTCGTGTAAATAAGTCTCTCGATTAAGGCCCGGCCGATCATATGACACATCTTGATGCTCTGTCATAAAATGAGGATTCAAAATGTCGAAAGTTGTGTACAATCATAGGATACATATACTAATTGGTTTACATAGCTGCTTTTATTATTTCATGACTTTGGCATTTGCATACATGCATATATAGGACCGAACGATTAGAACGTTCACTTTCTGACCATGAAATCTGAGTTCGAATCTCACCCTTAATGATTTGTGACTGTTTGATGTTTGCTAGATAGCACGCACTCTCCCAGAAACTGCAACTAAGGTCTCCTAAGCATAGTTGCAGTATAAACCACAAGTGACTCAGTGCGAATTGAACAAACAAAAATAAACCTGAGCAGGCTTCTGCAGTAGGGATTAGTTAACCGTCCTAGTAGACGTGCATCCTCGGATACAAGAGGCACCCCAATATATATATATATATATATATATATATATATATTCTAAGCAAAGCTTAGATGTGGCACAAGGCCGAAAGTATAGGGTAGTTAGAAAAGATCGAACTCACTACACAGTTTCAACAGGTTCAAGTGAAACAAGCTTGCTATCAATTACACCATTATGAGGAGCCTATATATATATATATATATATATTGTGTATTTGTGTAGCAAACTCTCTTTTATGCAGGTTTCATTGAAAATGACAGATAAAGTATTAACATAAAGTTTTTTAATTAATTTTATGTGCTTTTTTTTATTTTCAGAAATCAAATTATATAAAAATTGTCAAAAGGCTTTGTTTTTTCAAGCGCTTCTGGCTAAACTTTATCAAGTATCAAGGATAAAAACAAAATGTATTTATAATAATGGCTAGGGTCTTTCGGCGGTCATTCTCTTAACCCAGAGCAGCACTACCTCTTCATGGCATTTGATGTAGGCCTCTGTGTTGCGTCTGAGGCCCTGTGGGACGATGAATGAAGGCATCACTAGTGAACACTAGGGAACTCCCTGATGTTGATTAGATATATCATCTGACTCTTTCGTAATTCTCATACTATTTTTAGTATTTATTGCCAAGTGGGTAATTCTAAATGAAAATAGAATGATCCTTTGTTATTAATACTTTGCAAAGTTTTACAAGGCAGCCAGGAAGCCTTTGCTTCGGCCAGCCAATAAGAAGAAGAGACTAGCATTATTGAAGAGAGCACAAAAACTGGACACCAGAACAGTTCATTTGACGCACATGTTATTGTGCAGTATTAACAAAAGAACCATTCTATTTTCATTTAGAATTATACACTTGGCAATAACGACTAAAACTAGTATGAAATACATCATTTCTTTTTTGAAAAAATGGGGTGGTCTAATAATTATGGCCGGTAATGTATATATATATATATAATATCACTACAAAAAATAGCCATTTTGTTTCAACACTTTTGTGTCTTGCCAAGTGATGTGATAATTCATAAATGAATGGTTTAAAAGTCTGAAAAAGAACATGCCCCTTTAATCAGGGAGGTATTATTGTACGTACAATAATACCTCCATGATTTAACATATCTAGGTTATAATTTATGAATAAATAATATTATTAGCTCTACTTTTGTATTGAGCACTTTTTTAAAAATAGTGTTTTTTTGGACAAGGAATATTATTCCAACAATACTTGCATATATATATATATATATATATATATATATATATATATATATATATATAAACGAGGCTATTAGTTTTGCTAAGGAATTTCGTGAAATTTCAGATTATGAAATAGACGTTATTAGGCATGGCCACAAAACGTTATTGCACCATAATAACATATTATGGATAAAAAAAGATGACATAAATAGCTTTGATAACCCCATGGGAGCGTATGATGGTGCTGAGGTGTCAGAACTAATAGGGTGCTTATTGCTTTATAGGCTTAATGAATACATAGATTTTAAAAACCACAGTTGATACCGTGATGATAGATTAATCATAGTTGACAACAGTAATCCCCAAAATGATTCTATACGTAAAAAAAACTTTATTGGTTTTTTAAGAAGTATGGATTTAATTTGGAACCGTACTGATGAGCTTATATACAGCGATACAGCGAAACAAATCTGTCTGCTGATGAATATATATATCAACTGCCTACAGGCCTGTTATGCTATATCACAGCTCAACAGTGCAGCTAAATTAAATGAACACCTCAAACCAGGACCGAAACTCTTTGAGAGGAACCCCTCACTGATTCTCTATGTCTTTAAGGCTGTATCCGTACTCATAACGTTTGGTTAATTGAGGGTTAGTTAAGCTATTTAATCAATGCTTGCTAGTTTTGAATACAGGTTTTTCTTTTTCTTTGACCTGTTGCCATTCAAGGCTATCATTACCCAGTGCTGGGGACAGGAGTGAGAAGCAGAGATGGATTCATACCTTTCCCAAGGATACTTGTTCGTGAGTGTTCTGACAAAGGCGGTCCCAGATTTGATTACTGCCGTAAAGCAGATTTTCTTTATCAAGTTTTCTTCTGTGTCGTATGAGTTATTTTTGTAAGTAAATACATTTTAGTTTTCATTCAAAATTCAAGTAGTATGTTTTTGTGCCAAATTAAAATCTGCTTAGTATGTATTCATAGTCCAAAGCCCAAAAATCTATACTTATAATTGGGTTGATGTTTAAGGTCATCTTGTCAAAATTTATTAATGAATTGGCACCAATTTTATTTGTATTTTAATCTATAAGCAAACATCAAATGCTTTTCAAATATTTACGATAAGTTTCATTGCAGAAATGATTAAAAAAAACTGAATTCTTACTTGCATACTCATTGCTACCAACACATGAAAATCTGAACAACTTCGTTGGCTCGACTATTTTCGCACATTAGTGAACGTCGTCGAAGCTCAAGGTGTAGAAGGCTCAAAAATATTTTCCATTCATAGAGCAGTATTCTGACGTCAAATTCCTCAGTTATTTTACAGAGTGAGAAGGTTCAATATTTTGAACGGAATTTGAGTGTATAGATACAAATCCAAGGCGGAAATGGCTATGTCTGCGTAATCTCGTGATGTTTTACGGGCACCGTGCTAGTATCAGAAATACTACAACAATAGCAGCATTAGAAACAATATCACAAACGATTCAATCAAATAGTAACAATTTTGATAGCCATTATTGTTGATAACTCTGAAGCTAAAATGCATAGAAGACAAAAATGAAGAAATAAGTCTGAGAAAATTGTATTTTAAGTATGTAAAATCCTATGCAGTTAACAAAACTGTTATCGATGCGAAAAATCGTATCAGCTACTCGAGTTTAAAATTTAACCGAGTTTATAATGTTCACTTTCGAACTAATATTCTTGGAATTCCAGTTGAATTCTTTGCATCTACTTACGCACAAATACACTAGGGAAATGTATTTATACGTCTCTTCCCTCCACTTATGGGTTAAATAACAAGACAGATTGGGTTCTATAGCCTTGGCTGGCAACCAGTCTACAGCAGAAAGTAATGGCAACCTACTACGGGATAATCTTCTGCCCAGTAACTTATGTCTCTTTTGAGACATGATCGCCCAAAGCGTATATCACGTATGCCACTTAACTGATCACTGGAAAAGAATGAATATTTATTCTAAGTCCCTACTATATGGGTTAAATAACAGAACATACTTGGCTCTCTAGCCTTGGTTGGTATCCAATCTAGACATAGAAAAAGTATCAGTTCTTGAGAAAGCAACAAGAAATTCCTTCAGTATTTTGAAGATATTTTGAGAACTACCAGTTCAAGGCTGCAAAATACATGATTGCTTATGCTTAGAAGTAATACAGTATAAGAAATTTGAAATCACGATTTCGTAATAGATTAAAAACAGCGACCTCTGACACCAGAGAGAAATATGCAACCATGAGGTACACTTATATGTAAGATTGCTGTTAACAGCCATAATAACGACTACACAGGTCTACTACAGTCAGTAAATGTAAGAGAAATAATCATTTTCACAAACATATACTACGCTTAGCTTAACACGACTCATTGATAAGCCGGAGTATATGAGAGTGAAGAAGATTGTATTGCATCAATCTGAAAAGTAGGAAGAACATATTTGCCTAATAAACCACCATTACATATCCTGGTTATTACTTTAGTAAAACACCGGCTAATAATCAAACTTGGATGTCAAGGTCATCACTGGTATGCAATAATTTGCGAATGACTTTTCAGGAGATTGCAACTATTGGGGTTGTATCTATAATAAAAGAACTAAATTTGCGCAGTTATTTCAGAATGCCTGCTATTGTTTTATGATGTTTATTAAGTATGACAAAGGTGTCTTTGTTTATACATCTTTTTTTGTTTCTAATGGGAAAATTGCCAAGTAAAATATTCGATGGCTAGGAGGGGACGCTGAGGAAATGGCCATATCAAAACTAATAGTATGTTGCCAAGAGGGCCTCATAGGATAAATAAAAAGCTTTTTATAAGTCATACAATGAAGGAGCGAGAAAAGCTTCCGGTAAACAAACTTATGAATTTACTAGGCACGCTCGCATGCGTTTGATTTTCAAATAAACGGACGGTTAGAATAAAATGATTAAATTAATTTTTTTAATTTAACTGTTTTTAAAAATAATTTCCAGTTATGGAAAATTTTGAGCTAGAATACCCACAGTCTAAATCATGAATATGAGAACTTCTAAAATATTTAATAAAACGGGTGGTTGTAATAAGAATGCCCGGGTAGATTTATCTGCTTTTTTACCTGTTTATTTGAAACTCGAAGTTACACATGAACACACACAAAAAGAACGTTTCCTACATTAGAAATAAGGTGCAATATTTAACGAGGTTAGTCTGGTTGACCAATATTAATGAGTACTGATTACAGTCCTCTCTGGGTTACTTCAAACAAACTTCGACATTAAATAACCCACCATGTAAAATCAAAGGGCAAAGGGGTTTCCTTTGTAAAACAAGCGATTGTTTGTAGAGTTTTTTTTATGAACTTCATCTTAACAGGTACATCTCAGAAGGTAGTTATTAGCAAACAATCCTCCGGAGCCCTAGCTGTCAATACAATGGGTCACTTCTTGGACTAACCCTCTTTTTGAGTTACATAAATGATCTACCAAAGAATATACTCCGGTCATTTGTAAACATCTATACCGATAATACGACGATATACGGTTGCACAAGTAAAATTCTTGATATATTGGCAGTGAAACTCTCTTCCAATCTAACACTAACTTCCCAGTGAGGAAAAAACTAACTTGGTATGTTCGAAAACAAAACTGATTGAAGTCCATCACCGCCGATCAGACCCCGACTTACCGTCAGTCACGATGAATGGATCTCCTCTCTAGAAGGCCAAATTGCTTTGAGAAGATATTGGGCCTCAAACTCATACCCGACCTCAAGCAGACCTCCTATATACAATTCAGTTAAAATGTACGACTCCAGTAAGTACCTGATTTCTCATTCTGTCCTCTTATGAGATCCAGATCAAACCAAAAATGGATACTGTCGCCATATTTGGGTGGGAGCTGCCCTCACTTTCCAGTCTTGACAGAGTTCAAAAGCGTCTCTGAATCCTTGCCGGGGATGAATTATTTTCCACCCTCCAGGTGGGATGTGGCTAGTACCTCACTGCTCTATCGCTACTACCATGAAATTTGCTGGGACGAACTACATCTTTTGGTCCGGCCACATCTAACCTTCACGGTTAGGACCTACCATGTCACTTACATTGTAGCAAACCATCCATATTCTCTCCGTACTCCATCGGCGAAAAGTAGGTTCAGCTCAGTTTCTTCTCTCGAACCGCTGCTCTGTGAAACAGATTCCTAAGCGGATGTTTCTCCGGTCACTACAATCTTAGCCTGTTCAATATTAGAGCCAACCGTTAACTTCCCTTCATATCCATATAAACTACCCCTTAACGTAACCCTTTACCTCAAGGGGCCCCTGGACCTTATGCAGGGTGAAACTTATTGTAAAATAGTTCAATCCTTACCGGAATGACCAAATTAAAATTACTTAATATCCTTCCTTACACACATAGATACATACAAATATACACAGACCGACAAGAACACTGACCGTAAAGTAAGGTCTAGGAAGCCGTTCGTTGCTCCTATAGAAAAATTAGATTTCAGTTGCTGCAGAAACTAAGTGAATCAGACGAAGCACATATTAATAAAAACCTTCTCGCTTCCTCACTATACATAGCATGCCTCTTATATGTAACTAGCAGTAGAGCCCGGCATTGCTCGGGTGTAGTGAAAGTTTTAAAACTAATCCATGGTCCTGGAGCTCAGACTCAGCCTAAAGAATATTTGTATGAAGTTTGGTGAGAATCAGATAAAAATTGTGGATTTGTACAAAGGACATATAGACAGATAAACAGACACACACACAAACATCTTGCCTTTTATATATATATATATATATATATATATATATATATATATATGTGCAACCTTGAAACTTCTGAATATCGTTTCTTATGTCTTTTTCTATGAGTGTATCAAATTTGATTAAAATCGGACCAATAACCCGATTTTTCGATAATCGATTTTATATTTATCGGGGGTACCTCGAGACAAAACCTAGCTACGAACACTCGCAGACGCTTATAGTACAACTGTGTAAATTTTCAAGAAAATCGGCTCAGCCGTTTCGGAGCCTATAGGTAACGAACACAAACACAGACACAGACAGACACACACACACACACACACACAAACATGTACACAGAGAGAGACAAAGTTGCATTTATAAATAAGTTTAAATTTTACCACTTCTAATGTAGGTAATGTCAATCTGACAAACCTAATATTTTTCACAGAAATATTTGAGATGAGAAACTATCATTATTATATGTTTTCTAATATAGGCTATCAGGTTAATCATGTTTGTTATATTGACATTGAACGGGCTGTTCTACTCCACAGCCTTCTTTCACTATTTATGTCGACTTTTTAGCCGGAGAATTAACATTAGTATATGCTTCAGGATTAATGCCAGCACATTCGTCTTAATTGTTATATTTACAACTTTTCGGGTGTTATACGCTAAGGTATTCATACTCGGTAATACTTTAAGAATTCACCACTGAAACCTTTGTTCAATCCATGGCGTCAATATACCCCCTTGTACAAATTAATTGAAAAAAAAACGAATAATGTCTTCCTATGATCTTTCACACTTTCCTTATCACGTATACGACGTCTCTTGGTGTTGTTTTTCTCTTCCGGACGCATTTTCTTTTATGTTTTAAATTAATGGATCCAGTTTATTTCTTCGCCTTGATGACACGTCTGGCAACAACAATATCGGCGATCTCTCTGTAAGGCTTGCCAGTGTGTTCGTGCAGCGTTACAATTTTCGCACGATTCCTTGGAGTAATGTCCATTGTAGACAATGGTCGTAGAAGAACTAATCGGTAGTCGAGACAGTAGTGTATGGGCGTGATAAAAAAAACTGATACAATCATGGATACAATATTTTTACAGCAAAAAACAAGTTTCATTATACACCCCTAAAATAGATTCATATTACTGCAAACCACTGCAAATGACCTAATCTGAGACGGAAATGGAAACCAATTACACCCTGTAACTACAGTGGTTCTAAAACTCACTGTATGCTAAAGGAAAGAAACTGAAGCAGTAGTTTCAATTAAGTTGCAAAAGGGTGTAGGCTATCATGGTTGTTGATATTGCATGAGCCGTTCTACTCCACGACCTTCTTTCATTATTTATGTCGACTTTTTAGCCGGGGAACTAACATTCTTATATAGTTCAGGATTAATGCTAGCACGTTCGTCTTAATTGTTATATTTACAACATTTCGGGTGTTATACGCTAAGGTATTCATACTCGGTAATACTTTAAGAATTCACCACTGAAACTTTTATTCAATATTCAGTTAATATACCCCCTTGTGCAAATTTTTGAGAAAAAACGGATAATGTCTTCCTAGCATATTTCACACTTTCCCTGATCACGTATACGATGTTTCTTGGTGTTATTTTCCTCTTTCTGCCGAATTTTTTTTTTTTTTACATCTTAAATTGATGAATCCAGTCTATTTCTTTGCCTTGGTTACACGGCTGGCAACAACAATATTTGGACGTATTACGTATCTTTCGAGACATGATCGCCCAAGCGTGTTTCACGTATGGTACGTAACTGACTGTCTGACGTACTCGGTAATAATTGAAGAATTCCCCACTGAATCCTGAACTCAATCAACAAAGTTAATGTATACGTATAGGCACCTGTACTGTCTTTTTTTCTTTTTAAGTAGATGCAATTCAGCTTGCAGTCAACGTTTAAGGATTGTATATTTGTGCCATACAAATCAGCTTAATAAATATATTCATTGTCCAACACGGATACATCTATATATAAATGTGTTAGTGTTTGAGGTCATTCTCATCAAATGAATTGACGTTTATTTTTGTAGTTTCACTTACAAACAGGCATCTAAACATTTCCAAATATTCACAGCAATCAGTTTCATTGCATTATGAATAGTAAACAACTCTCACTTACACACAACATGAAATATTGGGTTGGTAAGAAACATTTTGAACATTAGAGAACTTCCTTGAATTTCAAGACGTAGAAGGTTGGAAAATGTTTTCAATTTAGGGCGTATATAGGAAACAGGACTCCGGCTTCGCACTCATCGCTGTCAATGGCAAGCACTTATTCTCATTGAAAAAGAACCGATTCATCTCAAACAGTTGATAACGTGTCTCTTACATGATTTTATAATAGTTGATGTTTCAGTCAAAGGAATGAATTGAAACAGCCAGTCTAGTTCTGGACTAGATTAGAATTCAAAATCTCGAAGGGAATTTTTTTAAAGATGGAATTAAGACAAATTATGCAGATAATGATATGCTTATCTTTCAAGAAACTGCAATTATATAGTTTCACTTTTTGAGTCAGACAATGATGGAAGTGGAGAATGTCATTCCAAGATATGCTAAAATTGGTGCATGGGTAAAAAAAAATGGGAATTACTGGGTTAGGCATTAAAAAAAGGAATTATTTTTGTATGACATCATGTGAATGATTCAGAAATTTCCAACTGTTAATTCGACATATAGGATCAGTTTATGTCTGAATCTGATCAGAGTGTCGTGGAAGCCAGTCTGCCATCGAGAAGCCGAGAAATATTTTAATTGAAGTCATTCCATACCCTGAACAATTTGGACGGATAACCAACAAAGCCTGTAAGGGATGTGATAGAAAATGGCAAGATATAAGCAAAGAATAAGAGAACAGTCAGTCAATCAGTTAAGTGCCATACGTGATACACGCTTGGGCGATCATGTCTCGAAAGAGATATGACTGACTGGACAGAAGATTATCCCGCAGTAGGTTGCCATTGCTTTCTGCGGTAGACTGGTTGTCAGTCATGGCTATAGAACCCAATCTGTCCTGTTATTTAACCCATAATTGGAAGGCCGAGACGGATTAATACCTTTCCCAAGGGTATTTGTGCGTAAGTGAATGCAAGGAATTCAACTGGAATTCGAACTCGGCTCCACCGATTTCTCGTTCCGAGACGATATCCACTGCGCCACAACGCAAATCCATCCAAGAGAACAGTAACGGAAATTATTAATTCTCACGAGCTGTTAACCTAGCTAAGAGAACAGCGATCCTATAACCGTTCTGCTATGGTTGCAAAAACGTTTTTTATAGATTCCTTAAAACTATCCACAATGTTACTTTGTAATGTTGCAGATCAATCAGTAAAGTGCCATACATGATACACGCTTAGGCGATCATGTCTCGAAAGAAACATGACTGCCTAGGCAGAAGATTATCCCGCAGTAGGTTGACATTACTTTCTGCGGTAAACTGGTTGCCAGCCAAGGCTATAGAACCCAATCTTTCCCATTATTTAACCCATAAATGGAGGAAAGAGACAGATTAATGCCTTTACCAAGATTATTTGCGCGTAAGTGAATGCAAGGAATTCAACTGAAATTCGAACTCGGCTCTCTGATTTCTCGTTCCAAGCCGATATCCACTGCATCACAACGCACATTCTATGTGGCAAATACGCTACATTATAACATTATATTAATAGAAAATGGAACTTAAATTTCAAGAAGATATAAGAATGTGCATTCGTCATCTTAATTAATGATTCTTAATTAAAGAACTAAGACCAAGCTGTTTTCTGTCAACCATTACAGGCAACCTCTTCTGCCTCCCATAAGCATGGACCAGATGATTCTCCCGGAGAGTAATACACTACGCCTCCTCGGACTTACCCTGTCCTCAGACCTCAAATGGAAGCACTATATTGAATCCATAGCAAAATCTACTGCTAAGAAGATTGAGTCACTATGTCGATCCAGGATGTTTTTTCCACCTGAATCCATCCTGCATATATACAAGTCAACCATCCGTCCGTGCATGGAGTACTGCTGCCATTTATGGTCAGGTGCCCCTGCCGTTCTCCTCAGTGTTCTTGACAAGCTCCAAAGGAGAGTCTGTAATGTGATAGGTACTGATCTGGCGACTCGTCTGCAGCCACTTTCCCATCGTCGAAATGTGGCCTCCCTCTGTCTCTTCTATAAATACTTTCATGGCTTCTGCTCGGATGAGCTTAAGTCACTGATGCCTCCTCAACAGGTGTTTACCCGTGCAACCAGACTGGCAACTGGGTCCCACCCATTCACAGTCAGGTTAGCCAAACGCAGACGACAATTCTACTCCTGCAGCTTCCTCTTTCGCACTTCCCGCCTGTGGAACTCACTCCCGTATTCTTGCTTTCCTGACGGCTACGACCTCCAGAAATTTAAAAGCAAAGTTAATACTCACCTACTAACCACTGGACTCTAGCTCTCTCCCCTCCCCTGTATAACCTTCCCTTTCTCTCCACCTATGTATTTGTCATCGCACCTGCTTTCTATTATTCCTTTCTAACTAGTTTGTACTCCTCACTCTTTTCTAATTAATCTTTCTACATTTATGTAACCCCCTGCACATCAGTGGCGTTTCCGCCTTGCTCGGGATGAAATGATTAAAAAAAAAAAAAAAAAGGAAACTATATACTTTCCATACACACTATTAAGTGGAGAAAAATATTCTAGTATTATCATAAACCTGAGTCGAATTTTTCAGCTACAGCAATTCGTAAAGTTGTAATAACAGTGTGACAACGTCAGGAATGAGCAGTCAGGTTTGATGCACGAAAAAGTTAATGGCAAAGTTGCACTAGAACCACTACAATCTCACAGATACGTCGCAGAGGCATATGCAATGTGTCGTGTTAGTTTTCTTCGTTGGATATAAATGTGTTACTAGTAAGATATATTTGATCGAGGTGTTTTGTTTGCATACTAGATGAGATAAAAAAAACAACAACACTGTTTTAAAATGGCAAATTGAAATTGATTTTAATTCCAATATAAATTTAGCTTTTAGACCAGTGGTTCCCAAAATTTTTTCTGTCATTTCCCCATGCACCCAGTTCAACCATCCAGATTTCCCCCTTCATGTGTATGAGAGAAAGAGCAGTAAAAACACACTGAGACTATTTATTAATTTATTTTTCAAATGTACAAATATACTGATAAACTTAGAGTTAAAGAGTAAAGTGGACAGAGAGCATTTAGTAACAACATAGCATAGCCATAGAGAGCGGTTAGTAAGAAATAAAAGGACTTTTGTTTGCTCTTCTACTTCAGAATTAAATGAGTGAGAAGGGTGACGCTGCTTCTTGTGCACCAGTGTATCAATATCAGGGTTAGTTTTCCCTTCAGAGCTCATGTTTGAATGTGAACCAACTGGTAGATACGGCGCTACCCATCTACAACAGGCGCACTCTCTCTCTCTCTCTCTTCTCTCTCTCACTCTGTCTGTCTGTTTCTCTTTCACACACACACACACACACACACACACACACACACACACACACACATGAGAATATCCATCTGAGATTTTATTTTTATTCAGGAGGTAGTGTAATTATTTCCCCCTTGGTAGCTTCAAATTTTCCCCCAGGGAGAAATTTCCCCCAGTTTGTGAATCGCTCTTTTAGACTATAAAATTTAGAAATAGCGTTTAGATTAATTTATTTGAGATTGTCCTATGCAAAATGTGAGAGACGTATTTAATTTTCTTGTTTACATCAACTGGAGTTGCGTATTTCCTAATAATGTTTCTAAGTGAAGGGTCATATTGTTTATAGTTAGTATGCATTTGATTTTTGTAGAAAATATTAATGTTATGTTTTTTCTGTATCTTTACTGTTGCTATTGATTGGTTACATTCAGAAGAAAATGTTTTATACGGTAATCTATAAGAAGCAAAAATTACCTAAAATTTACTTTCAGCTGACTCCTTCGTAGATTACGCCTTGGATAAATATACAACAATCCCACAGAGATTACTATTCATAAACCGAAAAAATAAACGTCTGTACTGCACTCAGTAGCAATATATTATATTTTAATACCTTAGTATTTGTCTATCTACCTATGTAAGTTTGGCTGTTACGATAGAAAAGAATATTAAATCAATTTTATTCTCTTTGAGATAGTGGGTGATCATGGTTCTCCACAACTTGTCTTTTGTTGCTCTAAATATAATACTTCGTCGATTATCCGAACAAATTCGGACACGATTGGAACAAATCTGTTCAGATAATTCAATATTCCGAGTAACTGAAGAGCTAAATTATGAAAAAAGAATAAAGAAAACATAATTTTCTGGAACTGTTATATCATCAAATAACATTTTCAAACGCATTGTTTAAGGTTTTGTCCATTTAATTTTTTTATTAAAAAATTATGTAATTTTGTCTCTTACCAGCTGATATCACGTTTTTCAACCGGTAACTTACGTAATTGGATTAAAATAATGTATTTTTAAGGCTTCATGCTGTGTATTCGTGCGCCACACCCAATTGATGGCTGATTAATTAAAGTGGTAAAATATCATCACACAATGTTGATTTTGATCTCCACACTACAGAATGCCATGAGTAAATTGTTACCATTTTATATTTTATAATTTCGCGCGTTTTTTGTTGTTTTTTTTCTTTTATCGATTGCATAGTATAGTAAAGTCAGTTGGGCACTGTCTGTAAAAAGATAGCATGATGACACAGTCCACTTCGTTTGAAATTTGGAAACGGCAGACTGTACTGCTTGGTATTCGCACCGGAAGTTCCAATGGAAATATTTCAGAGAGTTTGCGTGTCAACCAGAAGAGAATGAAAAGGATTCGGAAAAAATTGCATGAGTTTAATGGTACGACAAAACAGAAAACTCCCACTGATTGTTATGATAAGAAAAGAATTCAAAAATTTGTTTGTCAAGGTCTACATCATGTGTCAAGAGGGTGGCTGCTGGAAGACTCTATGTCTGAATACAGGATTCTGCACCATGCAACAAAGCAGAAGAATGTAGTCATGACTCAAACAATTTCTGTGGCCACATCACTTCTTACATCTGGCCACCTAACCCCCCAAACTGCAAACCCATTGATTATTACGTGTGGAGCCCCGCTGAACAAGCGACCAACTTCTTGTAACACAAAAGACGAACTGAAGGCAAGGATTGTGACAGCATTCACCAACTTAAGCAAGGAAATAGCCCAGAAGAGATACAGGAGATTCCGAAGTCTCCTGAAGGCCATGGTTGAAGCCAAAGGAGATTTTATTTAATTAATGTACTCTTTAGTATTTTAAGATATTTTTGTGTAATCTTGGTAAATAAATCAGTTAAAATAAGATGTCAGTATTGTTTTCATTTTTCGTCATTCAGACGACAATTTATCCATCGCACCTTGTATATCTATCTAGAAGTGCTCTATTCAATATGGAATACTCTTTCTTTATGCTTATAACTAACCTTACAAAATATGTGGTGGTTGTCAATACATTTTGCGTGCATGACCACTGACTTTTTATCGTAAATTGTTATTGTCATGTGACTAGGAGTGAATTTCGAAACCAGCACTTGACTTTAAAAAATAATTTTTTACAAGTAATTTTCAACACTTGATATGTTCCCTATGTTGGCTATCTCTTATTTTACATATTTTCAAGTAATATTTTCATTTGATAGCTGCCAACCTCAACACATCTCCCCAACCACATAAGAGAGATCAATGAAAAATCTCAAGTATGAAACTTTGGAAAACCCTTTTGATATGTTCAAACATTTACAATATCTTTTCAATAAACGACATAATTTCTTTTAAATACATGAACTACATTTTCCCCTTAAAATAAGAAATAACATGCTAAAAATCGATTTATTTTTTCTAATCTCAATGTTAGAATAAGCAAAAATGGTTAATTTTGATAGTTTTTTTAGATACTGCTATAATAATTGTCATAACACTATGAAAACTAATCATTTGAATGGATATCATAGTAAACAGGCCTAACCTCATTTGAAAGCGACAACAGGCCAAAACCATTGGAGCAGCGAAATACAATAACTACAAAAAAGCCTATAAAACTGAGAAAATAGTACCTATTGTCACACCCTATACATAGAGTACTATCTCGATTATCCACACCTTGTGGTAAGGGTTAAAGAAATGTTCAGATCATTGAAAACTCTAGATTATCAAATATCGACATTTTTGAAAAGAGGAAGAAAAAGTAATTTTCTGAAAGAAATTTAATGTTTATAATCATTAAATAACATTTTCAAACATTTTGTTCAGGGCTTGTTCAGTTTTTTCTTTTTATGAAAAAATGTGTCAACTTTTGTCTGTTTCCAATTGATCTCACATTTTTCCGCCATTTTTTACCAAAACTAGATGAAAGTAAACGTATTTGTAAGGGTAGCTTCTAATCGAAAGTACAATAAACATGTCAAACATAATTATTGTGCTTCAGTATTTGAAATTGGCTATTAGGGCTGTTGAAACTCAACATGGACAATTATCATACTCCAGCGGGATTATAAGTTCAACAATACAAATGTCACTCAGGTCTTTCTACCCAGGGATGTCTGCATTGAAACAGTTTTCTTAAAATTCTGTCGAATCATAAACAGACTGTCGCCGCTTGCTGTTGGCCTCAGTGTGCACTTATATATATATATATATATATATATATATATATATATATATATATATATACAAAATATCATAAGTTAAAATTAAAAAAATAAAAACACTCTACAATAAATATATATGTACCGAACAAGGTGAGCATGTTGCTTACGTGTTCGTAGTTGATATTATTGAGTTTTGACGGGTTTTTTTTTCAATACATCCTCCATTTTTTAAGTCTTTTTTGCAAGTGGATGATACAATGATATTTGTGTTGTTAACAGGTACGTTGGGAATAGAGTTTGGTAGGTCTCCGTGTGTGTTTAAATGAGATCGAATTCAGTTCCTTTCAGAGACATGCAGCGTGTGTCTTCGTGTCAGTTTCGTAGTTATATGACCGATATAATTACGAAATTAGAATTAAGAACGCAGTTTTTCCAAAGACATGTGAATTCGAATATAATGGTTCGTTGCAGTTTGGATCTTGCTTTGGGTGATGAAGTTATCCGTTTTAAATTTTGTATAATAGATGATTAATTTTGTTTTCTGTTACACGTAAAATAACATTCAATCTCGAAAATGACTAAAAGTATAGCCGAAAGCGCTGGAATGGACAAAACATTTGGACAACTTTTATATAATTTATGTCCGCACAAGAAAAAAATCATAAGATTACTTAAAAATTATATAAAAAACTTAACCATCACACCTTGTTTGTCAAATTTTTTGAAATATATATATATATATACATATATATATATATATATGTGTGTGTGTGTGTGTGTGTGTGTGTGTGTGTGTGAGAGAGAGAGAGAGAGAGAGAGAGAGAAACATTTTGGTTTTGACGTAGCTTTTTGAAGAATTTGGATCTTGAAGAAAATCATTCTTTTAGTTTCCAAAAATTCATCGAAACTGAAGGACCACAAATTCAATCAGCTTTTATTTTACTTGAGAAAATCATTTTGCTTCTTAACTCACGCAAAACTTTTGGTAATATCTCGAATAAATTTGTTAAGAGAGTTGTAATATTTGTGTGTGTTTGTCTTTAATATTATTTGTTTTTGAATGAAGAATTGAAATATGTAATTGGTTTTACATTTTCGTATAATACGAAATTATTTATAATTATTTATTTGTACTGTGCTGGCAAACCTGCAAGCATGTGGCAACAGTGCTTGAGCGCAAAACTGATTATTATGAAGAGAAAATGATTTACTTTTCCTACATAACACAAATCAATACACTAAAGAAGGCAATACATGACTTGTGATTCGGATTACTTATTACGCTAAGTGTTTCGATCCGAAATGGTAAAAGATGGGAAAGATTCGCACACACTTTCTATGATTTTACTCAATTAGGCCGGGTACATTATTATTTACTAAGATTAGATTCATTTGGCATAAGGTAAGCATTAAAGGGCATTTAGTGAAAATCGAAATCACTATTTAACTGCTATCCCTCGCCAGACCGTTCAAATGAAACGAAAAGATTGCGTTTATTTCTGGTTGAATTCGACGCACAGAATACAATATTTACTACATGCCTATTGATTATCCTTCTGCATAGATTTAAAAACGTGAAGTCTTGCCTCGGAATTAAGATATTTTATCTAAACCTGCTTTTTTTTTTTAATGTAAGAAAAGAAATGCATACGGGTAGAATGTACATAAAAATTCAGTTTAACCGTTGCAGATTATGTCAACTTTCAATAAGATAAATTTAATTCCAGATAACTAAAAACACCAGAATTTTCCAAACACATGTTGATAAATAAACTGATTAGACGCAATTCTTGTTAATGACTGTAGTGACGGCCGCATGTGCGTTGTGGTGCAGTGGATATCAGCTCGGAACGAGAAATCGGAGAGCCGAGTCCGAATTCTAGTTGAATTCATTGCATTCACTTACGGGCAAATACCCTTTATCCGTCTCGGCCTTCCAGTTATGGGTTAAATAACAGGACAGATTGGGTTCTATAGCCTTGGCTGATAACCAGTCTACCGCAGAAAGCAATGGCAACCTACTGCGGGATAATCTTCTACCCAGTCAGTCATGTCTCTTTCGAGACATGATCGCCCAAGCATGCACGTATGGCACTTAACTGGCTGACTAACAGCTGACAGTAACTGAATGCAAAACAAAAAACTATAGAAAGTTTAACATTTTTAATTCTGTCATAAAACAACTTAGTTAACATTTATAAAAACTAAATAAAAAATTGAACAGAAATTGTTTGAAAAGCCTCTCGATATATATATATATATATATATATTTTAATCATCTCACCTTGAGCAAGGCGGAAACGCCACTGATGTGCAGGGGGCTACATAAATGTAAAAAGATTAATTAGAAAAGAGTGAGGAGTACAAACTAGTTAGAAAGGAACAATAGAAAGCTGAGAAAGTAGGTTCGATGACAGATACATAGGTGGAGAGAAAGGGAGGGTTATACAGGGGTGGGGAGAGAGCTCGAGTCCAGTGGTTAGTAGATGAGTATTGACTTTGCATTTAAATTTCTGGAGGTTGTAGCCGTCAGGCATGGAACACGTAGGTTTTAAACCCACTGTTCATGCATTTACTTTTATAAAGACTGCTCGATACAACGTAGAGCTTTATATTGTAATGGTTGTTACAATGGTTTATAAAAGCCTAGTATCACTACACAAAAATCTTCGCGTTTCGGGGCTACTATATTTGCTCCTCATCTGATGATAAGTTGAGAAACAGCCATTACAACCATTACAATTCCGACTGACACAAATTGGTCGAGTTTCGATCCCGGCCAGAAGCAAGTGGATATGTCTAGCCACACTGATGAGCTGTGATACAGCGAAACAGGCTTGTATGTGGATGACTAATATATATATATATATATATATATATATATATATATATTGACAGATGGGGAAATCGGTGAGCCGAGTTCCAATTCCAGTCGAATACTTTGCATTCACTTACGCACTGGTACCCTTGGGAAAGGTATTAATCCGTCCCTTCCCTCCAGTTATGGGTTAAATAACTGAGGTCTGTTGTTCTTGCGATCTGTGGCAGACTTCTGCACCGATTGTTTGTTATCAGCAGTTCCAAAAAGTGTGGATGGTGTTACACAAGTCTTCACCACTTTAAACAATTCTTTGTGTTGTTGTCTAAATGAGGTAGACGCTCATACGTCAAAATCGACGGGAGAGTCCATTATATATATATATATATATATATATATATATATATATTAATCATTTTGACCCAAGCAAGACGATAATGCAACTAAGGCGCTAACATTTACTGAGTAAAAAGAATGAGATTTTAGTCAGAAGAAAGGTCAGTAAAATAACATGTTTCATGAAGACAAGAAAATGGCGATTGACGTTGGATTTAAAATTTTTGAAGATTGTAAGCGACAGGGAAGCAAGAAATGAGAAGAGAGAGTTCCACAGGTTAGAAGTGTCAAAAAATAAACTATTAGAATAGAACTTAAGATTATATCAAGCCATTTGAACGGTAAATCGAGAAGACATAGTTGCTAATCTAGTCTTCCTCTTTTTCTATGTGCCATGTCCTTTCAGGACGTATTCGTTCATGAGCTTCCACGTCTTCCTATCGCTGGTGGTTCTTAGCACACTTTCTCCTGTTACACCACGAAAGCCCTGCTCTGTTATCGACTTGCTCTGGCCCGTCAAGCATGTTACGTGCTGCTTTCCCCTTTCTCTTTTTCCTTCTGTCTGACCTGTATCAGATTCTCTAAGCCCTCCTTCCTCATTGCATATTCCAATTACTTTATCCGTCTTTTTCTGATGCTCCATATTTATTTACTTTTCGTTTCCATCCTTTCCAAACCCTCTTCATTGATCCATGATATCCGCAGAATCTTTCTGTTGAACCACATTTCAGTTGCCTCAAGATTGTCCATTATTCACTGTCATATTGAAGAACAGGCATCACATAGCAATTCAGTACTCTCTTCCTTGTTTTTAGCGGAATTTTCCTGTCTCTTAATACTCTACTCAGCTTCTGAAATGCGTTCTTCACCATGAGAATTCGCCTTCGGATCTCCGTGTTGCACTTTCTGTCTTCTGTTAGAACACTTCTCAGGTATTTAAATTTTTGTACCGGCCTCATTTTACTATGTCCCACCTGTAGTTGGCATTATGGGCTCCTCTTTTTGCTGATGGTCGTGCATTCGGTTTTCTTGTAGTTTAATTGTAGTCCTTTCTTTCCACTTTCTTCAGCTACCTTCTTTCCGTGTCCGCTATCAGCACTGTATCGTCTGCGTATCTTGTACAGATTGTAGCCGCCGATGACGAATCCTGTCATAACATCTAGGGTCCTCAAAATACAAGTTGACAAGTTGAGTTAGTCTTGTTTTACGCCCCTTTCTATCTTTGTATATCTACTGAATTCGTTTCTTGTCCGTATGCAGACGGTTTGCTGCCAGTAGAGGTTCTTGATTACTCTAAAGATTTTCTCAAATATGTCGAGGTTACTGAGGTTACATAGGTATTGTCTTTTCTGATAGCACCCTAAGATCGCGTTTCTTGTTCCAGTGTACTTGAGGAAACCGCACTGTTCTTCTCTTATCTCTGACGTGATTCTGCTTCACGCTTTATTCATCAGGTTTCTGAAGATGAGTTTTGTTGTGTGATTCATCGAACTGATTGTTCGGTGGAGTTCGTATTCGTTTGCATCTGACTTATTAGGAAGTGCTATGAATGAAAATTGATCTTCTTATGTCGTCCGGTATTACCCGACTGTCATAGTTTCCATTTATTATTTCTGTAATTTTCTCTATGCTTCATTCCTTTATATATATATATATATATATATATATATATATATAAGAAAAATTAAGGCAGACACGTTATTTCATGGTAGATCGGAAGTATAGCTTCCGATTTACCATGAAATAACGTCTCTGCCTTAAATTTTCTTGTAATTGGTCTATATGTATTTATATACATATTTATTTAGAGCTCTCTTAGAGAGTTATCCTACCTATCCTTTGGATTCTTCTATACCCACACTGAATGCTGGTACACACACACACACACACACACACACACACACACACACACAAATATGCAGACATGACAGAATTGAATAGACGCTCATAGAAACCGTTTATTTTATTAAACAAGCTCTTTATACAAATGAAATAATTATAAATGGTCATAAATTTAATAACTAATACTTGGTTGGCATCCTCTTTATTTCCTTTTTTTAATGCAAGAAGCCTTCTAGGCATGTTAGCGATGAGTTCACGAATATCATCTTGGGGGATTTCTTGCCATGTTGCACGCAATAATCCTAAAGGTTCGGGCTTAGAAGATAGCTTCCTGTTCTTTTTGTAATCTAATATGCCCCAAAGTTGTTCAATATGGTTAATATCCGTGGACTAACTTGGCCATGGAAGTTTATTGATTCCATTTTAATTCAACGTCTCTAATGAATTGTACGATCACAGTAGAAAGGGTATTGAAAAATTTTCAGATATTTCTCTTTTTCTAAGACCAACTTCAAGTTGGCCCACGATACGTCCTCGCTGACATTATCAAAGGTCTGATGCTCCTTTGGTTCGTGGCATGTACCAGTATTGCTATCTGCAATTTTAATCAAATAATCTACGTTAATTTATCTTAGTTATTAAAAAAATTAGAAATAAAATTGATATTGGTGTCTATTCAATTCTATTATGTCTGTATATATATATATATATATATATATATATATATATATATATTTATATATATATTAAAGGACGCTCCATGTTGGATGGTGTATTTTGCTTTAATAGTTTTTCGAATAATTAGGACGGTAAATGATAATAAATATATTGTTTAAAAAATATAGGGATTTTCTACTCAAATATTGGTATCCAGATATATATATATATATAGCAATATTTCTTTTCTGCAGGTTTCATTAAAAATGAGAGATTATGATTGTTTTCTTTTTAAGAGATAAATTATATAAAAGTTGTCCAAATGTTTTGTTTCGTAATAGCTTGTTTGTAATTTTTAATGAAATCTGTATATATATGTGTGTGTATGTGTGTGAGTTTGTGTGTGTGTGAGTTTGTGCGTTGTCTATGCCGTAGATTAAATTGATTAAGGTTAATGCAAGAAAAAGTGAGACAAACTGTTTAACAGAACTAACACCACAGCTGTAATGATCTACTGAAAAAATAAAACATGTTACTAATTACTCTACACCGAAATATTTCATATATAAGCACGCATTCAACACATCTCTAGAAACGCTTGCACACACCCACGAAAAAAGTATAAATAAAACAAATACCACATTGTTTTGATCCTGAATGTTATAAAAACAATATATATATATATATATATATATATATATATATATATATATATATAAAATTAACGTCGGTCGTTTTTAGTTAATCCTGTTTAAATTAAAGATTGGTGCCAACATATACATTAATATATATATATATATGTGTGTGTGTGTGTGTGTGTGTGTGTGTGTGTGTGTGTGTGTGTGTGTGTGTATACTTGTGAGTGAGTTATCGGGTTCGCGTTTATACATATATAAGGAAAAGAGGAAAGGACAAAGGGAGAAAGAGAGTCAAAATCAGTGTTGACATAGCAATTAATTAAACATGGTGACTGTCACATATAAGCCTTAAATAGTCAGATCACGTTTTATTGAGCTTTGTAAAACACGTGGTCTGATCATTGCTTAAGATGTGAATCTACCATTCACAATGCAGTACTATATATATATATATATATATATATATATATATATATATATTATCTCGTGCTGTAATTGCTAGCAAGTTTATCTCGTTAGAACCTGTCACAACTGAGTGGTGAGTTCGATCCTCACTAGGTGCCCAATACGTTCAGTATTGCTTAGAAAATCAAAATGTTTCTGATCCTCATTCTTCCACACTCTATAAACCCCGTGTGTTTTATTGGCTTTAATTTTTGCTTAAGATAATATATATATAATTTTTAAAAAGTTTTAGATATTCTACAATTTCATGGGTAATACGTATTCCGCAGCCTGAAAAAAGATGCTCGTCAGACCCAAAAATGCCTAGCAGCATTTTTTTCTAAATTATATTACTCTGTTAAAATAAATAAATAAATTTATCATTGAGTCCCTTGGAGTGCGTCTCTATCGAAATTTGCTTGACTTATATACCAAATATTTTACGTTTTATATATATATATATATATATATATATATATATATATATATATATATATGGTTAAATACATGGGTTTGATGCTTTATCACGCATCAATAGTGAAGTTTTAATCGGTTGGTGATTAGGGATTTCGAATTTGTCAACACCGTATCCCGCTCTCCATGGTGATCTAGCATATACTAATCGGATATCGACTCGTGTGTCATCAGTCAGCCATAACTTGTGTGTTATAGTTGTATATTTTATACACGAACAACTTATATATATCGGAGTCTAACCGTACTGATGTGCTGTGATACGGCGAAACAGATCTGTCTGCGGATGACAATAAAACAATATATATATATATATATATATATATATATATATATATATATATATGAAATTTTAGGAAAATTAATCACAAAGTAGAAATCTTTCTTTTCATCTTTTAGAAGTTCGTCAGACTAAAGTGATGTTTTCGTTGATGTAACTAAATATGCACATGTTGAGGACAGGAGACTGTCATTTTTAAAATTTTGCCAAAATATATATAGTTAATTTAGCAAGCTTTTCTAGCTAGAACCTGTTACAGCTAAGTAGTGAGTTCGATCCTCACTGGGCACCCGATACTTTCGGCCTTGTGCTACATCTAAGCGACGCTTGAAATGTCAATATATATATATATATATATATATATATATATATTAAAAAAGGATTAATTCAAAGATGTTGAATGGCCATTTCGATATGAAGATCCCCATGGGGGATAACACATCATTCACCGTGTTTTCTAGTTTATTAGACGTGTATTTTACAATATCAGATGGAGAGAAAATGTAATCGGTAAATACACAAAATTAAGGATGCAAGACAAAGATACGCTTTTTCAACAGACACTTTAAATTTTTTACCACGGGGCCATTCTGAGAGAATTACAACTCATTTTTTTTTTTTAATCATATCACCCCAAGCAAGGCGGTAACGCCACTAATGTGCAGGGGGCTACATAAGAGTGAAAAGATTGGGAAAGAGAAAAACCGGAAACCACATTCTAAACAGGAAACAAGGGATGAGCCTCTTCACCTGTTCAATAGACATGGGTGGAGTGTGAACCGGGGGATAGTTTAGTCTATCTACTCCAATGGAAAAAAAAAAAAGAAAAGAGGGAAAAGATTGGAAAAGAGAAAACCAGAAACCGCATCCTAAACAGGAAACAAGGGATGAGCCTCTTCACCTGTTCAATAGACATGGGTGGAGTGTGAACCGGGCGATAGTTTAGTCTATCTACTCCAATTGTTATATATATATTAAACTCTTATATTAAGTAGAAAATAATAAAATCTAACTGAACTAGTGCAGCAACCAGTTTAAAAAAATGAAGAAACTATATTCCTTCAAGACATAGGCAACCATGTGTCTCCAAATTTACTTTAACATTTGTAAACTGCTATGATTGTTCTTGGTAGCATTACCATAATTTAAAAGCCTCTCAAACCAAGACAATTTTCAATTGTTATTATAGGTTTAGTTTTCTTATGTAATAAAGTTTTTCATGACCCAAGATTCAAGACTGACACAGAAAAAGTAATATCAATAGCTTCTGTCAACAAGACTGACTCCTCAAACTTAGACATATGATAAGCCTGATTGTTGGGACAGATAACGGAGCGGTTTCCCAATACCTTTCCCATAACTTGTTGCCTTACCAATCCTAAAGAACACAGTTATTTACCCATAACTAGAACAAAGAAGAGATGAATTTATGTCTCTCCCAAGAACATTAGTATGACATAAACACAACAGCTTAGCCATAATTTGAACTTGGCCTGCTGATTCTATTTTGTGCTGCTGTTGTGCAACAACCAGTAACAAAGCATAAAACCTGTTTTGTTATTATTTAAACTGTCATTAACTACCTTTTATCGTGACATTGTTTTTGAAGTTGATGATGCTGAGATATTTATCACATCATACCAGTATTAATTATTAGTAATTACAATCTTAGCAACATACTATATATATATATATATATATATATATATATATATATATCACAGAAAGGAAGTTACAAGAACTTCTGCAGAATGTTGTGAAGAAAAGTGATAAGAAATGATTGAACATCAGTTGCAGCATAACAATTGCAAATTGGCAATATTGAATTTAAACAGGTGGAAACATTTCGATAGGTGTGAAGCGTTTAGGGATAGCAAAATGCTTTCCAAAATCTGGGCAAAGTATTAAGAAACAGAAAAACTCTTTAGAGATAAAGAAAATATTACCAAACTGTTATGCAGTATCAGTCCTCTTCTATGGCAATGAGTGATAGACAATTTTCTCGCAGATGAAGACGAGATTTAAAGCAACAGAAATTTGGTTTGACAGAAAGATGCTGAGGCAAACAGTGTTCTTGAGACAATGACAAAAAAGTGCACTGATACTTAACATCAGGAGGAGACAGTTAAAATGTTTGATGAAATGAGAAAAAGAGGCTTGAAAAATTTGATACTCACTGGACAGATTGAAGATAAGAGAGATAGAGAGAAGCAACGCATAACTTATCTAGTGAGCTTGAGAGAATGAATGGCACAGCAGGGTTAGGAAAAGATAACAACCAATTATTAAGAGCAACAATGGACAGGAAATTATGGTGAGCCATGATTCCCAGAGTCATGAAGGGACACAACACACACAGAAGATTATTTACTGTAGCTCTAGTAGTATGCACTTTTGACAAACAGCTTTTTTGTTTTATATCGGTTTATTGGAAGCATTATACCTTTCAATCGTCTAAATTTGAAATACACATGCTTTGTTTTCTGTGTCAGCAAGTAGGATATACATTCATATGACGTATAATACACTTATTGATGTAATACATTCTGTATAAATATTGTAAAAGCAAAGAAAAATCCAGGCTGTAAACTATCTATTTTTGAAAAATGTTTTCAATTCAGATCATTAGTTAATGTCTAAACAAACACTAAGCCAAACAAAAATATTCTAACCTCGTATGTAATAATTTTATTAATAAATATAGTTAGAAAAAACTTCTGAGTTCGTAATTAACAGTTGTGACTACCGAAACATGAAAAATTTTTAGGTGAAGTCCTATATTATAACACTAATAATAGCTCTCAATGTGCGTATCTATCTCTGTCTATTTATCTCCCTTTCTCTCTCTCTCTCTCTCTCTCTCTCTCTCTTTCTCTCTCTCTTTATATGTATATATATATATATATATATACACGAAATTTTTGTAAAAAATGTAACAGGACTTGCTAGAGGGACGTTGCCTGGCACAGATTTACTTGAAATTACAACTTTTTCACTCACTTCTGTTATTTATAGCAGTACTTGGAAGGAAAGTGTGTAGAGTGTGGTCGTCTAACCACACCACAGAGGTTCCAGCCATGACCTTGGCTTCAGAAGCATAAATCATAACATTCTCTATGTTCAACAACGACCATATTCTCAGATATTCCCTCTCCAAAACCAACAGAGAACAAGATTTCAAGATGTCAGGAAAATTATAATAATTAAGTGTACACACGACCGACCACGACTCCCAGTTTCTTGTGTGAATGCAGCTAGTTAATTACTATACATGATGCACGTTTAGGCGATCATGTCTCTTACGAGACATGACTAACTAAGCAGAAGATTTTCTCGCAAGTTGCCATTTTATTCTGCGATAGGCTGGTTACCAACCACGGCTATAGAACCCAATTTGACCTTCTGTTCAACCCATAGATGGAGAGAGAAGAGATATATTCATTCCTTTCTCAAGGGTATATTTTTGTAAGTAGATTAAACGAATTGGTCTGACATTCGAACTCGACCGTGGGCATTAGCGTGCAAGAACCTTGTAGCCTTCAGGTTATGTGTACACTAGAATATTTTGATAAATGTAATATTATATATATATATATATATATATATATATGTGTGTGTGTGTGTGTGTGTGTGTGTGTGTGTGTGTGTGTGTGTGTATGAGTGTGTGTGTGCGTGTGTGTCTGTGTGTGTCTGTGTGTGAAAAATGTGAGAAGCCGTGAACATATTGTTTAAAGTGTAGATTTATTGTTGTTGTTGTTATTATTATTATTATTATTATTATTATTATTATTATTATTATTAAGATTACTTATCTTTAAGTGATCATAATGGTATTTGTGTCGCCACACGTGTTTCGAGTCCAAAGCTGACACTCAGGCGAATAAATCTTGTTACATATCCGTTTTTCTTTGTCAAAGAATATGTAAGGTCATAAATTTATTTTCCTGAAGAGAGTCAATTTTAGACTCGAAACACATGTAGCGACACAAATACCATTATGGACACTCAATGTATTATATAAAAGATAAATAATATAACAATAAATATATACTTTGAACAAACGTTCACAGCTTCTCACCCTTTTTACACTTATACCAATTTCTCTCGTTGAAACATCCCCTCTTTCAGTTTATATATATATATATATATATATATATATATATATATATATATATGGTATATTATGGATATTATGTTGTAATGGTTGTTACAATGGTTTATAAATTCATAGTATCTCTACACAAAAGTTTTCGCGTTTCGATGCTGCTATGTGCTTCTCATCGGGTGATAAGTTGAAAATGGATCATTACTTGCGATTGAAATTATATATATATATATATATATATATAATCTCAATCGCAAATAATGATCCATACGTTTTCAAATATTCAAAGCTAGACACGTTAGCTCACGCACACGAATACTATTGATAAAACAAATATCACAGTGAAGTGATTAAAATACCTTAAAAACTATATATATAATAATGCCGTGTACACACGACCGTCCGCGATTACTAGTTTCCTGCATGCATTAGCGTACAAGAAATTTCTTGTGTCATGTGTACATTTTATTATTATATTTAATATAATATAAATGCTCTGTAATCCGGTAATCCGGTAATCCGGTATTACCCTCTTTTTTCCGCTATGCCATCGCAGTATACTCTTTCTGGATTTATCTACTTCTGTGTGTTAATATATATATTCAATTCAAAAAACAAAATTCCTGGATGATTCTTTAAATATTGCCTCCCCCCCCTCGCTTTGAATTCACCAAATCCATACGCCAATATATAAGTTCTACACAGATATTCGATCGGGTTAACGTCATCATTAATATACCGTCTACCTTTGCTACTATCGTCTATCCTGGTGTACAACCAGATGCTAGCTTAACCTTTTTGATTGGTACAAAAAATCTTGTCAACAGCTCTACCAATAGAAGAGAACAACAGGAAGATTTCCTACATACCAAAGGCAGTATGTGAATTCAATATGTGACCTCCTCAGCAGGAATATAACTTATATATATATAAGAAAAATTAAGACAGACACGTTATTTCATGGTGAATCGGAAGTGTAGGCCTATTTCAGACGAACCATTGTCAGCTTCCGTCTTAATTTAACAAAGGATTTTACACGAATGAGATTCACAAAAACCACGGTCGCTTCCTTAAAAGAGAAAATTTAAGAAAAATACATCAGTTTTTTTTGTTTTTTTTTGTGAATTTCATTCGTGCAAAATCCTTTGTTAAATAAAGACGGAAGCTGACGATGGTTCGCCTGAAATAGGCCTACACCTCCGATTCACCATGAAATAACCTGTCTGTCTTAATTTTTCTTATATTTGTTCAATATGCATTTATATGCATATATGTATAGAGCTTTCTTCGAGAGTTATCTTACCACTGTATGTACAGCATACTCCTTTGGATTCTTCTATACCCACACTGCATGCTGATATATATATATATATATATATATATATATATAGGCAAGAAGTAATTTTCTAAACATATGCTGTTAAATATAAGAGACAATGAATGTCTATTATGTTTAATCATGAGCCATTCTAAACGTCGTATTTTTGCTTTAATTTCTTACTGTGTGCATGAGTAAGGATCACCGTATTGTTGACCAAAATCTGTCTGATATTACCTACATGTTTATGTTTTTCAGAGAAATGTTGTTTAATAGTACTCTGATCAGAAAGACATGTAAGTCTACGGGAGAGCGTGGTTGTAGTAAAACCAATATATATACTAGTTTTTTTTTATTAGTATCAGAGATTTACATGCCCATTCAGAGATTGCATCTCTGATACTAATAAAAAAAAACGTAGTACATATATTGGTAAGAGGAACCTGAAGATATTGGAGGCCATGTACATCAAATCTAAACAACCAACACTCAATAAAATCAACTTTAAATCCGGAAATAACATATAACATTGCATTTGACGATATGGTTTTGTTGTCATTTCGCGCTATCACGCGGTGTGACGTCATAAAACCGCATCGCAAATTTAAGAACTGCGTTTATTATTTTTGGTAACTATTGCCGTTGCCAAGCGGAGTTTTATGTCAACACAAAATCGTCGGTGATGGTGGATGTTATAATTTTTCAGTCTAAACAACATCTCTGAAGATGGCTCATGTGAGCCGAAAGCTTAGAAGAAAATCAATAAATAATTGTCCAAATGTTGGAGAATTTTTGTCTTTATTTTCAACTGAAATTAAAGCAAAAATACAACGTTTAGAACGGCTCATGATTAAACATAATAGACATTCATTGTCTCTTATATTTAACAGCATATGTTTAGAAAAAAATATATATATAAGTCGTTTTATATATATATATGAGTGTATTTTTATACATGGTTGAATTTTCCCGTCGAGATCGACAGATGAATGTTAAGAAAATTCAAAGTTTTACTGAACAACCAGCACAGTGGATTGTTTAAAGTGGTCTGTTGACTGTACCCGGCAATGCACACTCACTTCATGATAGCAACAGGTCCTACATTGATACACAAAGTGCGACATGTCAGATGATGCTACAATTTCAGGTTTATTTTTTATATGAATTTTTCATCTCCGAGCTGCATTTTGGTCGTTAGCCCTCACGGGAAGATCATACGCGCTTTATTAATCCTCTCCAGGCTCTCCGATTACTCATTCTGTGCAACTATTCATTATAAAACAAGAGCATCAAAGTTTCCAGCATTTGGTATAGCCATCTAGGTACTAACCATGCTCAGCTTTGCTTAACTTCAGTAGTCGGATAAGATCCAGTGTTTGTGGTGTCTGGTGGTATGTGCGGGTGTGTGCGTGTCTGCGTTTGTGCATATATATATATATATATATATATATATATATATATATATATATATAATAGAAATATCGTATTAAAGTAAGTAATATTTTCGTAATATATATATGTATATGTGTGTGTGTGTGTGTGTGTGTGTGTGTGTGTGTGTGTGTCCAGTCCGTAATCCAACAAGATCATATTAATATAAGATATTAAGTGCTATATCTATATAGAGAGCTCAATGAATGTTATCCAGAGCAGTATGATATTTATAAAGAAAAACTCAACACATCATGATGTGTTGAGTTTTCCTTTATATATTTATATATATGACACTCAGGCAAATAAATCATACATACATACATACATATATATATATATATGTATGTATGTAAGTATATGTACACGCACAAACACTAACACAAATACATACACAAACACTAACACTCGCATATATATGTGTGTGTGTGTGTGTGTGTGTGTGTGTGTGTGTGTGTGTGTGTGTGTGTGTGTGTATTAATCAATTCACTCCAAGCAAGGCGTTAATTGTACAGAAATATAAGGGGTTACTTGGAGTGAAATAATCTACATGGAACAAAGAAAACTAACTTAAAAACATGTGATAAACCTCTACTACTATTCAAAAGCCCGGAGAGTGTGACTCAGACGATAGGCGTACCTATCAAATCAAAATAATAAAAGATAAAAAATAAATAAAGAAAAAGTAAATAAAATGTGTTATTCCAGCGTAGACGTTTAAATTATATAATTATAGTAGACAATAGCAGGCAAACTTATCTATACTGACATCAGTACTGAGTGGAATGAGTATGTTTCATGTTTGAACGGAAACTTCAGTCTTATCCCTAATATTGAGCGCTTTTACCTATAAATACATCATATATGTTTTATAATATATATATATATATATATATATATATATATATATATATATATATATATATAATGGTGTCTAATACCATTATATGGTTCCAACAAATCTATCTATCTTTTATATATATATATATGACAAATTTTTATATTTTATGCATTTAAATATAAAAATGAACATTATTTTTCTTTACTTTGCTTGAGCTTTAAATGCAGGGTATTAAATAAAATTTATACACTTGCATGCACACACACACACACACACACACACACACACACACACACACATATATATATATATATATATAAATCATAATTAACATCACATATGATACACTTACTTTTTACACAGTTAAATTGACATGAATTTCTACCTACACAGGGAGAGGTACAGTTTCGAGTTTTCGACCTAGAATCACCCTAACAAATTTTAACAATATAAACAACATTTTTTAATAATTTTTTTTTATAATAATTTTTTTTAAGCAAGGTAGGACCGCCAATAGTGCGCAAAGTATTACAGTGAGAGAAAAAACAAAAGACAAAAACGGAAACAGTATGGAATAAAGGATAAATGATAAATTGAATTCAAAACACTGCATTTAAATTTTTAGAGATTGTCGCTTATCAGTTTAAGAAATAAACGGAAGTGTGAGAATAGAAACTATTCAAGTAGGTTGAAGGTTATTTTGACTGTTTCAACGATAAAAGGGTGAGGCCTTGATGTCAATTAAACAGCGCACTTAAATTCACGTGGCCGGAGCACCCGGGAAAAAAAAACTCGTCAAAGCAATAGCTATAAAACGTTTGTCAAAAAAAAAGACAGACGGAAGCCACGTTACGTCGGTGGGAAAGTGACTGCAGTCGAGATGCTAAGTCAGAACCGGTTACATTGCAGGTATTTCATTGGATTTTGCCGAGAACCTTCAGATTTATAGCAAGAGCAGCCGACCAGACGTGGCAACGAAATGACTTTCGATGTTCTATCTGGTTTACAGAATTAAGTCGTGAGGACCTGAGTATGATGGTAAACTGCGTCCGGTAGCAAGACCTCCGATTGGGAGGTTGTGTGGAGCAGGGAACCGCCTCTTAATTGCTGTTTCCAGGTCTACCCTGACCCGGTGTGGTAGCACCTGTTAGGGCCCCAGCTATGGGCAAATAGTTAATCCTCAAACTGGGGTCAAAACACTATGCAAGTATAAAAATACACTTTTATAGAAATATATACATGAAAATAGACTCTTATTGAAATATAAACATTTTTGAAGGAAAAATCTTATTAACAATACATTTTTTAAGGAAAAAAAGTTATTGCCAGTAATACATCTTTTTAATACAAAACATTTAATATAAAACAGTTTTCTAAAATAATAAAACGATATAAAAAAAATTTAATCAAAATCTGACTAAATCAACTTCTTACTATAACTGAACATTAAAAAAAAGTACCTTAAAACCTCACCTTTTTAGCATTAAATAACCCACAGAGGTGTTGATATACCGTTAAATGAAACTCAAACAAACAAAGTCGTGAGTTCGAAATGCTCTGAGTAGCCATACTTGTGGTCTTGTGTCAAGCTAAAGTAAGCTTAAACAATAACAACATCTACATGATTCAGGTGTCTCAGCCTGTAGTCATATTTACAGAGCAAATGTGGGAGATTTTGTTCACTATCACTGTCGAGTAGAGTATTCGATCTACATTAGAGCCCCTATAGTTATGCCCTGTGCCAAACCTAGCTAAGAAGGGTAACTGAAAACATTTTAATTAGTATAGGTATGGCATTGTGTATAAACTCGCAAGGTGCAATATATATTCACACAGACAGACACACACACACACACACACACACACACACACACACACACATCTTTCCTCTGTGATATTCGATGATGTATCAACTGAACCAGGACATTTCGCATTTTGCAGATCATGTCAGTGTCAAGTTAAATACTATTATTCTATTTGAAGGAAGAAAAATATGGGCTCTCCAAAATTATATTATGCAAAATCGAAATTTTATATAAAATCGAAATTTCATATATATATATATATATATATATATATTCATTTGTAAACGAGTTATTTCGCTACCCAGGCTTCTACCATGAGTAGAGTATCTTCAGGCGATTTTTAATAACATTAAAATAAGTTATTAAAAATCGCCTAAAGACACAACTCATGGTAGAAACCTAGGTCGCGTAATAACTCGTTTAAAAATGAAAAAATATTCAAAAGTTCGACAATATAATTGCATCGAACACATTTTAATACAAATGTATACTGTTCTAGCACTATTATGACCAAAAACTAAGTATTAAACAATCAATACACACACACACACACACACACACACACATACATATTGCTAAACGATTGACTGATGACTATAAAATGGCTTCTGATGACTATAAAATATACATTTAGTGTTGGGTTTAATAAAATAATGCTCGAAGTCTAATAACAGAGCTATAACTTCTATTAATAATAAATATACATTTTTCCTTGCCAATAGCATATCTCCGAGATTCAGGCACATTCCAATCATTAGGTACTGATGCACACGTGAGTGCACACACACACACAGAGAGATGCACACAAATATATAGATATGTTAACCAGTTATCAAATCAAATTAGACCAGTAAAAAGTTGTATCAAAATAAAGATTTAACATCGAGAGGTTTTAAATATTCTAATTCGGAAGATCAGCCGATTACACGACCTTGACTACAAACTTTCGGTATCTTCAGCTGCTTTATATTAAATATAAAACGCCTAAAGATGCCGAAGGGTTGAAACCTAGCTGATCTTCCGAATTAGAATATATATATATATATATATATATATATATATATATATATATATATTATCTAAGGTGTATAAACAGACATAAATAAAAAAGTACTCTACTTTCTGACAGTCCGGAAATAGTATTCTATTATTATAAATGGGGTTTATATATATTTATTTATTTATATACAAAAAAAGGAAAAGCATGTAGGTAAAATCCCCCAAAACCATATCCTATTAATTTTATTAATATTAAAAATAATCCAGGTGGAGGGCTCGATGTAAATAGTATTATCTATTTACAGAAACAAATGTGTATATTGTACCAAATAAAATTCTGAATTGTATTATATATATATATATATATATATATATATATATATATATACACACACATATATATATATATATATATATAATATATATATAATACAATATTATTATACATGTGTGTGTGTGTGTGTGTGTGTGTGTTTGTTTGAATGGCTAGGTGGTTGGATAGGTATGGCTGTGTTTTGCGTCTGAAGTGAACGTAATGTCCCAAGAAGTATGAATGAATTCTTTAAAATGAAAATATAGAAAATCGTCATTCAATGTCTACCCATACATACGCGATATTTAACTTTGCTAGATTGATATGTGTTAACTGATGCCTAAATTCCAAATAAGAAATTTTACTCCACGAGGAAAGCTAAAATTGAAAGAAAGATTGAACCTTTTTCAGCTAGTTGGATTAAATCTCTTACCAAAAGACAGTGGACGCAATTCTTGCACAGAGAGATCGTTAACCAAGGACCTTTTTATCTTCATTATCTCACTCCTCGTCAAATAAAGATAGAGAGATGATAAACACGTGGATGTCATTTCAAAATATACTTTTGAAGAAAGGGAAGAAAAAATTGAAAAAATATATAGATGTTGGGTTTGAATTACCTACCCTCGGGTGTATCGGGTGTATCCATTCGGTAACTACATTGGGTTGACTGGCGCGAAAGTCTGTCGTTGTTAACTTTATTTTTGTTTACTCGTTTCCTGATGATGCTGGTTACAACGTATCCAAACCTCCATCTCCTATTGAGCACAACTATAACAACGACCAATCCAACAAGTAACATGAGGCCGACCACGGTGACAGCCGTCGTAGTATGTTGATTCTCCTGAATCTGACCCTTAAACGGGGGCACGCAGTATTTGTGATAAAGACGCCAACAACTAGTGTTTCGAAGTTGGTTGGCCAATGTCTGGTTAAACCAGGAAGGGATATCCGGGGGTTTCATCCGGCAATAGGCGGGTGCAGTGTTCACTTTTATCACATCGTTCACAGCTTCGCAGGTTGATTTTGTCGACATTGTTCGGCGAAACCTATCCAAGATACACGTTTCCTTTGGCTGCGTCAATTATGACAAGATTTGGTTAATCTATTATTTTTTTTAATCCATTAATTACGTAATCAATTAATTTTTAATAGGTTTTTCATTCATTCATTTTAAATCGTTTTCAATCCGATTTTAAAAGCTTTAATTTTTTTCTTTTTCTCTCTTTACAAATTTAATTATTCGATATGTATGCGTGTGTGTGCGTATGTATTGATATAGATATATACATACAATTATTTAGAGATATATATAGATTTATTTATATTTCAATAATGTTACTCTGGGCCTTCTGTTTCGTATTGAATATGAAATAATTTATGTACTGAAAAAGTTTAAAAGTGTTTTCAATGCATTTATCTACTTCCCGTAAATAATCCAAGCTGCATGATATTAGTGCTCTTACGTAGAATCCGATGATTATACAGGAATTTATTTACTTGTTGTTATGATTAGAATATAAATTTGTCTTTGTTTTCTTATCTTAAATAACCATTTTGTTTATTTAAAAAAAAAAATTGCCCCCATGGCCTTACTTAAGAAAACATAGAATCGTATTTTTTAGCATTTATACAAGTTGATTTTTTTTTTTTTAAGGACGAAACTGAAAACCGAATTAAAAAAAAAAAACAGCAAACAAGTTAAAAAAGACTGAGAAGAAACAAAAAACGGACAAAATTATCTAAAAAAAAAAAATAATAATAATCTGGTAATATCCTAATCGTATTTATTTTTTTTTTTAAATGAAACTATATTAAATTAAATTAAAAGCCATTCTCATTATTTACACCATTTGTATTTTCGGATAATTTCTTCTTCTTCTTCTTCTTCTTCTTCTTATTATTATTATTATTATTATTGTTGTTGTTGTTGCTGTTGTTGTTGCTGTTGCTGTTGTTGTTGTTGTTGTTTGATATCCCCTCCTACTTACAGATGTTTCGGTCGGGTAATAAAAATCATATTTCAGTTCCTAACTTTAGTTTGAAGACACCACACTTAGTATTATTATGATTCTAATTATTGATTCAATATTCAAAGTTTTATTATCTCTTCCGTATTAACGCGATAATTTTTCCGCGCCGCAAAAATATTATTAATATACAAGGCGGTCTCGTAGTGTTTGCGTATGGAGTATCACTCTGCCAAAGTTTTATCTCACTCTGACAAACCGGGAGAAAACTACATGTCGAGTGACCTCGTACTGTCAGATTGCTTGATGGTGTTGACACCGGACACAGAGAAGCGATGTTTCTGTCAACTGTAAACCGGCCGCGTCTGTGTTAATGAGCTATCGCTTTGTGTACTACTGGGATTTTAAGCGTGCATTGGCTGTTGACATGAGAAATTCCGTTTGCGTCATTTCTGGACTGTCCATGACAACGAACGCAACGTCATCCCTACAAATTAACGAAGGAAAGCTTTACCAATGCATCCCTGTTCACTGTTATTTATTTGTATAAACCCTCCCTCCGCACGTATTTGTTGTTCTGTCTTTGTTATTTTATTATAATGGTCAACACGGTTACAATATAAAAGAAAAAGTTCAAAGTAGTAAAACGAAGACCGATGTTTCTTTTAAAACTTACACAAAATGTTCAATAGTCTTCTATAGTTTCACAAGCGTACATAACATTGAAATGTTTTAGAGAACGAACACTTGTTTCTTAAACTCATACAGTTAGATAGATAGATAGAGAGAGAGAGAGAGAGAGAGAGAGAGAGAGAGAGAGAGAGAGTCCTAAAATTTGCATTGACAGCAAGTTTTGTAAGTTTGTAGCGAGGATGCGATTATTGTCTATATGTACGATTTAAATTTCACTAATTATTTGCAACGTTGGGGACAATTGAGTTTTTTTTTTGTTTTTTGTTTTTTGTTTTTTTTTTTGAAAGCACGTGTTTCGCTGTTTTTGTAAGAAAACAATGTTTGTCTTCGTCGTCTCACGCTACTAGAAAACTACCTGAAACTAAAAAAAGAAAAAAAAAAGAAAGAAAATCTTTTGTATTACCGAAGCATTGTATTGCTGCAAGCAGACCGAACGCTTCTACTCCGCCCAACAATATAATCTCATCATTTGCCATAAGAATAAATAGACGGTAATCTTGCCTTAAGAAAAATCTTCTCTTTTACGGAGAGTCTTTTAGTTTTTACATGCGCAGCGAGGCTATCTATCTATCTATCTATCTATCTATCTATCTATCTATCTATCTATCTATCTATCTTTCTATTAAGCTCAGTCTCTTTCTATCTATATAGCTTGCTATCTCAGTCTCTTTCTTTCTATCTATCTATCTATCTATCTATCTATCTATCCTTTTTGTGTTACTAAATCGATCAAATCACCCGGTTTGTAAAATTATCTGTCCTTTTAATATATTTCCAAATAAGTGGAATTCAGTCGAACAACTTTTTACAAGTACACGTATTAATCTGTCTATATTTACTTTGTACGTCATAAAACACGTTTTATATCCGAAATCGTCTACTCAAGCCATCAACACACGTGATCCTCCGGATATTTGTGTTCTTGTTAATGTTATTCTCCTTATAATGCAAAATAACCTTCCTCAATGTACGTGTGTGCGATTTTGATTCTGTGTGCTCTCGCAAGTGTATCGATAAGAGAGATGCTTCAGGTAGTCACGTAACGTTGTACATATACTGGTAAAATCCGTTTTTCTTTTCTTTTTTTTTTTTTTTAGATAATCCACAGAGAAGTACTTGATTCAGGATGAAGGTGCCGTAATACCTCTCGTTCTTCTGTACAAATCATTTGTCATTAACGACTTAGCCAGCCACAGACACATGTATTTAGTGTGTGTGTGTTTATGTGTGTGTGTGCGTGTGTGTGTGCGTGTATGTGTGTGTGTGTGATAAATAATAAAAAACAAAAGTAAGCTTTCGTTTGTGTTTTTACAATCGCGTTTTCTCTTATATAACTGCAGATTTCATTTAATCCGAATAAAAACCTTACAGATTAGTGATGTACGTCTTAGTTTTGTATAAATCTGCCCTCGGTGAAATTTAAAGAGATCAAGACACACCTATTCTTTAATGTCTACTGTTACTGTAAAAAGAAAAGATCGTTTGAGGGGTTTTCCTAAATAAATAAATGAATGAATAAATAATGGAAAGAGAAAAACAATGACTGAGAGAGAGAGAAAGAGAGAGAGAACAAAATGTGTTTTTTTTTTACAGCAGCCTTTAAAACTTTTTTAAGTGCAATGTCTGAAAATCTATCTCATTATCTATCTATCTCAGCTTGTTCATATCTATGTTTTTTTATATTAGTCTACTTTTTACTTTGTTTACATATATATATATATATATATATATATAGAGAGAGAGAGAGAGAGAGAGAGAGAGCGGGGGGAGAAAAGAAGGAGAAGAAGAAGAATAGAAAGGTTAGCGTGCCTTATAGTAGAAAGTATATTGATCTGTTGACTTTTATATATATATATATATATATATATATATATATATATATGAAATGGGGAGAGAGAGCGACGAGAAGGAAAAACGTTTGAAAACACGGCGTATTTGAAGTAGAGCAACTTATGAAAATTCACGAGTCAGACCCAAAAAAAACCCGAATGCTCACACAGAGACACACACACGCGTACACACGCACGCACACACACAAGGTCACTCACACACAATCCTTTTTTCGTTTTCTCTATTCCACACACACACACAAACACACACAAACATACACACACATGCACCAAAAAAACTGACTCGTTAGTACGATATCATTTCATTACAATTTCCGGATTTCGAATGAAAACAACTTGGTCGGAAAAAGATTTTAAGAAATACCCAACGAAAATGAAGCACTTAAAAACAAAAAAATTCATATGTTTTTTTTGGCATGAGTGAAACATTACAAACTACTAATGTGTACCATTTAGCATTTTCTCAAGAAAAAAATAATATATATATATATAGATTAAAACGACACAGTCCTTGTGCGGAGTATAATTTTGTTTGAACGTGTGCCGTAAATATTCTACTTCTGAGCATGTGTGTATTTCGAGGTGTGCATGTGTGTGTGTGCACATGTGTGCGTGTGTGCACGTGTGTATGCACGCGCACGTGTGTGTGTGTACACCGTGTACAGAAGTGAGTACTTCAGCCATGCGAGAAAGCGTATAATTCCGAGGTTTGAAATGTGTAGCTCCGTCTGTCTAACAGTGTCTTCCCATATCGCCGTTGTTATGGTCTCCTCCCCTTCACTGCAGCCCTCTGTTTTCTCCCGTGTTTTCCTTATGCATCCTCCTGTTCCACCCACCTCGTCTGTAGCTTTCCTCCCACCTCACGGAGGCGGCAACCTCGAAGTGCCACCGCTACTGTTGCTATTACTCAAGGATAACGGTTGCTGCAATGGTGATGGTGATGATAGTAGACGTGCTGGTAATGAAGGGGACGTGGTGAAGAAAGCCACCTCCAGCTGTTGTTTCGTTGGCGTTCAACTCCGGTGCTTTGTTAAACACATGGCGTAGAATATTAGATCACTGACGTTAGAGGCGTAGATCAGACCGCCACGCGCGCACGTGCACTCTCTCTCTCTCTCTCTCTCTCTCTCTCTCTCTCTCTCTCTCTCTCTCTCTCTCTTTCTCTCATGCGTACACACATGCACACACCCATACACCCCCACACAGACACACACAAACAGACATACACAAACACACACCTACACATATACTTAAGTACGGGCATCTACTATGATAATTGCAGTTACTATATGTGTTTATAGAAAAAAAAAATCAGAAAAAAAAAGCATGGACGTGAGAGAAAGATAATGAAGAAGAGAGACGGGGATTTAATAAAACTAGAGAGAGAGAGAGAGAGAGAGAGAGAAAAGATATCGAAAAATAAAGTGATAAGAATGAGAGAGATAGACAAAGAAACATAGAGAGAGAGAGAGAGAAATAAATAAACAAAAGAGATCGAAAAATAAAGTGATGAGAATGAGAGAGATAGACAAAGAAACATAGAGAGAGAGAGAAAGAGAGAGAAAGAAATAAAGAAAAGAGAGCGAGAATGCATAGAAATCCGCATGCGCATTGGAATAGCAAAAGATGTTTTAAAAAACCTAAACAAGGAGACAGGAAAATTTCGTTAGAAACAAAGCAATCTGAACTGCTATGTAATATCAATCCTTCTATATGGCAGTGAATGCTGGACAATTTCTTCTTAGAAATTGACTGTTGCGTGCTAGATAATATTCAAAACAATATAGACAAGGCCATTTCCCTTCATCCTTTTGCTAATATATTTGTGTTCGATAACTTTAATGCCCACCATGCCAAGTGTGTGAAACCGATCATGCTGGCGTCCAAATATTGAACTTCTCTATCACCCAGTCTCTCAAGCGAATGATGGATTTCCCCAGACGTTCACCCAATAATCGTGAAGGATACACTTCTCTTCTAAATCTTATATTTACTTTTATCCCAGACTCTTGCCATGTCACAAAACTCTGTTCTCAGGGTAACTCTGACATGCTATGATGTCTGTTGATATATCTATCTATTCTCCCTCCACCCAGAAAATTCCCACAGAATATCGTTTCAACAAGCGGACTGGGACACGTTCTGTGATTTCTTTCGCGTTGTCTCTTAGAACAAAGTTTTTAGTCTCTCTGTCCAAAACTGCGCCTCTGTGGGATCCTGCTGTGTGAAAGTCGGCATTGATGCTTTCATCCCAGTTAAGAAATTTCAACTTAAGTCTTGTTCATTTTCTTGGTTTACTCCTGCTTGGTAGGTTGCCACTGCTCACAGAAATCACTTTTTCCTGTTTTATTACATGAGGTGCCTCTTTGACTCTGCTCGTAATGAATGCAAACGTGTCCTAATTTATGCTTAACTTCTGTTTGCTGATAGAATGAAGCAGCATGTAGCATCACGCAAAATTGGTTCCAAAGTTTGGTGATTCTGCAAGTGTGTACTGAACAACAATAAAAACTCAACCCTTCCTCTATTTAATCAATCTGAAGTCCTCACAACAACAGCAGACAAGATTAAGTGCTTTGTTAGCAAATTCTTCTCTAACTCCACACGACTCGTCTGATTTCCCACCTAGAACAGAGGCTAAGCTGAGTGATATATATACAAGACGATTTAAATTATAGCTTAATTAATACTATAGTTATTATTAATATTATATATATATATATATATATATAATAACTATAGTAATAACAATACCAATAGTAACCGAACTAACTCTGCCGAAACTAATATGAATTAAGCTATAATTTAAATCGTCTTGTACAACCCACCGAGAACGAACTCGGAGGGAAATGAAGGGTAAGTAAAAAAAGAAACAAACGAAGTACATGAACAAAAAAGTCAAGAACTCGTAAGAAAGAAAAAAAGACCCAACGAAAAAAAAAAACAATTTCCCTGACAAGCCGTAGGCGAAACCGTGGTAGATTGTTGGCTCTTGCTTAGATTTTCTGTTTTTGTATATATATATATATACCACGGAAGCAGTTTCTAAATTTGACATCCATAAGGAAAGCGGAGGTGATAGAATTCCAGCCATCATTCTAAAGAAATGTGCCCCTGAGCTCTTTGTTGTCCTCTCCAAACACTATAACTATTGCTTCACTTCTTCCTGCTTGCTGTAACTTCTTCTCTGTAGTTCCTGTTTTTAAGAACTCTAGAGAGCCCTCTGTAATAATTGCCTCTCATCGCTTTTTTGCAAAGTGTTCGAAACTATTATCAATGCTGAAGTAGTTAAGCATCTCGCATCTCATAATCTACTCACTGACTAACAATATGGCTTAGGCTTCATCAGGTCTACCGTTGATGTGCTAACGGCTATTAAATATATATGTCAGGCTCTTGATAAGAACGGTGACGCTCAAGTTGTTGCTCTAGATATTTCGAAAGCGTTTGACAGGGTTTAGCATGATGTTCTTCTACGCAAGCTCTAGAGCTACAGTATTTCTGAACGATAGTTTAATTTAATCCAATTGTTCCTATCAAAGCTTGAAATGAAGGTTGATTTGAGAGGGCAAGCCTCCAGATTCCTTTATACGAACGCAGGAGTCCTACAAGGCTCTATCCTAGGTTCTACTCTTTTTCTGATCTTCATCAATGATCTTCCTGGTGTAACCAGTTCAATAGTAGGCATCTATGCAGATGACACCACCATTTACTTCCGTCTCAATATTAAATTTGCCATGGCTAACAAAATAAACCTGGCTACAGCTCTTGAAAAGAACTTCTGATCTAAACTTATTTATAAATGAAACTTGGTCTCTGTGTGTGTCTCTATGTGTGTGTGTATCCGTTACCTATAAACACCGAAACGGCTGAACCGATTTTCTTGAAAATGTACACAGTTGTACTAGAAGCGTCTGCGAGTGTTCTTAAATAGGTTTTGTGTCGAGGTACCCCCGATAAATATCGAAAATCGATAATCAAAAAAATCGAAGGAGTGTCCGATTTTAATCAAATTTGATACACTTATAGACAAAGACATAAGAAATGATATTCAGAAGTTTCAAGGTTGCAGTTCTTAAAATAGTGCAGAAAATTGATAATATATATATATAACAGGCAAGATGTTTGTGTTTTTTTTGTTTGTTTATCTGTCTGTATGTCCTTTATACAAATCCACAATTTTTATCCGATTCTCATCAAACTTCACACAAATATCCTTTAGGCTGAGTCTGAGCTCCAGGACCATAGATTAGTTTTAAAGCTTTTATTACACCCGAGCAAAGCCGGGCTATACTGCTAGTCTGTGATAGACTGGTGTGGGAAATAACCCGTAAATGTTATCGCCTCCAAAACTGCTCTCCTTTAACCACTATAGAGAAACTTTCCTAATTGCTATCAGTATAAATGATGCTAGTCTCCTAGAGAGCAACACACTGCGACTCTTATAAGCTAGAAGTCCCGGTCTGTCCTGCTATTTAACCATGGTTGACGGTAGTTTGACTGGTAGATATAGTCAAATCCAATCGAAGTGGAAATACGAAGATGTACCGAATACAGTAAATATTTGATTAAGACATTTAATCATTATACATTTTGCCATATTATGGCAAACAAAAGCAAAAAGAAAAACGATTACTGTGAGCATATAACAATTCTTCGAGTTAGAAGGAAGATGTTCCTTAAAATCTAACTCAGTCATTTCGGTTTTTAGCAGCTTACTAGCAGTTCTATTCCTTGAGCATATACATCATTATGCACCTTGTCTCTTTGTTCAAGAGTAGCTTCAATATGTCGAGCGAATATTTCATTCGTTAGTTTCGCGTACAATAGACAGAAGCGATTCACGGCAGGCTCGATAGTAAAACATTCGTCCAAATTATCACAGCCATCCGAGAAAATGTAGTTGATTAATATAACTCACTTGACTTCTTCCTCGTAAAGATTATCATCTACAGTTTTCCTTAGAAATAAAAAAAACCTGGTACGATACCAATGATTAAAGTCGTCGCCGGTGAATCCGGAGATATGTCCAAGTGCTCATCTTTCAAGATTTTGTCCATGATCTTTCAATACACACGGTTTATTAACTTTTTATAAAACCAACAGAGCAAAAAAATAGTTTAAGGAAGGTTTTAATAAACAAAATGGTTCGCAACAGGGCTAACACTAAATAAGAAAATAATAAGCTTAAGAAGTTTACAACTACATATCAAACAAAGTACCAAAGGAGTTCTTCTTCTTCTTCTTCTATGTGCCCTGTCCCTTCAGGACGTAGGCGATCATGGCTCTCCACGTCTCCCTATCCCTTGTGGCTCTTAGTATGTTTGCTCCTGTTGCTCCTAGCAACCCCCGTTCCGTCATCCACCTGATCAGTCCCTGCAAATATGTTATCCGCTGCCTTCCTCTGTCTCTCCTTCCTTCTATCTGTCCAGTCAGTATCAGGTTCTCCAGGCTCTCCTTCCTCATTGCATGTCCCAGGAACTTCAGTTGTCTCTTCCTGATGCTCAGTATTAATTTCCTTTTTGTTGCCATTCTTTCTAACACCTCGTCGTTGCTTGTATGCTCAGTCCACGATATCCGTAGCATCCTTCTGTAGAACCACATTTCGGCCGCTTTCAGTTTTGTCCTCATTTTCGATGATATTGTCCAGCATTCACAGCCGTATTGAAGAACTGACATCACGTAGCAGTCTAGAACTCTTTTCTTCGTTTCTATTGAGATTTTCCTGAATTAAATAAATAAAATGTAATTATAGGAAGTAAGGTCTATAAAATAAGCATCAAAATCTGCGGATTTTTATTAAAAAGTTATAAAAAATGCTACATGCTAAGTGACAATAAGCCACTGCAAATATTCATGAAATTATAATTATATAAAACGTAACTTTACATGTTTTTTAGAGAATAAAGTTATTAAACAAAAGCGGAATTATTTATTACTCAGCATCATATAATGAATTCATAATGCCAACTAGGTACATTTGAGAAACATGGGTATTAAAGAAAGAAATTGCTTATGAACACATTTGAAGACGGACAGAATCAGTGAAAAACAAAAAGAAGAAAAACAAAAACAGGACATCTAAATAATATCTGATAAATGTTAATGTTCAGTAAGCGTCTATATATGTCAACGGGTACATTGGTTTCTGCATAGAACAATTAAATAACTCACTTCTTTTACAAATTCTTTTCATGTCAAATGTCATTTAAGAGTAATATAGCAAAAAGATATTTTTTAGGAGTTCAGGAAAGTCTACAATTTTCAAAGTTCTTACATTAAAATTGTAAGGAGGTATTTGTTGCTGTCTTACCTGAAAACACCTGCTTCATGCTTCCATCTGACTGATTTTTATTACTGCATATGACTATCCCCCCTAGGCATGAACCTAATTTGAATTATAAGTATACACTGTTTTCTTTGGATGCACATGTTTATTTTTGCGCCATAAATTTCTTTTATTTCCCAGTATTTGTGGTACAGTAGATATCGACTCGGAACAACAGTATTTGTGGTACAGTTGATATCGACTCGGAACAACAGTATTTGTGGTACAGTTGATATCGACTCGGAACAACAGATCGGGGAGCCAAGTTCGAATTCCAGTTGAATTCCTTGCATTCACTTACGTGCAAATACCGTTGGGAAAGGTATTAATCCGTCTCTTCCCTCCAGTTATTAGTTAAATAACAGGACAGATTGGGTTATATAGCCTTGGTCGGCAACCAGTCTACCGCAGAAAGCAATGGCAAACTACTGCTGGATAATGTTCTGCCCAGTCAGTCCTGTCTCTAAAGAGACTTGATCGCCCAAACATGTATCACGTATGGCACTTAACTGACTATCCGAATGATTTGTTCAAGGATATCTATTTGTAAATTTTATTCATCAGCATGAGATCTGTTTCGACTTGAAGGTAAACTGCGAATCAGTGTGATTTCTCATCATCAGCAACAATGTAAATATTTTGTATCAATATTCAAACTTTTCTTGTCATTTACTGCAGGATTTTCAACGTCTTTAAAGTGTTTACAAGAAATTTTCTGATAGTTTTTTTTAAATCAATGTGATGTTATTCTTCTGTTTGGTATTGTTAGCAAAAAAAATTCAGTATTATTTGCTCTGCTTTTAAAACAATTTGTACAGTTTACGCTTGATATTGATATGTTTTTTTAATATTGTTTTTTGCAAACAGCATACAACAACAATAACATTATGAATATCAACGCCAATAATTACTGCTTTTCTGTTTTCAACAAATCATCAAACATTAACTGCCAAATTTTTAATCATTTTAATAATAAAAAGTGATAATGACACTAGGATGCAAGGAACTACTGAGAGTAAAATCGAATGAGAAAACTTTAGAAGCAACCGAAAACCCAATCTTAAACAGAAATAATCCTCTATTTCTACTCAAAGCACCCACACGCGCGAGTGTGTGTGAGAGTGAGAGCGTGTGTGTTGCAACTATAAATTTTATATTTAATAGATACACGTGTTTCAGTAGACATTCATCTTTTTTACGCTTTAGTAGAGAAATAAATATCAACCGGTCTAGAGATCGAGAATCCGCTTAGTAAAAATATGCCACACTTTCTACGGAAATCGAGACAGTATTCCCTTTTTCCCACAGCAAAAGCATTTAAGCTAAGTGAGCACTGTCAGTATGAAGCGGGAAGCCATAGCAAAATTAAATTGAAATAATTAATTTTTGAATTAAAATAAATTTTATTAAAATAAACTTGTTCAAGCGCTGAATATACTATTTCTCTTAATAAGAAGTAATGTTGGATTGAAAAAAAGCTTTTAATTGGATTATATATATATATATATATATATATATATATATATATATATATATATATATATATATGTTCTATGTTTACTGTGTTAATATTTACTCTTTGATAATGGCTTATGTGAGCCGAAAGCTTAGACCCGATAAAAGATTCAACAAATACTGTGATTTTTGTTGTCTTTCAACGACATCACCATCAAGTATATCAGACGGTACGAACGGATCCTACACAAAATTAATAGACAAAACTTGTCTATATTATTCAATGAAACCTGCATTAATGAAAAAATGCTGCCAAAATACACACTATATATATATATATATATATATATATATATATATATATATATATATAAAGCAGTTATTTATGCAACCTTGGTTTCAACTTTTTGGTATCTTTAGACGATTTATAATAACTGATTTTCCAACGTTTTTAAACGTACAAAAGAAATATTTACGAACGCTAGACTGAAAAGTTTTAAATATCTTAATTTTTCAAAATTAGGTTAGAAATTACTTAAGGATCTTAAACAGTTTTATCTGTGCTTGTATGATCCTAACATATTTTTGTGTTATCACATCTCGACATTATTTCTGATCTTTCATTTAGTAATTTTTGTTTGTTCAGAAAATAATATTATGGATAGCTTTTTTTGTTGGTACAATCTGTAGGCATCACCACTGTTGTAAGGCTTGGTTTTTTTCATCATACTCCATGTTCTATCAGATATATATATATATATATATATATATATATATATATATATATATATATATAAACGTAAATGAAGAAGTAGAAAAAACCGAAATAACTCAAGTTTCACTCTCAAACTCAAAAATGAAGGATCGTCAGGCCAATTTCAATCTTTATTTTGCGTCGCTCGTGTTTTACGCCTTAAATATAGAGATCTCTTACTTTTTATTTTTTATTTTTGTGGGAGGAGGACCCGGATGTAAACGTTATCCATATTCTATGTTAGCTATTAAATATTTTTTGTCATGCAAATATCCCATCCTTATTTCGCCTGGGTTCATCGTCAACTAAAACGTTTCTTGCCGTATGCATAGCTATCGTCACTACTAAAATGCGTTAGCTATTGTCAAGCTGTGCTCATATCCACTGTTGATCTCCCTAAACATTCAGTAATCGTTGATATATGTGAATGGGAGCAATTTTTCTGCATATAACAATTAAATAACTCAAGTCTTTTACAAATGCACTTTCATGCCAGACGTCTTTTTACCAGACTGTTACTTAGGAGCTATTTGCAATATAACAAAAGAAGATATTTATTTTTAAATTGACAAAGTGAAAAGAATCAAACAGAGCTAATCCCTGGCTTGCTGGTCAAACGTTTCCTCTTTTACGGAGTTTGTATTTCTCATTTCTATCAGCCTGATTTGGAAATGTCATGAATCTAAGACAGAAGCCTACGTTACAGAACAAAATAATTCCGTACAAACTGATCAGAGAACGATATGTGTCTCACCTTTAGACTTTACCTTTGCTTTGGACTGTGATACGCATTCATTCTTAATTTAATGAGCATCATCGTATATCGCTAGTTTCGTAGCTGAGTCTTTGTATCAAACAAAAATAAATAATTATATGGGAAAGATTTTTCATGCATGCATAAATTAGTTATATTATTTAGATTCGGAATAATCATTTTGTTATTATTACATGTTTCGGCTGTTGTACACTCAGATCATATTAAGTTGTGCGTCGATCCGGGTAAATTACAAGGGATTTTGAACTGAACCTTTTAAAATAATTTCTGTTGAAAAAGTTTCTCAAGTCCATTATTTTATTTTATTTTATTTTATTTTATTTTGCTTTTCCCGTTATTGGTGGCGGGGGAGTCTCCCTTCGTAATCTTTTGTTTTAATTAGTGTGGACAGTCATTATCTTAAACATGTCATTATTTTGTCTTCGAGATACATGTAATATCCTTTTTAGTTGTTGCTGCTGTTCAAAGTCCTCAACTGAAGTGGTTTCTGTTATTTAGTATAGTTATGTGTGCTTTTGTAGCGCCTGTCCATAATAATCAAAGAAGTATGGTTGCGAAAACAAAAGTACAGGACTAGCATCGCCAAATGACTGATGGGTAAGACAGGCTAGTTATATAACACATTCTGCATGAGAGAATTCAATCCCTGAGGGCTGCAGATTTCATTCGTTCGAAGCCATTTTTAAACATTAAATTCATTGTATACAGTTGACATTTTTGCTCAGTGGTACTTAACATTTTTTTAATCACGGAACCCTTCAGTCACATACCCCTACATGAACTACCTATTCATAGAAAGATAGACAAACAAGAAGATACAGTTTGATTGGTTCTTCACAACAATTCTATGTGCATTTATTTATACTACACCCTCATGCACACTGCATTCAAATCACCATTTAGCGAGCCGGTGAATGCATAGCAAACATAAATGTTAATTTTTAACTCATAGACACGGAACTCTGAAGCATACGCCACTTAAAAAAAACTAGTTTTTGATATTTCTGAACGAGTTTGACTTCACGCATGATATCCAGGAGCCGAGTTCGAATTCAAGTTGAGTTCTTTACATTCACTTACGCACAAATATCCTTAGGAAAGGTATTAATACGTCTCTTCCCTCCAGTTATTGGTTAAATAGCAGGACAGATTGGGTTCTATAGCCTTGACTTGCAACCAGTCTACCGCAGAAGTAATAGCAACGTACTCCAGGATAATGTTCTGCCCAGTCAGTCATGTCTCAAAAGAGACATGATCGCCCAAGCGTGTATCACATATGGCACTTAACTGACTGACTGATTCAAAAATATGATTTAATTTTTTTAGGTTAATAATGTGTGCGTGTTTGGTGTAGGTGCGTTGGAAGGCATAGTGTTTGCATTAATGTGAGTGGATATTTATCTGAAAGCTTATTAGTATTTTTTCCGCCTATAACCAAATCCACGGTAAACGAAACGCTGTTGTCTAACGCGAATGCATTAATCTGCTTCTTGCAGATAAGGCAAGGAGTGTTATTGTTCTTTTATACTGGGGAAGTCGTTCAAATACTAATACATGTACGGATGAAGGTCTTAGCTACGTTTTAGCACTGAGATTTTTGGGGCAAACGAAAAGAGAGGCAGAACGAATGAAAGTGAGCGAGGGACAATTTGAGTGAACGCGAGGAATAGAGAGGGTGTGAGAAGTAAAATGAGCTGCCTGACGGTGGTGGGGAAGAAACGAACGAAAGAGATGAAGAGGTTTTCGCGTTACGGTATTTTTGCTTACATTTACTTTTGTCTACCGAAAGGATTTCCCCAGCGTAAACGGATATCTTACTAGACTACGCATACCTAACGGAGGACATATATGTCTTATATATATATATATATATATATATATATATAAAAGAAAAACAAATACATTAATGAAACCAACTGACTTTTTGCCAAAAGACCTAATAATCTAATAAAAAAAAACTTAAACAAGGGCAGAAGAAAGACAAAAAACAAAAGGCAAATATCGACCTATTCAGTAAAGGGCTCAACGAGAAGATTACTTACTCAGAGCATATATTATTACGATTTACTGGAAAAGTAAAATCAAACTATGGAGAATGCTATATATATATATATATATTTCATCTTTAAACGAGTACCTAGGTTTCTACCATGATTACTGTCTTCAGGGGATTTTTAATAACTGATTTTATCGTTTACCGTTTTTCTTTTTAAGAACGCTCTTGTAACGGGTGTTTTATTTAAACGCTCACGTGGCAGGGCATTTTTGAACGCGCAATTTTTAAATTAAAATGAATTATGGCGTTTTTATACATGGCTGTATGAACCTAAGAGATTTTTCTTACTGTTGATGCATTTAGTCCTTTAGTCATGATTATGACTAGATGCATTCAAATAAAACACCGTTACAAGAGCGTTCTTTAAAAGAAAAACGGTAAACGGTAAAATCAGTTATTATAAATCGCCTGAAGACATCACTCATTGTAAAAACCTGGGTAACATTATAACTCGTTTAAAAATGGAAAATATTCAAAAGTTCTACAATATAATTGTATTAAACACTTTTTAATACAAATATGCACTGCTTTAACCCTATTATGACAAAAAGTAAGTACTAAACAATCAATATATATATATATATATTACGTTCCAGTTATCCCCTATTGACCTGATCCATATTATTATATGACATATATATATATATATATATATATATATATATATATCTGTCACACACACACACACACACACACACACACACACATATATATATATATATATATATATATATATATATATATATAGTTTACAATTATTTTCGCCGTGAGCCATAAGAATATTTTTGAGCGTTCATAAATGTAAAAATTTTGAAAACTTAAGGATATATTTTACTTCTGTTTAAGAATAAATGTTCTTACATTTACCTTGATTAAGCCGATCAGAAAACGAAACGTGTTGGTAAACAAAGGGGTTGACGTTTGAGGAGTTAGTTGACCACATGCAAGGGGTGATCACAAAAATATCTGACAGTTATGATTGGGTTCTCCTGCTGGTATGGCATAGTGTAGAGTTTAATTACTAAACATAGGATTTTCCTGCAACCGACCTCTTGATCCAGGGCCGCACTATCATCAAAAGGACCCCGTGTTGAGTTGGAAGATCAATGAAGGAATAAATCTCAATCGCTAGGGGTAATTCTAAACATCATGATGTTGACTGTATATATCCTTTCCGATTCCTCTGCATTGTTCTCGGATTGACATCTAAACGCTCTGAAATTGTTTGTACTAGAGCTTCTGGCACTAATACCAACCAATAGAGCATGTCGTTTTCAAATTTCTGGCGGAGTGAATTGTACCATGGTGTACAATTTTCTTATAGATGATGCCCAACTGATCCTGATATTTTGTGCAATCGACATAATGACAAACAAAAGCACTTTCTATACATTTTCGTTATTTAAATTTTTCCACTTTGTATTAAATTTTCCTCAAAATTCTTCTTGATACATCAAATATATATATATATATATAGTGCTTCACATTTTTCTTACTTAACCAGAAGATCAGAAGAATCCATTACATGGAGATGACATAGACATTATTCTCTTGGGGACGGAGAAATCATAAATATTCAGTATGAAGCCAAATGTTATTTTGTTTAGTTTATTAGCATAAGAAAATGGAGAGTAACTTTAAACGTTTGGTATTTTATAAGTACAATGTAGTTCTAAAATGATTTAAATAGACTAAACTATCGCCCAATTCACACTCCACCCACGTCTATTGAACAGATGAAGAGGTTCATCTCTTGTTTCCTGTTTAGGATGCAGTTTCCGGTTTTCTCTTTTCCAATCTTTTTACTCTTATGTAGCCCCCTGTGCATCAGTGGCCTTATCGCCTTGCTTGAGGTGATATGAATAAAAAAAAATGCGCGAAATTAAAATTATAATATGGCGATAATTTACCCATTACACCCTTTATTATATTAACCATTTAGTTCACTACACGACACACAATTGCCCCAATCTTTTGGATATATCACTGTCAGATTTTATTATGCAAGTCCTTTTTTTCATATATGTTGGTATTAAACAATATATATTGGTATTAACCAACCAATGTTGAAAATCTTTCATAGGATACTAAAATAGTTGATAGACTAAACTAATTGGAGTAGATAGACTAAACTTTTAAACGGCTTTCTCTTTTCCAATCTTCTCACTTTTTTTTCAATTGGAGTAGATAGACTAAACTATCGCCCGGTTCACACTCCACCCACGTCTATTGAACAGATGAAGAGGCTCATCCCTTGTTTCCTGTTTAGGATGCGGTTTCCGGTTTTCTCTTTTCCAATCTTTTCACTCCTACGTAGCCCCCTGCACATCATTGGCGTTACCGCCTTGCTTGGGGTGAAAAAAAAAAACATATTCATATGATATACTGATATGTTTACAAGATGAATAGGCAATGTATATTCGAATAATTTTATAGCATCATTAAATGTCGGAAATAAATAATATATATCTGTGTATGTGTGTGTTTATGTTTGTGTGTGTGTGTGTGTGTGTGTGTGTGTGTGTGTGTGTGCGGTTCGATTAGGTAATACTGTCCTGAAATCTAAAAAATGGGACTAAAATCTGCTCTTAACAGGGATAAGATATGGCTTGTTAATTTTGATGTCTCCAAAACAAAACTGCTTTTTATTAATTATCTGAGAGACCCTTTATGGCTTCCGTCAGCTTCGCTGATGATGACCGTCAAGGAAATGACTCTTTGTGCCTTCAGGGTCTACCATTATCTCTTAACATGGTGATTTTCTAAGCGCAGCTTAGATGTGGCACCAGGCCGAAAATATGGGACACCCAGTGTGGATCGAACTTCATACTCAATTGTAATGATTCTAGTGAGACAAGCTTGCTAGCCATTACACCACCTCGAAGCTTCATTATCTCCTAAAATATAGTGGAAAGATTATCATGAATTAATTGCTAAGTCTGCTGTTAAGAAAGTTGGTTTACTGTGTCGTGTCGTAAAATTTTCATTTGTTACACAAGTCTACCATGAAAGTTTTTATGCAACAGACACAGGGAATTTACATTATGGCGGTGGCAAAGTGATTGAATCCGAGATACAAGCTCAGGACTAATGACATTGCTGATTCATCTTTGGATTTGCTCGAGAATCACTAAATATATAACAAGAGCCACAAATCATATGTGGCAGCACTATATAAAGCATGGGTGAATGTTAAGTGTCTGTTTAGGATGCGGTTTCCGGTTTTCTCTTTTCCAATCTTTTCACTCTTTTCTTTATTTTATTTTTTCAGTTGGAGTAGATGGACTAAACTATCGCCCGGTTCACACTCCGCCCACGTCTATTGAAGAGGTGAAGAGGCTCATCCGTTGTTTCCTGTTTAGGATGCGGTTTCCGGTTTTCTCTTTTCCAATCTTTTCACTCTTTTCTTTATTTTTTTCTTTTTTTTTTTTTCAATTGGAGTAGATAGACTAAACTATCGCCCGGTTCACAATCTACCCACGTCTATTGAACAGGTGAAGATGCTCATCGCTTGTCTCCTGTTTAGGATGCGTTCTCCGGTTTTCTCTTTTCCAATCTTTTCACTCTTTTCTTTCTTTTTTTTTTCAATTGGAGTAGATAGACTAAACTATCGCCCGGTTCACACTACACCCACGTCTATTGAAAAGGTGAAGAAGCTCATCCCTTGTTTCCTGTTTAGGATGCGTTTTCCGGCTTTCTCTTTTACAATCTTTTCACTCTTTTCTTTATTTTTTTTTTTTTCAATTGGAGTAGATAGACTAAACTATCGCCCGGTTCACACTTCACCCACGTCTATTAAACAGGTGAAGAGGCTCATCCCTTGTTCCCTTGTTCTCTTTTCCAATCTTTTTACTCTTAGGTAGCCCCCTGCGCATCAGTGGCGTTATCGCCTTGCTTGGGGTGATATGATTAAAAAAAAATGTAAGTTAGATTCTAGAGAAAAAAAAATTATCTACACTGAATACATCACAATTACGTTATGATACGCAGGTGGATTACGTTACTGATAAATATCGATGGACTTACTGCATTCTGCTGCATTAAATGTAACTTCAAAACAAAATATAACGACACGTGCTGCTTAAATTGTAATTTATTTTCATTCTAGCCTTTTTTTCTTTTTCACACACCTGAAGATTACACACGTGAGTTGAAAGCTTGGGTCTAATACACATTTTCCCTATTTTTTAAATTGCCAGTAACCACATTTCCGCAATGCTATCCGCATATTTAAAAAGAATATTAATACATTTAATAAAATAAACAGAAAATTAATAGAGCTACTTTTTTAAATAAATATATGGGTTAACACCAATTTCGTAAATTTGCGTATAATTTCGTAATATATATGAAATGATTTGATTAAACATTATTTTTGATCGATACTCACATTTAAGTAGATATTCTGTTTTGTTTTGTTTTTTTTGTTTTGTTTTTTTTTAATTAAACAGTATTAGATATTTATATCTACCGGCCTGATTATTTACGATAAATTTTTATTACGAAAACGTGGGTCATTCGGCAGGATTACGAACCTGCGACCCCTATCCACATAGGGGAAAGCTACCATTTGACTTCTCGACCACAAATGACCTCCAGTCTAAACGAGGTTTTAATCAAGCCCATATAACAATATTTTCGATTCATCAAATTTCAAATTGTCAGATTTCAAGTTATCAATTGTTTATAACCAAATTTCGTTAATCTTCGTTATATTTCCGTAACATATATATATATATATATATATATATATATATATATATATGAGAAAAATTAAGGCAGACACGTTATTTCATGGTAAATCGGAAGTATGGGGCTATTTCAGGCGAACCATCATCAGCTTCTGTCTTTATTGTATAAAAGATTTTACACGATTATACTTCCGAGTTACCATGAAATAACGTGTCAGCCTTAATTTTTCTTATATTTGCTCTATATGTATTTATATACATATATCTTTAGAGCTCACTTAGAGAGTTATACTACCACTGTATGCATAGGACATTCCTTTGGATTCTTCTATATCTACACCGCATATATATATATATATATATATATATATATATATATATATATTAATAAAATCAATGTAAAAATATATTTTCGTGTGATACGTTTTAAAACTTTAACACCTAATCTGACTACGAAGACAAAAATATATAGAAAGCGCTGTAATCACCAGATCCTCCACAGTAAAATGTTGTCATCTTTCTTGGTAGATTTTCTATTATCACAATGTGAAATAAGAAGAGTGATAAAAACTTAAACAAAAAGAAGAAACCACATGAAATCGACTGGAATATATACTCAAAAGAAACATATTTTAAAACAATAAATGGGAGAAAGTCCAAATAATAATTTAAAATCAATTCATGCGCATGTATAATCACATTAACGGAAATATAACTTTACTCTGTGAAGTTCTAAAGAACGAAACACGTCTCACAAAAGTCTTTTCATTTTGTCATAGATTTTAAAAATTGTTCTTGATATATAACAATTTATATGTAATTTTCACACATTTTCAGTATTGAGGGATAACGCGTGTGTAAACATAAAAGTGGACACAAAGCTCAGCATTGAGTGACAGTCTATTTGCTCAGTTGATATGTTTGAATATTATGTTTAAGCATATAACAGACTGTTGCCACTCGGTGTTTACTTAGACACACACACACACACACACACGCACGCACGCACACATATATGTGGGTACAATTTTATTAGAATAATGCATGCATGCAAATTGTGTTTATGGTGATTTTCTAATCGTAGCTTAGATGATGCCTCATCTAAGCTACGATTAAAAGGTTGAAAATACAGTGCGCTCAGTGTGGATTGAACTCACTGTTCAGTTGTAATTGATTTTGTGAGACAAGTTTGCTAGTCATTACACCACGTCAAAATACAGAGTGATTTTTACTAAGCATAGCTTAATTGTGGAACAAGACCAAACCTATGGGGCACCTAGTGAGAATCGAACTCACTATTTAGTCGTAGTTGATCTAGCGTGATAAGCTTTCTAACCATTACACATGTCGAAGTGCCAAACTGTTCATTCGTTTTTTATATATATGCGTTGTGGTGCAATAAATTCTTCTTCTTCTTCTTCTTCTTCTTCTTCTTCTTCTTCTTCTTCTTCTTCTATGTGCCCTGTTCTTTCAGGACGTAGACGATCATGGCTTTCCACATCTCCCTATCCCTGGTGACTCTTAGCATGCTTTCTCCTGTTACACTACATAACCCTCGTTCCGTCATCCATCTGATCAGGTCTTTCAAATATGTTATCCGCTGCTTTCCTCTGTCTCTTTTTCCTTCTATCTGGCCTGTTAGTATCAGGTTCTCCAAGCCCTCCTTCCTCATTTCATGTCCCAGGAAATTTAGCTGTCTCTTCCTAATGCTCAGTATTAATTTCCTTTTCGTTTCCATCCTTTACAAAACCTCATCATTGCTAACATGCTCAATCCATGATATCCATGATATCCTCAGCATCCTTCTGTAGAGCCACATTTCAGTTACCTTTAGTTTTTCCTTATCTGCTCGAAATGAGAAATCGGAATTTGTTTTATTCACTTACTCTTGGAATAAGTTATTGCTCCTTCTCTTCTTTCTGAAGGTATTGGTTGAATAGCAGGACAGATTGGGTTCTTTAGCCTTGGTTGGCAACCGGTTTACCACAAAAAGTAATCGCATCCTACTGCGGAAAAATCTTCTGCCTAGTCAGTCATGTCTCTTTCGAGACATAATCTCGCAAGCGTGGATCACGTATGGCAATTAACTGACTGATATATAAAGTAGAATGCACCGACGCGTAGGCATTCCGTTCTTTCTGCGAACATTCAATGGTAAATGCTTTTTCTTTGTATAATAGATTTTATTTTCATTCAACGGCCTCTTGAAGTTAAGATTTCGTTGTATTGTTTGCGTCTTTTGTTTTTGTCTCAAGTTTTCTACATTCTCGTTTATTGTGTTCTTTTCCTTCATACGTTTTCTTTCTTGTACCGCTGATGTCTCCCCTCCTATCCCCCCCTCTCTCTCTCTCTCTCTCTCTTTGTTTCACTGTATTGGTTTTCTTCTGCTCTTCATTAAATTAAATACTTTTTTCATTTATTTTACTTATCCGTCCTTTTATAATTACTTATCATTCATTGTTTTTATTTTCCTATTTTCAAATAATTTTCTTTCTTAATACTTTTTCTTTTCTTTCTTTCTTTTTTCATACCCAAGTCATCTTTCTTTCTGTAAAAAGGCTCGTTTGTTTGTGCTTTTTCATATTGTTTTTAGTCTTGTCTTTTGTTTAATTTTGAACGTTATCTTTCTTTCTTGCTTTTTAAAAATATTATTTCTCTTCTTTTTTTTCTCTTTCCTTTACCTTTTTTAATTTTATTTTTATCTCCACTTTTTTTTGACATTGTTTTCTCTTCTGCCTTTCTAAATCTTTGTTTTATTTGACTCCTATTTAGTTATCACCCCCTTCGTATCGCATGTTATTGCCCATTAAGCCAGCTGGCCAATCTACTTATCTTTCATTCAATCTGCTCCCAGTTTAGAATAATCTCCATTTATTTATAGTTCTCTCTGCCTGTCTGCCATAAAGATGGCAAACACAGCTGTTTGGTTAATCCCAAGTCTTTCAGTACCGGTGGTATTTCCATGTAAGAAGAAAAAATGTAAAAATAACGAAAGAAACATTTTTTCTTAAAAGAAGCAATAGATTCCTTTTCGTCATCACAAAGTATTAATGGTCCGATTAAAAAGTTATTATATTACGAAAGATTTATTTTCTGTGAAACCAAAAAAAACAAACAAACTAAGATTTCTACTTACCTGAGCATCCGTTTAAAGAAAGGAGAGCTAAAAAGTTATTGCCAAATTCTTCTTCTTCTTCGTGTGTCGTGCCCCTTCAGGACGTAGGCAATCATGGACTTCTACTTAGCCCTGTCGCTTGTCGCTCTCAATATTTTTTCTTTTGGTATCTAAGTCCAGCTCCGCCATCCATTTGCTCAGACGTTTTGCGCTGCTTTCCCCTGTCTCTCCTTCGCTTTGTCCGACCTGTGAGTATTAAGTTCTCCAAGCCTTCCTTGCTCATTACTTGTCCAAGGAACCGCATTTGTCTCTTCCTGATATGAAGCATGAGTTTTCTTCTTGTTTGCATTCTTTCCAAAAACTTCAAAATTGCATACGTGTTCCGTTTATCGCATTATTAGCATCCTTCTGTAAAACCACATTTCTACTGCCTCAAGCCTCTCTTTCATCATACAGAAAGACAAATATCACATAACACTACAAAATCTTTTCATTATTTCTAATGTGATTTTCCTGTCTTACAGTAATCTGGTTAGCTTCTTGCGTCTTTGGCCATGCCAATGTATCCTTGGATTCGCATAGCCCTCCCCAAAAATGTAATGTTTCAACAGATTCTGGAAATCAGACCGTTAATTCTCTCAGTATCTCCTCAGAAATATCTAATATATAAAGCCCTAAATTTTTGGGTTTTTTTGGGGTTTTTTTTTACATAAAAGTAATTAATTATAGATCTGGGCATTGGTATGTATGAGCAAATCTTATGCAACACCTAGATATTTAATCAGTATAGACTTTTTTTTAATTATCTACTTTTACAGGAGAGCAAATTTGGTACGAGATCGGTTTCGTGACTAGTCCCTTGAGCGAATATTGGAGTAGCATAAATCCTGTTCAAGCTCCCTCGGTACGTCTCGTTTAAGCATCATTGACTGACACAGACCCTCCTTTATTTTAGTCTAGCGAGAAAGGCGCTGCCTGATGACATTGACCTTTAGAGCTAAGCATGGTAACCATGTAAATAAATCTGGTTTTATCAATACGTATCCTCATACTTATTTAAACGGAATATGCTACAAAGCTGAGTGTAAAATTCGATTTCCATGCATACATGTGATTAGATATGAAATTCGTTCAATTTCCTCAGTACTTCAATTTTTAACCTGACCTTTCTTCTTTACAGTTTAGATGCTGTCTGAAGGGATGGCCCCTTATCGAGACATAATAATAGTAAACGTATTTAAGAATGCTGGATTATATGTGCATGTTGTGTAATGGCTTGGAATTGTTAATCAGAGTGCTGAGATCCAATTCCAGTTGGGTTGATTATATTCCCTTACACGCAAATATCCTTTGGAAAGCTATGGATCTATCATACAAACATGCACATAAACACACACGTACACATACACACACACACACACACATATATATATATATATATATATATATATATATATATAGAGAGAGAGAGAGAGAGAGAGAGAGAGAGAGAGAATGTGCGCTGTGGTGCATTGGATATCGGCTCGGAACGAGAAATCGGGGAACCGAGTTCGAATTCCAGCCGAATTCATTACATTCACTTACGCGCAAATACCCTTAGGAAAGGTATTAATCCGTCTCTTCCCTCCAGTTATGGGTTAAATAACAGGACAGATTGGGTTCTATAGCCTTGGTCGGCAACCAGTCTACCGCAGAAAGCAATAGCAACCTACTGCGGGATAATCTTCTGCCCAGTCAGTCATGTCTCTTTCGAGACATGATCACCCACGCGTGTATCACGTATGGCACTTAACTAACTGATTATATATATATATATATATATATATATATATATAGAGAGAGAGAGAGAGAGAGAGAGGACTTGCTAGATTGAAGTTTATTGGAACAGATTGCCATTCAACTCTGTGATGCTTAGATATTAATATATAAGGTTCTCGCTCAGTAGTGTTTCGAAGGAAAGTGTGTAGAGTATGCTCGTCTCACAGATTCCAGCACTGATGATGGCATGTATAGCGGATTTAGTCAAACACAACATTCCCCGAGTCGGAACAAACTCCATATTCCCCATAACTCTTATACCTCTTGCAACTTTCTCTTTCCAGAAATTAATTCATATAATGTATAATACACTTACTGATGTAATACATAAGTATTGTAAGAACAAAGAAAAAATTTAAACTCACCAGGTTTTAAACTATCTACTTTAGAAAAAACGTGTTCAATTCAATTCATTAGTTACTGTCTAAACAATCTCGGCCAAACAAAAAATATTCTAACCACGTATGTAAAAATGCAATAATTTTATTAATACATATATTTAGAAAAAAATTCTGACTTTGTATTTATGTAAATAAAAGAACATGAATGTTAGAAATGAATGTTGGAGCGATAAATTTCTAATATATATATATATATATATATATATATATATATATATATATATATATATAGTGGCATAAACTAATGAATATATATACCACAGTTTGGCAATTTTTACTTTTGAGGAAGTGCTCAATACAAATGTAGAGCATTTATCGAGATATAGTTATTATTATTATTATAATAATAACATATGGGACTACGGAAACCTGAAAGCTTTTGAATTTAAGTCCCGCGCGTTATTATTATAATACAAATAATAGGCCTATCTATCTATCTATCTATCTATCTATCTATCTATCTATCTATCTATCTATCGCTTTTTCTCTTTCTTTCTCTCTCTCTCTCTCTCTCTCTATATATATATATATATATATACGAAATTTGATAAAAATGTAACAGGACTTACTAGGGTGAAGGTGCTTTGCACAAACTGACTTGAAATGTAACGCGCATACACACTAAGCTATAGTTTGATCACTCACTTCCATTATTTATCGCAGTACGTGGAAGGAAAGTGTGTAGAGTGTGTTCGTCTCATCAGACCACAGTGGTTCTAGCATTGGCCATGGTTTGTGCAGTAGTTCTTGACTAAATATAACATTCTTCATATTTGACAACCACCATATTCTCAGATATTCGCTTTCCAAATTCAACAGGGAATAAGATTTCAAGATGACGATGAAACAGATTGTAACTAGGTAGTTGCCCGGTACCCCCTAAAAAGGTGTTTCAGGAACGCTTCCAGCAAATAGAAAGTGTACTGATTCAGAAAGAGCTTAGTTCGAAGGATATTAAATGCCAAATTAATGTGTTGCTGTTTTCTTTTCTCTTTTTCCAAGCCTCACACCCACGCCCACACTAATTACTAGGCCACCCCAGTGTTTTAAAAAATTGTGTATTTCATACAATTTTTTGTATTTATTGTAAATGAAAATTGAGTGGTTCTTTTGTTAATATTGCACAATAACATGTGCATCAAATGGATTTCTAAATATTTAATAATTACCTATATTGCAGTTTCATCAATGACAGAATGAAGAAAATTGAGGGTGATTCGGGCAAGTTCATCTTTGTATCTTTGCCTTGTAATATTTTGCAAAGTAATAATAAAAAAGAACCATTCTATTTTCATTTGGCAATAAATACTAAAAATAGTATGAAATACAACATTTCTTTTAACAAAAGCTGGAGTGGCTTAATAATTATGACCGGTAGTATATATATATATATATATATATATATATATATATATATATATATATACTACCGGTCATAATTATGACACTTTTTTCTCGTTGGAACCACTGTAACATAGCCCTATATATATATATATATATATATATATACTACCGGTCATAATGACACTTTTTTTCTCGTTGGAACCACTGTAACATAGCCCTATATATATATATATATATATATATATATATATATATATATATATATATATATATGGGTATGTTATAGTGGTTCCAATGAAAAAAAGTGTATAGTTTAAATAAAAATAGAAACTGCAAGTATTTTTGATAAAATATATTGTATTTTATTTTTTATATTTCATATTTTGTTACACGTGAGATGACTTCCTTAGCTCCATACCGCAAAAAGTAGATCCGGGAACACTTATCGAAACATTTGACATCAGAAGCTTATTTAGCAACATAACCGATGGGTTAGGTAAACAGACAATATCACTTTGGATTGAAAAACATCCAGAATCACTATACCCCAGATTCACTGAGGAATTCATCATCAGTAGTATAGATCTAATTCTAAACAAAAACACTTTTGACTTTGAAAAAAAAAACTACATCCGAATCCTAGGTACTGCAATGGGAACGAAAATAGCACCCACATATCATACCTAGAGAAAAACCTATACAAAAGGATAAAACAAATCTATGGGGATAATATGAAAATCCACTTCATTAATCTAGAAAGCAATATTTAGATGATTACTTCATGTTCTGGAAATCTTCATGGGGTGATATTAATTAATTCCACACTCTCCTCCAAAAATTGCATCATAAAACGAATTTCCCCTAATAATATAGTTTCCACGAATTACCACTTTTACTCATTAGAAATAGGAACAACCACATAATCATAGATATCTACTACAAACCTACAGACACCCAATATTATCTTCATTTTAAGAGCCATCACCGAAAAAGCTACCTAAAACCCATCCTCTATTCTCTAGCACGTAGGATTTGCACTATAATCGCCTAAAAATACCCCAAAAAAACCCGAATGGAAGAACTAAATGAAACTTTAAAAAAGCGAGGTTACCCCCACAACACTTATAAATAAAGGTTTTAAACTGGCGGACAAAATACCCCAAGACAAACTACGAAACCCAAAGAAACGCAACATCGAACAAACTCGAGCGTATGTTTCAACATACAACAGGACCAACCCAGAATTATTCACAAAACCTTTTAAAAACTAATAAAAATGATAGAATAAAAACATATTAAAAACGACCAAAATAATTTAAAGCAAACGCCGACCAAAAATCTGAAACATATATTAACTCAGATGTAACCAACCCACGATACAGGGAGGTACAAAATGTAGAAAAATAAAGATATGGGTTTTGTGATATTATTATAGAATGAAATATTTACAATTCTGAAGACACTACAAAGACATTCAGAATTTTAAAAAAATTTAACTGCAGCTCCAAAAATATGGTATATGCATTCAAGTGCACTAAATCTTATATAGGGATCAGCCAAGCACTAAACAGCAGAGTTTCCCTTCACAAAAGCAACATCAAATTATCAGACAACACAAAACTCTTTATATCACAACACATCTTCCAATGCAATCAAGGTAAATTTAAAATTATGCCATTATATGAGACAGACAATTTTTTATACCTACAAATACAAGAAAAAAGTCTTCATAAACAAATTTAAACCAGCACTTAACAAATCATAACTCCCGACGCGCACACGGACACACAACACGTGCACATAATGACCAGATACACTAATTCGACCGCGTGCGCTCACACATACGCTCACACACACAAGTATGTTCACATACTAACAAGAACGAACGTAGTAAGACACACAAGAAATTCTAAACGACATAGGAATGTGTATACATGTATATTTGTCAATGTACATATACATTGAAAAAACAAAAAATAAAAACAAAATCTTCCTTCGCCCTATATTTGACCCATCCTAAATTATTTCGTTACCCTTTAAAGCGGAAAAAGATTCCCTCACAAGTATAAGAAGATGTGAACTACTACCACACACAACCAAGACGATGAATGGCAACCACTCTCTGTCTGAAGAAGGTCACGAGATCAGAAATACGTGTAGCAGAATATAAAATATAAAATATAAAAATAAAATACAATATATTTTATAAAAGAACACTTTCGATTTTTCTTTATATATATATATACAGAGAGAGAGAGAGAGAGAGAGAGAGAGAGAAACCGCATGTCAGCCGTAGACAGTCCTGTTTCACTGTATCACAGTTCACCAGTACGGTTAGACATACGATTGCTTCTAACCAGAATTGACACTCAACCGAACTGACATCAATCGGAGATTCTACCTCGTATTTCTTGTTAGCTCTTAAATGAAGACGCTAAAAGCACACATCTGATGTCATCAATGCTATGAAACGGTTGGTTGAAGTGTACAATGATAGGAAAATTATTTTTTGCTGTCTTTCATGCTGTTTTTTTTTTTAATTTTTAATTTTTTTTTTTTTTTTTTTTGCTGTTATTGAACCAAAAAATGAATTACGTTTTGTTTCTCCGTATAATTTCCTTGTTTGCATTTCTCACAGCAAAAAAATTATATATATATGAATTATTTTGGACATTATTTTTACCGATACTCGTATTTAAGTAGATATTCTGTTTTGAATTAAACAGCATTTTAAATTTATATCTACCGGCCTGATTATTTCACGATAAATTTTTATGACGAAATTTTGTGCTATCCAGCAGGATTCGAACCTGCGACCCCTATTTACATAGGGGAAGCTACCATTTGATCTGGTACTGTCTTAACCACTCGACCATGAATAGCCTCTTGATCTGACGAGGTTTTTATCATGCTTATATAACACAATTTTCGATCTGTCTGTTAATTTCCGTAACATGTTTACATTTGTTTAACATTACGATACATTACAGAGCAGATATGGTTTGTTTACGATAGATCGAAAATTGTATTATATAAGCATGATAAAAACCTCGTCAGATCAAGAGGCTATTCATAGTCGAGTGGTTAAGACAGTACCAGATCAAATGGTAGCTTTCCCTATGTAAATAGGGGTCGCAGGTTCGAATCCTGCTGGATAGCACACATTTTCGTCATAAAAATTTATCGTGAAATAATCAGGCCGGTAGATATAAATATAAAATACTGTTTAATTAAAAACAGAATATCTACTTAAATACGAGTATCGGTAAAAATAATGTCCAAAATAATTCATTACAAATTGTCGGTTGCTTATAACCAAGTTTCGTTAAATTTCGTTAATATATATATATATATATATATATATATATATATATATATATATATATAAGATTTAGGCTGTGACAAGTCAAAGACAGTAGTCTAAATATGTCAGTACTGGGCTGTGTGAAAATGCTAACAGTGATGGAATATTTCGATCTACACACACACACACACACACACACACATATATATATATATATATATATATGACAAGTTGGAAAATTATCTTAGTACCACGTTCCGCTTTGAGAAGTAATTATTTCCGGTATCAGCCGATTTATATGTTTGGAATAATCATATCTCCTAATTTAGATGTTTACAATCTTTGGCAGTCAATGGCCATCCTGTTTTATATCATTATTGGGGACTCGCGATTTCTATTGGTCGCTGATATCTCGTTGGAATTCATATTCCTTTCTATGCTTCATCCTTTTGTCCCCACCAATCAATGTGCTGTCAAATGCTGTTAAATCCTGTTTGTCTCACATGCTTGTCACAGTTACACTGCCATGCAGTTTCATAAAATCATATCGTCAAATGTATTCTTCAGGTAGGTACATTTTTACAAACACTCCGATGTGCTGAAACCATTGCTTATGTTTGATACATCATTTTATATATACATACAAGTATATAACGGTATGCAAAAATGTTCCGAAAGCAACATGCACAAAATCAGCAGATATAATATCTGATAGGCATACACACACAGACTCACACTTACGAATATACATTATCACTTGAATCCCACGCAGATAAACTAGTATTATTATGTACTTAAATACATAAACAGTATTTACGGTTTTTTTTAGATAGGTTTCGAATCCGTTGATGTCTTGGAATTTCGGATGGACCCATTGACTCTCCTAAAATTCGGAACGCCATATATTATACTAACATTGTTTTCACAAACAAATGCACGTAAAGCTGAATTTACCAGATACTTTAATAAACTAATCACAGCCAACAATGCAGAACAGGACAACTTAAAACTCCTCAAAATAATCAGAGACTACAAACCATGTATGGAACTATAAAATACACATGCCTAACTCTACCTTCTTTCTCATCATATCCCAAATCCCCACTCCATTTGGCCAATTAACCAAAATTGTTTAGCCAACTTATTACCCCATACATACCTAATGAATACAGTATTAAATCGACTCAAGGACTAATCCAAATTTCAAAATCACTAAAATCTAATAATCATACCATAGCTTCAGTTGATGTTGAAAGTTTATTTACCAATGTCACAGTTAGAGAAACAATTGATATAGTTCTAAAGAATGTTTGCAAGAATTCATTTCTCTCTCCACTAAAAATCAAACCTAATATTTTGTAGAAACTATTTTTAACTTATACCAATGAGGGTCCCTTCTATAAAGTCTACATACAATGTGATGACGTTTCTATGAGTTCAGTTCTTGGACCAACATTTAATAACTTTTACATGACTGTCCTTGAAAATAAGATATTTAATATCACTAAAAGACCTTCAATCAATCTAAAATATGTAGATGATATTCTCATCTTAGTTAAAAACATGGGTGAAATACATGAACTACAAAAATCTTCATAATAACCCCGTTCTTAATTTCACATATGAACTTAACAATAATAATAAAATCCATTTTCTTGATATATTGATATGTAATAATCAATTTACTGCTTCCTTGTATAAAAAAACAAAAACTAGTATAAACACATACACTCTAAACTATAAAAATGAATTCCCGAACTATTAAAAAATAGCTATTATACAAAATTTAATAAACCATGCCAAAGTTAACTCTTACTTGGAAAGATTTTCTTTACTGAATGAGAAAACATTAAACAAAATCTCGTTCGTTTCCTAATAACATCGTTGATGAACGAATTAGGCGAGCGATTAGAAATATATAAATAAAAAATAACTCTTCCCTGTCAACACGCGTTTTGGAAGACTCATATTGTATATCAGTTTAAATGTCCTTTGGGAAATTATATCTCTGGCAAAAATAATAAATGTCCAACCAACATAAATGTTGACTACAATATTATCAAAACGTCTTATACTTCGTTCGTCGGTTACGAGTTTCATTGCGCAACATTTAAAGACACATGCCTGCTCACCTTCACAATACAGAAAAATACTTGTTATCAACACTAATTTACCACACCATGAAAACAATAAACGAAAATTTCAAATTCTTGGGGCTCTTTATATCAAAAGCAAGCAGCCAAGACTGAAAATTTTTATCATTTCTGATTAACCCACTTGTACTGGGACGTTTGTTTTGAAAAAACAAAAAACAAAAAAAAAAGAACACAACAAAACACCATACTGATAAATTTGAAATTTAAAATAATTATAAAAAGGACTCACGCATGTTTTCAAAAATCACCCTTCTAACGATCAGAGTTACGATAAGTTTCTTTTTACAATACATCCTTGAGGATGATCATAGTGGTGATCGGGTTACTAGGGTTAGAAAAAAAAAACTACCGCGTTTTAATTGATGAATTTCAACTTAACATAAAGAAGGTAATTAGAGAACAAGATAGGATTATTATAAAGATAAATCGATATAATATTATTCAATGAAACATGTTTGAATTGTGTGTGCATATCCATACATATATAATTAGAGAGGGAGAGAGAATTTATAACATAAATATGTTATAATGTTACTACAAAAGTAGCCGTTTTGTTTCGACACTACCTTTTATTTCAAGCTGGAGAGTTTTAAAGGGTTCAAGCCTCGCCAAACCCACTTAATCAGGGAGGCATTGTTACATAGACAGAGTTGACCAATCAAAATAAAGTAATTTCTAATTTGAAGAATATAAGAACAGAGTCTAAAAAACTATTTATTGGGGCATTAACATTAATATTTGATTAAAATAGATATCAGCATTATTAATCAACTATTACTTTACTTCAATTTTATTACGAATTTTAAATTCTAAGTTTAACAAAAACATTACATTTAGGTTATAAATGAAGTTATTTAGATATTAAATGAGTAAAAAACGTGGGCTTACATTTATTCAAATCTAAAGACATGGGCATAAGGATAAATAGACGAGTATATACACACACTGGCACACAGACACATGCACAGACGTATATACGCACACTCATATATGCATACATCTAAATCTAATCTAAACTTATTTATAAATGGAACTTTGTCTGTGTATGTGTGTGTATCCGTTACCTATAGACTCCTTAACGGCTGAACCGATTTTCTTGAAAATTTACACAGTTGTACTATAAGCATCTCCTAATGTTCTTAGATAGGTTTTGTGTCGAGGTACACCCGATACATATCGAAAATCGATAATCGAAAAAATCTGGTTATAGAAGGAGTGGTCCGATTTTAATCAAATTTGATACACTCATAGACAAAGACATAAGAAACGATATTCAGAAGTTTCAAGGTTTCAGTTCTTACAATAGGGCAGAAAATCGATAATATATATATATATATATATATATAAGGCAAGATACCGGGTCTGATCAAAATCAGTTTTTCAGCCCTTTTATTTTAGTTTTTGCTTCGGGTTTGGCTATAAGTAGGTATAATTGTAGTTCTTAGTCTCAGCCATGATACCATTTACTCAGAGGACTTATTTAGCCTTCAAAATTCAGTTTACGACGAAAAAAGCTTATTTCATATCGATACCAGGAAATCAAAATTTTACTTACATCCATTCATTTTTCTTTCAGTCTACAGTTTCGCTTTAACTAGAAACAACTATTGCTGTTTAGTCTTTCGTGCCAACATCTAAATAGTCTGAGCTCCAGGACCATGGATTAGTTTTAAAGCTTTCATTACGCCCGAGCAACGCCGGGCTATACTGCTAGTAAATTTTAAAATTTTGTTTTTATCGACGTGTCAATATATCTGTTAAATTTTAAAGCCAAGTTTGGAAATCGCCTGTAACGGCTACAATATTGGATACATGTATGCATATCTTCATGTTGTTTTTAAATGTCCTCAGATTTACGCTTTATGAATAATTTTTATGTTTGTGCATGTTTCATCATTAAAAAAATGCCAAAATATTTACTTTTATACAATGTAACGAATGTCTGTATCTATCTGCAATTCACTTCCGGCCAAAGTTTGAAATTTCTATTTCTTTGCCACTTCCATAGTCTCCCCTTCCCCTATGCTCTGTGCATTTTATCACCTTTTCCTCTTTGTTAAGTCCAGACGTCGCATGACCGATATCCGTATCTGTCTATATTTTACTTCCTGCCTAAATTTAGAGTTTCTCTCTCTTTTAGCCATTTTCATTGGCTCTTTCTTCTCGGTTCTTTCCTTCTTATTTTCCTCTTTGCTTTTTATTTCCTCTGTGTCTCTCTTTCCTCCTTCTTCCCCGTTTTTGTTTTCGCTCTTTGCTTTCTCATTTTTTCTACCCTTTCATTTTTCCCCTCTTTTTTAATATCCTCTTATCTTGTACGAAAAGATTTTCAATAATAAAAGGAAGTGAGTTTCTTTTAATTTTCTTTTAAAAAATTACGTTTATTACCATCATTATTAACTGCCCGATGAGACATTGTTCTTTCAATGTCTAAACGAAGTGTACAGTAATACATTGTAGTTTAGACATGTTCTAAAGTATAATTTATAATATATATATATATATATATATTAATAAAAACAATATCAATATACGTATATTTTAATAAAAGTTGTTATATATATTACCATCCATGATGATAATAGTTAAAAAAGTTAAACTGAAGAACGGGCTAGCTAACCGGTTTTGCACCTCGCTCAACAGAATCGAGGTGAATAAATAATTGTTTTAAAAAAAGAACAAGATGTGAAGAAGAGAGAAAAAACTTCTAAACGGAAATAAGTTGGAGGCCAAATATATATGTTCTTTCTGTTTACACAGAGGAAGGTTTAATGAAGTTCATCCAGCTTTAACATTTACACAAGAGAAAGAGACTAATTATTCCCTTCCTTTCCCTGATGTTTTAGTCAGCAGATCTTCTGGTTTTCTTACATCAGTTGATCGAAAACCAATATTTCTGGTTTATATATCAAATGGGATTCTTTTTGTCCCCCAAAGCGTAAAATTAACTTCAGGCCCTTACTCATAGGACCTTGAAGACTTGCTCTGAAACTAAGTTGAATGAAGAACTCAGGTTCATTACTACTACTCTCTGTAATGAATGTTGTCCAAAATAAAAATTTGCTAAGCGTATATTTATTGCAGTTCAACATTTTCACTTTGCGACTAATACTCGTGTTTTATTTTTTTTTGTTTTTGTTTTTTTTTGCTAAATCTGTCTTTTCTTCCATAAGAAAGGATGTTCTCCCCCTACATCATAATATTTCTTTAATTTATATGTTTAAACTTAGTTGTGGATAGCACTACATAGGGAGAACTACCCAAAGATTTAGATGCCAGAATTAAACAACACGTACCTACAAAAATCCGTAATTTGAATTACTCTTTGCCAGTGAGGCTGACCAAAACATACTAGTCTGTTATTGTGGAACACCTTATAAATAACCATAATTGTGCCACTAACTTTTAGTGTGGCCGCTTTCTCCATCCTAAAGTTCGTCACACTCAAGTTACCACCTATTTTTGGTCTCCAACTTATTTCCATTTAGAAGTTATCTTTTTTTGTCACTGCCCCTTACATCTTGTTCGGTTTCTTAAGCAATTATTTATTCACCTCGATTTAGCTCTGTTGAGCGAGGTGCGAGACCGGTTAGGAAGCCTGTTTTTCAGTTTTATTTTTTTAACTATTATCATCATGGATGGTAATAAAAATATTTTTTGTCTATTCATAGCGTTAATAAAGTTTTGTACAACAAAACATATTTTCATATAATATATAAAAAAAAACTTTTTTTTATCTCTCATAAACCTGGTTCCCCCATCCATTTACTCAAGTTCACCAAATAGGTTATACGTAGTTTTCCATTGTCACTCTTACCTTTAATCTGACCTGTGAGTAGCAGATATTCCAAAGCCTGTTTCCTCATTATAAGCCCTAGATATTTCATCGATTTCTTCATTATGTTAATTATAAATATTTTTTGGTCTCCATTTTATCTCAAACTCACATGTTCGGTCCATGATATTCTAAGCGCCCTTCTGCAGTAACATTTTTCTGTTGCTTCAAGACTCTAAGATAAAAATTACAAGTATCTTAAAATAAGGAGTTACTTTTCAAATACCACACACACACGCACACACACACACACGCGCGCGCGCACACACATAAATAGATTCCCACATTCTCGTATTAAAAAGAAATTTCGGTTTACTTCAAGAATACAAATTCCATAGTTAATCCACTTCAACAAAACCGATGATGAAGGCAAATATTGCAGGAACTTTTACATTACCTATGGACTAATCAAGACCAGTTAGGAACTCTCCCATGTTCGGAATAGACAATCATTCTCGACCTCTGTCTAAGCTCCTGCCATGATAAATGCTAAGCAAAAGTTTCCCCCCTATGCACGCCCGACCATTCTCTAATCAGTGTTCATATTAATGCCATACCTAAAATATATCCTGATATATTGATTCATAGAACGATTTTTGCTCAAAGAATGCAGTTCGAGACAACATTCGATCTTTTATGATAGATATCAAACTAAGGAGAAAATGAGTTTGATCCTTACATCATTCAGAACTACCTGTAATCACTGTAAAAATTTTAGAAAATGCCAAGCCCACGCCAAGGTTGAAAAGATAGAAATTGAATGTCATGAATTGTGGGAAACTATCAATTAAATCATGAACAGAGGTAAAGCGGTTATACTGATGATTATAAATCGTCCCGATGCCATATCTTCATTCGACGGACAAGGCGAACCTCTTTGCTTAGATATTTGTCTCAAATTCAATGTTAGACGACAAAGACCATCCCCTCTGCAACTCCCAGGTCTCACAGAGCACAATATCAATAATATTTCTATTACAGCACGAGAATTTCTCTAAAAAAGCTACTGGCCCAGACACAATTCCAGTGGTTATACTCAAGAATATTAACCAGAACTGTCCTCAATCCTAGCAAAGTTATTCAACTGCAGCTTGAAGAAGAAATCCTTCCGAAGCCCGTGGAATGTGTCAAGCGTATATCAGTCAGTCAATTAAGTGCCATACGTAAAACACGCTTGGGCGATCATGTCTCGAAAGAGACATGACTGACTGGGCAGAAGATTATCCCGCAGTAGGTTGCCATTGCTTTCTGCGGTATACTGGTTGCCAGCCAAGGCTATAGAACCCAATCTGTCCTGTTAATTCACCCATAACTGGATAGAAGAGATGGATTAATACCTTTCCCAAGGGTATTTGCGCGTAAATGAATGCAATGAATTCAACTGGAATTCGAACTCGGCTCCCCGACTTCTCGTTCCGAGACTATATCCACTGCACCACAACGCACAAGCGTATATACGGTTTTCAAAAACGCAGACTTGTGATCTTCCCTCTTCCAGTACGGATCCATTAGTCTCAGTATAATCAGTACGCTTTTTGAAGCCATAATTAATATGTTGTCGAGCACCTAGAAAAAAACCTCTTCAGCAATGAGCAGCATGGGTTTCGATCTACCTAATGCAACGCTGACATCCTAACTAACATCAATCACATAATCAGTTAGGCTCTTGATGTCAAAGATACCCCAAGGATAGTAGCATTATATATCTCGAAGGCCTTTGACAAGGTGTCACACAGTGGTTTCGTACACAAGCTCTTCGGCTATGGAATCACTGAAAGGTATCTTATGATCATAAAATCCTTCCTAACAGGTAATTATTGATGACCAGTCGTCTAGAACAGTAGCGATCAACCCAGGCGTTCCTCACAGATCACTCCTCGACCAACCTTGTTTTTATTTTACATAAATGATTTACTTAAGATCATTTACAAACATCTATGTCGATAATACGACTATATACGCGCGCACCTCTATAATTCTTGATGGTGAAAGATTGGTGAATGATCTCTCTTCGGATCTTGCACAAAATAACCAGTGGGGTTGAAAAAAACTGGTTGATTACATTCAATACTTCGAAGCCTAAACTAGTTATATTTCATCATCATCGATCGGACCCCGAACTACCATCAATCCAGATGAACGGATATTCCCTTATGAAGACACAGTCCCTTGAAAGATTAGTGGGTCTAAAACCCGCATATGATGTCAGGTGGAACTCATATATAGAATCTATTGCTAAGGATGCAAGTAAATTGTAGGCTATCTTTACAGTTCCAGTAAGTACCTGACTCCTGCTATCCTCTAAATTTACAAAAGCCAGATAAGGCAAAAAAATAATGTTCTGTTATCATATTTGGACAAGAACTGTTCAAACATCACTATCCAGCCTTGATAGAGTCTAGAAGCTTCTCCAAGTTCTTGTGTGTGACAAATTATTCTCTACTCTCCAACTTCTCTCTCACAGGCTGGATGTAGCAAATCTTTCGCTACTTTATTGCTACTGGAAAGTTTTTGGACTAACTACATTCCCTGTTCACACCAATTTAAACCTTCAAGATAAAGACTAAGCTGTGCCACGTATATCATGGAAAACCATCCACTTTCCATCTGTAAAAGAAGTTCCACTCGAAGTGCTTTTTGCCACGAACCACTGATCCATGAAAAAGACTTCCAAGGGGGTGTTTCCCTGATCCCTACACCCTTAACCTGATCAAGGCCAGATTGAGCCGTTATCTTTCACTCCTAGCCGAACAAATTGCATCCTAACGTAACCCTCTACCCTGTGGAGGCACCGAGCCTTGTAAAGGGCTAACCTTACTGTAAAAGAAAAATTTAAAAAAAGAAAGAAAGCCTTCTAAGAATTAACAGTGGGAAACAGCTACCGCAAAACTAACAGATCTCTTGAGTAATACAGAAAAGCAAACAAAGAAACAAATTTCCCGGAAAAGTAAATTCCAGTTCAGGTTTCATTTTTTATTACTTCTCTCGTTGTGAAAGAACACAGGCGTGTTCGGAAATTCCGTTTTTAATGCTTCTATTTGGTCAAAAGGCTCACTAATACACAATAAATATTATTAGCTTTTTTTATCAATAGTATTATATTTTGTTGTTTTTATCTCCAGTTTTACTCACCTCCCATCCTCCCATTACATCTATCATTATATCTCTCTATATCTATATCTATCTCTGTCTCTGTATCTATCTCTATCTCTCTGTCTCTGTATCTATCTCTATCTATTTCTTTATCTCTATATGTATCTATTTCTGTTTCTCTATCTATCTATCTATCTATCTATCTATCTATCTATCTATCTATCTATCTATCTGCCTGTGTATATATCGCTATATCTCTCTATATCTAACTCTCTGCATCTGTATATCTTTATTTCTATGTCAATCTCACTCTTTTCTTCGCCACTGTATTTCTTTCGCTCTCTCTTTCTCTCTCTCTCTCTCTCTCTCTCTATATATATATATATATATATATGTATATATATATATATATGTGTGTGTGTGTGTGCGCGCAGCAAAATGACATCGTTTATTGTTGACGTTTAGCGAACAAAAATAAATTATAGTAGTTTAAGAAAATTAACAATTACTCTCACAATAAAACATGACCTGTAATGACTAATTATCAATTTAACATTTTCAAAATACTTCGCTTCATGATGATTAAATCGCCTAACAAACATGTTTTAATTCAAGAAAAGTTTTTTTGGTTTGAACCAGTAAAGAGATCTTTCAGTCAATCCCACAAGAAAAAAGTTTAGTGGAGTTACTTCTTGTGATTGCGATGGCCACACAACTTCTCCACGACGTCTTAACCCGCCTCAACTCAAAATTAATATTTAACCACTGACAAACACGTCAGCGATAGTTAATCTTTAATCTTAAATTATTTTAATGTACTGTAATTTATTTTTGTTAAGAAAAGTTAATAAATAAAAACGTGTGTTATTTTTACCACACCATATATATATATATATATATATATATATATATATATATATATATATATATATATATTAAAAAAGGATTAATTCAAAGATGTTGAATGGCCATTTCGATATGACGATCCCCACGGGGAGCGACACATCACCTCAGCAACAGAAAAAAACCTTTCAGAAACTGGAGAAAAATTAGTCTACTTTTCCTTTTTAAATAGATTGCAAAGAAATTAAAAAATAAATAATAATAAAATAAAATAAAATAAAATAAAAATAAAAATAAAGGGAAAGAAAAAGAAAAGGAAAAAGAAAAAGAAAAGGATAGAATAAAATCAAATAAATAAGCAAAGAAAAAAATTGACATCGTCTGGGTTTGCAAAAAAAAGGGGATAATGTAACTAAAAATTAACAGACAGCCGTGTTGAATCATTTAAAGCAACACGGAAAAAAGTTGGTAAGAGAGATAAAAGAAGGAAGGGAGGGAAAAAGAAAGAAACTAAAGAAAAAATTTTTTTTAAATATTACAGACGCTGGACAATGTCAATTTTTTTCTTTTCTTATTTATTTGATTTTATTCTATCCTTTTCTTTTTCTTTTTCCTTTTCTTTTTCTTTCCCTTTATTTTTATTTTTATTTTATTTTATTTTATTTTATTATTATTTATTTTTTAATTTCTTTGCAATCTATTTAAAAAGGAAAAGTAGACTAATTTTTCTCCAGTTTCTGAAAGGTTTTTTTCTGTTGCTGAGGTGATGTGTCGCTCCCCGTGGGGATCGTCATATCGAAATGGCCATTCAACATCTTTGAATTAATCCTTTTTTAATATATATATTTGCTCTGTAATATTTTATTACATGGAGCTCTCTTCCTGTATCATTTTTTAATATTAAAATAAATTTTTAATATTAATTAGGATCGGGTTTTTTGGAATTTACCTTCCTGCTTTTTTCCCTTGGATTGAAGTATCTGAATTAAAATATATATATATATATATATATATGAACGAAAATCTAAGGGTGAGCCAACAACCTACCACGGTTTCGCTTAAGAGCTCGTCAGGGAAAGTTGGGTACTGCTTGTACTCTACTTTCGTATTGAGCTCTTTATTGTTAAGGTTTTTGTCTTGGTTTTTTTTTTTCGCACGAATGCCTGACTTCTTGTTCAAGTATTTCGTTTGTTTCTTTTTTTCTTCCCCTTCTTTTCCCTCTGGGTTAGTTCCCGGTGGTTTTCAAGATGTGCTTAAATGTAGTTTAATTATTGATAATCTTGGTAGATTTAATTTTGTCTATATTAATATTATAACTATAATTAATCTAATATTAATATATATATATATATATATATATATATATATATATATATATATATATAGTATTGTGCAAAAATATTAGGACAAGAACTATTTTATCTTTTATAAGACATATTGATAGAAAATACACAATTTAATTAAAGTAATTTTATTTGATTTACTCAACAAATGCTTTAACAAGAAAAATACTTGTTACAAAATAAATTTAACATTTAGTATAACAGCTTTTGCTTTGATCACAGCCTTCATTCTGTCAGGCATTGACATCACAAGCTTCTTCAATTTATCTAATGGTATCTCCTGCCAAGCAGCTTGTATTTGTTCCCAAAGTGTGTCTTGCAAAGTAACATTAGATTTATCAATTTTTTTATCCAAAATATCCCATACATGTTCAATAGGATTAAGATCAGGGCTTGGGGGGGGGGGCAATTCAAATTCCGAAGCCTTCCTTCTTCTTAATTTTAGTTAGATAATTCTTACAAAGGTTTGAAGTATGTTTAGGGTCATTGTCTTGTTGATAAACAAATTCTTGTCCTATTAAACGTATCCCAGATAGAACACTATGGCGGATAAGACTCTAGTGATACATATTTTATCCATCTTTCCATCAATTCTCTTGAGGTTTCCAATTCTCTGGCCACTAAAGCATCCCCAAACAAGAATATTTCCACCTCCATGCTTCATTTTGGCACAATGCATTTTACAAGGTAGCTTTCATTTGATCTCCGCCTAAGAAACTGTCACCTTTTAGAGCCAAAAGTTCAAATTTTGGCTCATGCGTCCAGAGTACTTTCGTCCACTGATCTACCGTCCAATCCTTACGTTGTTTTGCAAATTCTAAGCGCTTTCTTACGTTTAATTCACAAAACAATTGTTTTCTAACCTTTACTCTTCCATACAATCCATTTTCACAAAGCCTTCTGGTAACTGTGGACCTAGAAACCTGTTCATTTTTAGGAAGCAGCTTGTTGCACTCGTCCCTTAATTCACGGGCTGGCTTCTTCCGGTCTCTCAGGCTAGCTAATAATAGATGTTTAACCTTTTTATCAGATAGTTTCCTCTTCTTTGTTTCAAAGTTCCCAGTTTCTTTTTCTCTATTCAGGCTGTATTTCACTATATTTGGGGATCATTTGTCAGCTGCAATCCTTCTAAGCGTCCTCTAACGTCTCCTAAAGCTTTTATTCTGCTCCTTAGTTTAATTGTTAGCTCTGCTACCTTTGGCATTGTGGGCTGCTTAAAAAATAAATTATTTGCCAAATTCAAAAATTAAGAGCACTTGCATGAACAATTCGAGGTCAGCCAGCTAACAATTATCAAAATAAAGTTTTAAAAATACTTTAAACTATGTTGACTATATATACAGATAAATTCGAGAGGGGAGAATAAGAAAAAAGTCAGTCATATCCAAGAATAATAGAATAATGAGTAATTTCAAAATAACTTGTTTAATAAAAAATAGGAAAAATTAAATATAGCTTCTTTTTAATATATTTTACACCTACTTTTAAATAATCAATATTTATTAGCAATTTACTTAGCTTTTCACCCTGTATTTGAATTTCAGTGAGGTTTTTTATGAAAATCACCACTGTCCTAATACTTATGCACACTACCGATAGTCTGCAAAAGTGTTAGGACAGGGGTGTTTTTAAAGTTTATTTTGATGCCTCATAAAAGATAAATGATTCTTGTCCTTATATATATATATATATATATATATATATATATATATATATATATTGGTAAATATAACAGACAATGTCTATTATATTTAATCATGAGCCGTTCTAAACATCGCATCTTGGATTTAATTTCAGGTGAAAATAAAGACAAAAATTGTCCAACATTTGAATATTTTTTATTATGCTGATTCTAAGCATTCGGCTTACATGAGCCATCTTTAGAGAAGTTACAGGGACGTTAACATAAAGGCATCCACCATCAAAGATGATATTATCTTGTGTTGATATAAAACATTGCTATGCAACGATAACGATATTGGAGGCCAACTACATTAAATCAAAGCAAACCACACTTAATAAAATCACACTTCAATATGGTCACAATACATTACATTGCATTTAGACACATGGTTCTGTTAACATTTCGGTCTCTCACGCGGTGTGACATCATAGAACCGGATTACAAATTTACGAACAGCGTCTGCTATTCGGTGACTGTTATCGTAATTATCTGCTGCCTCGATACACTATATACATATATATATATATATATATATATATATATATACACATATATATATATGTGTGTGTGTGTGTGTGTGTGTGTGTGTGTGTGTGTATTAACTGAGTAATCAACACATGTTGGGAACGCATATAAGAATTTTAAAACCCATAATAGAAAGTTTAAAATAAATGAAGTGCGAGTCATGATTAGCGAAAAACTATTGCACATATTTTTATTCAGGTTTGCACGAACACAAAATGTACTTTCTAATGTCTATACTTCCGGACATTATTTTAGACCTTTAATTAAGCACCCTTTCTCGTTTTGGATATAATGTTATAGCCAACTTTTTTGGGGGGGAGGGGCGGGCAAAATTTGCAAACATCGCCACCGTTACAAAGTCTGAGATTTCTTAATATACTCTAGGTTACATAAGAAACATTGACATTTTTTCTTAATTTCTACATGTAGTAGGCTAGTTTGGTACAATATTTAGGGCTCTCTATCTTGAATACAGATTTGCGATTATACCATCATTTTTTTAATTGCCTTCACTACATTCTACGTATATTTTGTATATATAAGCTCTACTTGTTAAATTATTCTTTAAATATGCATTGAGCAGTTTTTAATATAACAGTTTACTGATATAATTTGACTCTGACCAATAACTGTTTAACATATATATAGGTATAGATGTCCAGTCCGTAAACGGTGAGGATAATCCAACAAGATTAACTTAATATAAAACTGAGTCTCTTTCCCTCTTTCTCTTTTTCTTCTTTTTCTTTTATTTTTATTTTTATCCTTCTCTTCAGTTAAAGGAAATGCTTATTCCGGCAATAGTTTCTGTACCAAATGGAAGGAATATTGTAAGGTCTGATGAAATGAGCTAATTAAGCTCATAGAAATGAATTATAATTTATAACCAATTGAAATGACGTGTTTTTCTTTATATATATATATGCGGATAACTATTTAAGTTCTCACACCCTGATTGAGCACTCTGGAAGAATGGTAGAATTTGAAAAAACATTAACTACTCTAGCATCTATGCATTGTTTATTCAGTAATGAATTAGAACATTCTCACTACTGACGTATGAATACGTGGTACATCACACGCTAAAAGTCTGCCTCCTTCTACCGAGCGCCCATAGCTCAGATGTAGAATGCGGTTTGTTTTCAATCCTGGGTAAAAAGCAATCGGATGTCTAACCGTACTGATGAGCTCTGATACAGCGAAACTGATCTGTCTGCGGATGACTATATATATATATATATATATATTAGCGCAAGGCTGTGTGTGGGCATTACTTTTTTGTCGTAGACGGTCTTTTAAAAATACTAGAAGAAAAAAATCTCCTGTACTGGCTGACAAAGTGCTTGTTAGAAACACATAATTATTCAGATAATTTTTGTAAAATTCCTTGCATTCACTCACACGTAAATACCCTTGCGAAATGTATTAATCCGTCTTTTCCCTCCAGTTATGGGTTAAATAACAGGACAGATTGGGTTCTATGACCTTGGCTAGAAACCAGTCTACCGCAGAAAGTAATGGCAACCTACTACATGATAATCATCTGACTAGTCAGTCATGTCTCTTTCGAGACATGATCGCACAAGTGTGTATAACGTATGGCACATTACTGACTGACTGATTCAGAGTGTATGGCCAAATACAAAATACACTCTTATCTTTTCTCTCGTTTTTTTACTCTCCTCATTATACACTTCATTTCTGTCTGTGTTTCTCTCTTTTTCTTTCTCTCGCTATCTCTTTCTCTCTGTCTCTCTCTCTCTACACACACACACACACACACACACACACACACACACACACGTATATATATATATATATATATATATATATATATATATATAGGAAAAACTATTAAAAAGTTGTAAGTTTAAAAATGTATTTTTCTGACAGTATTTATTTATTTCTTTTATTATATTTGATATTTCAGACCGTCCTCGGCCTTTCATCAGAAACAAATGATTTTAAAATTTAAATTAGAAACGTTTTTTGCGAGAGCGTTCGTCCGAGAGATTGTTTACATCACGTGACGCAGAAAGCGACAGATTGTTTTAAATATTTGTAAACGTAAACCTATCTTTAATAATACTTATAAATTTTGTTTTAGAGAAAATTTTACATATATAGATATAAATTTTGTTTTAGAGAAAATTTTACATATATAGATATATATATATATACACACACACACACACACACACACACACACACACACACACACACATATATATATATATATATATACATATTTATATATATATAGAGAGAGAGGGAGAGACAGACAGACAGAGATTAACAGACAGGCATAAATGAAGTAATGGAGAGAGTAAAAGAATGAGAGGGAAGATAAGTGTGTATTTTGTATTTAGGCTCACCCTCTGATTACCTTGCGCTAAAAGCTTCAAGAGATTCAAGATGTTTGTGCCAAGATATTATCAAACGAAAAACCGCTTCAAGAGAGCTTCAGTGAAGCATACGGTTATATGGCAGAACTGATATTTCAACCCTGTATAACGACTGTGTCTTCATGAACGACTGCTTTTACCCTTCGTCCTCACACATATTTCAATAACACTTAAGCATGTAAAATGCTCATTTAAAAATGCTCATCAATCTATATCGATACCCACACGGGCATATAAGTATTTACTAAATTTAGCTTCGAATTGAAGTCAATTGAAGGAAAAATAGGCACTAAACCCATCCGGATAAAAACAAAAAATAAAAACAAAAACTGAAACGGGCAGTTTCCGATAAACCCATTACTTGAATGTATCCGGGTATACCACTAAACAGACTGTACACCATTTTCATTATTATGACGGTTATATAATTGTTCCCTTATAACTTGACGCACATCTATTCTCATATTATTCTGAACATGATGTATTCGTACAACATCAATATATTTAAGAAACAATATAACATTATTGTCAGGAAAATATCTAAAGAAAGTAATAGAATATAATTTTTGCTCTTATTCTACAGCATTTTTTCATATAATCATATCGTCCCAAGCAAGGCATTTTACCGCCACTGTTTTGCAGGGTGTTACATAGGAGGAAAGTTAGGAGAAAGAGTGACAAGTTATGGGGGTGTCAGGAAGTGGATAAGAGAAGGATGAGAATATTGATGAGAGTGGAGTGGATGGAGAAAGGAGCATAAGAGAGAGGATGCAGGTTAATGAGTTAAGAGATGACTATTGATTTTACATTTAAATTCTTGGAGAATATAGCTGTCGGGAAAGTAAGTAAATGGAAGGGAATTCCACAAGCAGGAAGTGCGAGAAAAGAAGCTGGTGGAGTAGAATTTGCGTTTACAGTTTATTGGTTTCACAGTAAAAGGTTGGGACCCAGTTGCTAATCTTGTGAAATTTAGAGAATTTAGATAAAAACCAAAAAAAAAATCGACATGTTAATGGTCCTGACCTGGCATCTCGGTTTCAATCACTTTTCTACCCTAGTAAAACAGCTTTCCATCGCTTTTCTATAAATACTTCATGGTAATCGTTCTGATAAACTTTTCTCGACATGGAGGAGATATAGCCGTAAGTTCTATACTAATTGTTTCTTCTATCGCACTTCTTACTTGTGGAACACTCTTCCAGTTTCTTGCTTCCCCATCAAGTCTGATTTTCAAGAATTTAAATTCAGTGTCAATCGTTATATTCTGTCTTCTTAATTCCGGTTCTTTTATTCTTCTCTCTCCTTAATATGGTTTTTCAGTAACATTCAGTAACCCGTTGAGTCTTAGTGGCTTTATTGCCTTGCTTGTGGTTAAAGTATAAAAAAAATTACCTTTATTGTCAATATAACGCTTATATGATTTGTTCCTTATAAAATTAAAACACATCATAATGATAGGTTTTTATCTCAAAGCATTTAAAATTTATATCCCCCAGTATCTAGATGAATAACTTAAATACATTGAAAATACATTAAAAAACAACAATACGTTACTTATTTCATACTTATTGAAAAAAAAAAAAGAAAGCTCTAAATACAGAGAGGTCCAAAAGTAGGTAGACAGTAAATGATACCATTTATTTTGAAATTACATATACAGTTATATTTACTAATACTATTATTTCATTGACAATTAAATTTTATTGTGTACAATAAAACAAAAGCGCTTAAATTTTATCAACACAAGTGTTCAAACTGTTGTCCATCACAATTTACATAGCTTTTGAAGTCTATTCCTCACACTCCGACAAACATTTTCGCACAAGTCTCTTTGTGTATAAACTTCTTGAAACGCATCTCTTATGTAATTTTTCAAATCACTTTTTGGTTTTCAACTATAAACAAACACCACTGTAATAATATAACCAATACAAAAACCTATTCTACCTACTTGCCATCTACTATCGAACCACCCTATATAAACATTGCTACTAAATATGTAAAGATATATATATATGCTACCTTGAATATATATATATATATATATATATATATATATATATATATATATATATATAATTATCAATATTTACGTTTGCATTTACGTCTACCGAATAGCGTATTCGAGAGTCATAAAAAAAAACAGAAAACTACTAAATTACTACGTGTTTATGCTTTTAAATCATACAGCCACGGAATATTTTCATAGCTAAGCAAAATTCAGTTAATATATTTATGAAATACACATCCCTTGTCGAGACCAACCGAATCCTAACTGCTAAATTAATTTTTGCATCCGGACCGTAAAACTAAGTAATTTCTATGGAATTAATGACTTTTATTTATAACTAGCATTATAGCCCGGCGTTGCTCGGGTGTAATGAAAGCTTTAAAACTAATCCATGGTCCAGGAGCTCAGACTCTTTGGATGTTGGCACGAAAGACTAAAAAGCAATAGTTTTGTCCAGTTAAAGCGAAACCGTAGACTGAAAGAAAAATGAATAGATGTAAGTCAAATTTTGATTTCCTGGTATCGATATCAAATAGGTTTTTTCGTCGTAAACTGAATTTTGAAGGCTAAATAAGTCCTCTGAGTAAATGGTATCATGGCTGAGACTAAGAACTACAATTATACATACTTAGAGCCAAACCCGAAGCAAAAACTAAAATAAAAGGGCTGAAAAAAATACAGACATACAGGCAGATAAACACACACACACACACACACACACACAAACATCTTGCCTTTTATATATATATATTATCGATTTTCTGCACTATTGTAAGAACTGAAACCTTGAAACTGCTGAATATCGTTTCTTATGTCTTTGTCTATGAGTGTATCAAATTTGATTAAAATCGGACCACTCCTTCTATAACCCGATTTTTTCGATTATCGATTTTCAGTATTTATCGGGGGTCCCTCGACACAAAACCTAGCCAAGAACACTCGCAGACGCTTATAGTACAGCTGTGTAAATTTTCAAAAAAATCGGTTCAGCTGTTTCGGAGTCTATAGGTAACGGAGACATACACACACACACACAAACACACAAAGTTTCATCTATGAGTAAGTTTAGATTACATATACAGCTATATTTATTAATACTATTATTTCATTGACAATTAAATTTTATTGTGTACAATAAAACAAAAGCGCTTAAATTTTATCAACACAAGTTTTCAAACTGTTGTCCATCACAATTTACATAGCTTTTGAAGTCTATTCCTCACACTCCGACAAACATTTTCGCACAAGTCTCTTTGTGTATAAACTTCTTGAAACGCATCTCTTATGTACTTTTTTAAATCACTTTTTGGTTTTCGACTATAAACAAACACCACTGTAATAATATAACCGATACAAAAACCTATTCCACTTACTTGCCATCCACTTTTGAACCACACTATATAAACATTGCTACTAAATATGTAAATACGATACACAACCTTCTCAAATGCTACCTTGAAAAAAAAAAAATATATATATATATATCAGTCAGTTAAGTGCCATACGTGATACACGATTTGCGCGAACAGAAGATTATCTCGCAGGAGGTTACCATTGCTTTCAGCCGTAGACTGGTTGCCGACCAAGGCTATAGAACCCAATCTGTCCTGCTATTTAACCCATAACTGGAAGGAAGAGACGGATTAATACCTTTTACAAGGGTATTTGTGCGTAAGTGAATACAATGGATTCAACCGGAATTCGAACTCAGCTCCCCGATTTCTCGTTCCGAGCTGATATCCAATGCACTACAACGCACATCCATACATATAATTATAAATATTTACGTTTGAATTTACGTCTACCGAATAGTGTATTCAAGAGTCATAACGAAAAGAAAACTACTAAAGTACTATGTGTTTATGCTTTTAAATCATTCAGCCACGGAATATTTTCATAGCTAAGCAAAATTCAGTTAATATATTTATGAAATACACATCCCTTGTCGAGACCAACCGAATCCTAACTGCTAAATTAATTTTTGCATCCGGACCGTAAAACTAAGTAATTTCAACGGAATTAATGACTTTTATTTATAATGCGACATTATGTCATTATTTTAAACGTTATATTTAGTGAATACACGTGCTTGGGTAGACCTCACTTTTTTATAAAAGGTTAAGCTTCTCTAATGCACAGGCTTGTAGACGTACATTTTAATAAATACCTAGTTTCCATGATATCTATCGAAGTGGTATTCCCATTACTTTGCAAGCAGTACCTTCAGAAAATGAAGTATCTACAAAGAGTACCAAGCAGAAACTTCAGTCAGTCAAGTTCAATACGTGATACACGCTTGGGTGATCATGTCTCGAAAGCGATATGACTGACTGGGAAGAAGATTTTCCCCCAGTAAGTTGCCATTACTTTCTGCAGCAGACTGATTGTCAACCAAGGCCATAGAACTGAATCTGTCCTGATATTTAACCCATATATAGGGGGATTAAATACGGATTAATACCTCTCCCAGAGGTATTTGCGCGTAAGTGAATGCAAAGAATTCAACTGTAATTCAACTGTAATTTTAATTCATAATTTAATTTTTTAATTTCATAATATATTCTTTTAAGGAACTGTTCAAATTTGTTAGACATTTTTATACGAGATAACGGTATATATTTTTTATATATCCTGTACAGTTATTTCTACACAGTAGCTTGTAGAATAATTTGAAACATAACAGTTACCAACACCCAATAACAGTTACAGGGATACAATAGAGCTTATTACCCATTAAGCACCATTGACCAGCATATATAAACAGTCGAGGTAAAACACAATACACATGGTCTGAAGATTGTGTTTAATCATGAAACAGACTGTCCACACTGGTTGAAATACCTCACGAAATACCTCACGATGCTAACAAAATTCATTGGTTTTGCGTCTCAGCTTATGGAATGCATGATTTACGACGATGAAGCCGCCGGAGTATCTTGAAGCCTCTGTATGTTTTCTCTTTTTACGTCCTTAACAATCCGGATTTTGTTACATATGCCGAAAACATACTGACAATAAAAACTTTGCACCCGATTTCCCTTGGAATCAAATCAGCTACATTTTATGCTTTTCTTTTCCAGCGTAGGTTGGCAGCAGCTGAAGTTAATGCGGACACTTATGGCATCATAGACAGTATGAGAAACTTTGTCGTCATAGTTTCACAGTCAAGAAAAATACATGACACTGAGAACACAGAGGCATTCAATTTTGCATTGATGGGGCGACCCCGAAGTACTTAAAAAGAAATTAGAACAAGAGTGGAGGCGGATGTGCGAGGGATGTCTAAAATGGGAGGTGATAACATTTATTAATTCTGCTTCTTTATTATCTGTTTCTCTCTTTTTAATAATTTAATCTCAAGCAAAGGTGAGGATGCAACTAGCATTCAAAAGAAATACTAAGAGTTAAAATACAATAAAAAAAAAAAACAGGAAACAGATGATGGCAATCGACGTTATATGATTTTAAGTGACATAGAAGCAAGAATCCAGACGAGATTTCTACGAACGAGAAGTCTGAGAAAAGTAACTACGTGAAGAGTATATCTAGCTAATTCAACAGTAAAACGATGAGACCTAGTTGCCAACATAGTAATAGCTTTAAATTAATGCGGTCGTGGTAGGAAGGAACACAGCTCATTAAATAAAAAAAACTTCTATAAAAATATTTATAGAAAAAACGGAGGAAAGCCACGTCAAGCTGAAGCCTAGATGCCAGGTCAGCACCGATAACATTACAGACCTTTCTTTGGATTTTGTCGAGAATTTCGAGATATATAGCCAGAGTTCACCAGACCACTTATGGCTGCAATATTCAATGAATGGTAGATTTATAAATGGGCAAAAAACTTTTAGACGAGAAAAAAAAATCGTCTGGCACAACACAGTGGACCAAGTTTTCTAGCAAGAGACGTAGCACGTGAATCAATAAAGCATTTCATTTCATCTCAGTGGAAAGGGTGAGACCAAAAACACGCAATCAGTAGTCTCCTGGGGGTTAGCATCAGCCATGCTCATGGAAAGCATATCAGGTTCTCTGTGATGATTTAAAGATAACATTTACGTTTTAGAGGCGTTTAAATTTACAAGCTGTTTATTGCTCCAGTTAACAACTTATCAAAAGCCTTTTCGAAAAAAGATAAAAATTTTACTTTGTCGAATTTATCGAACTTGCTCTTGATATAGGATTTAATAACTGTGTTATCAACACATACGAATAAAACATTATGCATTTGTTATTAACACGGTTATTCTAATTTTCCAAGCAGTTGTCACCGAGAGTGATAGGACAATGGAAATCTCCTACTTTGATATAAAATAATTTTATTCAATAACTATTCATTTTTAAGATAAATTACTCTAAATCAATTTCTAAATAAAATGTGTTAATTTAATTAAGACATTTTTATTTAATTAAATTTCAACCCAGCTATGTTTATTCTCTACTATCGCAAAAATAATTAAATCATGAGTTTATAATGGTAAAGAGATTTTTTCTACTTCGTTTCACGGTGTTTTGCACCATGCAGTTTCATGTTACGTTTTATAGTTCTTTTGTGGAAAGAAGACTCTCCAAGCAGCTTCATATGTTATCTTTTTAATCAATTCTCCCCAAGCAAGGTGATAATGCCACTAAGACTTAAAGACTACAGGGAGGGAAAAAGAAGATTTCAGAAAGAACTGGAAACCCAATCCTGAACAGGAAACAGAGGATAAACCTTTACTCCTGTTTAAATGAGTAGAGAGGAATGTGAACCGGATGTTAGGCGAATCCATTTAGTCGTATTATTTATCTATAATGTCATCAGAGCCCGTAATGTTAAAACTTAATTAAATTGCAAATTGAAATAACTTGTAATAAAAAAGTGTAGTATGGAGGCAATTAGTGTGAAAAAAAATGTCATTTTATCTGTTACTTGAAATCATTCGGAGGAAAAGCGTAATTAGCTGCTTCATAAAATCTGAAATTAAAATAGGAAATATATACTTATTTTAATAAGATGGAAATTTTAGCAGGATTATTATTATTATTATTACTATTATTTTACTCTGAGCAAGGTGATAATGCCACTGAGATGCAAAGGTTACTAAGAATGAATGAGAATGCGATGACTTTAGTGAGGAGAAAGAACATTAAAAAACAGAAGATAGTTATTGGCGTTGCATTTTTTTAATCATCTCCTCCCAAACAAGAAATTCTACTGCCACTGTTGCGCAGGGGGTTACATAGGAGAAAGTGATGAGAAAGAGGGGTTAGTTATTGTAAATGTCAGATGTAATAAACGGATGAGGATACCGAGGAAGGGGGTGGAGTAGATGAAAAAAGAGCTTTAGAGAATGGATGTGAGTTAGTGTGATAGAAGATGTCTATTAACGTTACATTTAAATTCCTGGAGATTGTAGGTGGGAAGTGCGTGAAAAGAAGCTGTTAGAGTAGAAATTACGGTTACATTTTATCGGTTTCACTGTAAAAGGGTAGGACCTAGTTGCTAATCTAATAGCTCGTGTAAATTCATGCCTAGCGGGCACCAGTGATCTAAGTTCATTGGAGCAGAAGCCGTAAAAGTATTTGTAGAAGAGGCACAGGGAAGCCACGTCACGCCGGTAAGACAGCGACTGCAGCCGAGCTGCCAAGTCGGTATCGATCACATTACAGATTCTCCGTTGGATTTTGTCAAGAACTCCAAGGTGAACAGTAGGGGCGCCCGACCAGATGTGGCAGCAGTATTCATTATTTACATGAAATTAAAAGAAAATTCTTCAATTTTAAGCATTCAATTTTCTTGGTGAAGTTCTTGAAACCACTTCTCTCAGCGCTGTTACGTTGCCAAAAATATTAAGTTTTCTTTTCATTCAACAAGATAGAGATGCGTGAAAAATTGTTGCAAAAGAAGAGGCATTGAAGGAAACATTTATACATATCCTCTTTTAAGAATATTAAATGCCCTGGTAATAACTTATGTTACTGGTTCCTTCATAATTTCCTCCCCGTATAAAGGGTCAGATAAACCTGACATCCATTGATTTTGTTACATCGGGATATAAAATTGATTGCAATCAACTAACGACTGTAAAATCAAAACGATCACGGCTTTTGACTTACCCTGTATATTTAATGCTGATTAACATGGCATGACAAAAGCAATGACTATAGTTTTTAAAATACATAATTTATAATATCCGATTATAACTGTGCTTGTTCTTCTCTTCGTTAGTTCGCAGAACCGTTACGCCCTGACAATACCCAATAAATATTGGACTATTCTGTTCTGATCGCATGAAAGACGAAGGACATACTTGGTTTCAGTGAGAAAAAAAGAAAGAAAGAAAGAAAGAAAAAAGAAAGAAAGAAAGAAGTGTCTAACGTCTCCGAGTGATACCAAGTAATGAATGGACAATTCCGTTTTGATTACGTGAAAAGACAAGAATACATGTCAAAGACACTACTTGGTTTCATTAACTAGATCTCACCCTTTTACAGTGAAACCAATAAAATGCAACCGCAACTTCTACTCCAACAGTTTCTACTCCAAGGCTGCTTCCCCGACGGCTACAATCTCCAGGAGTTTAAATGTAAGGTCAATAGACACCTCCTAACACAATAACTCGCTTCCATTCTTTCAAAAACTCTTCCCAACCTCCCAACTATCTATCACCCACCCTTCTGACATTTCCTATATCTAACTCCTCTTTCTATTTACCTTCCCCTATGTAGCCCCAAGCGCAATAGTGCCAGTGGAATGCCTTGCTTGGGGTGAAACGATTAAAAAAAATAAAAATAATAAAATAAAATAAAATGAAAATAGAAGTGTTTAATCTCTATTTCTAATTTCATTTCAACGAAATCGGAAAATCTCAATTTCTAAGTGTTTAACCTCTAAGTGTTTAACCTCTATTTTTAATTTAATTTTAACGAAATCGGAAAATCTCTATTTCTAAGTGTTTAACCTCTAAGTGTTTAACCTCTATTTCTAATTTAATTTCAACGAAATCGGAAAATCTCTATTTCTAAGTGTTTAACCTCTAAGTGTTTAACCTCTATTTCTAATTTAATTTCAACGAAATCGGAAAATCTCTATTTCTAAGTGTTTAACCTCTAAGTGTTTAACCTCTATGTTTAATTTAATTTCAACGAAATCGGAAAATCTCTATTACTAAGTGTTTAACCTCTAAGTGTTTAACCTCTATTTTAATTTAATTTCAACGAAATCGGAAAATTTCTATTTCTAAGTGTTTAACCTCTAAGTGTTTAACCTCTATGTTTAATTTAATTTCAACGAAATCGGAAAATCTCTATTTCTAAGTGTTTAACCTCTAAGTGTTTAACCTCCATTTTTAATTTAATTTCAATGAAACGAGAAAAAGGTGTTAGTTTCATTTTTTTTTTCATTTATACCATCCTATTTCTTAAAATAACGACTCGCATTCATATTTATGATTGTTATTGCAATATTTTGTTAATATGTTGTAAACTCAAATAATTAACGATGAGATACGGAGATTTCTAAGGATATTTTATTCTCAATCATTAACTTACGAATTAAGATTCATCACAATATTAAATAAGAAAAGCGTGAAATTTTCACCGGTTAAAACTAGTAAACTATATTTATCCTATCATATCTAACGTCTTTTAACGGAGATATTCACTCATATTTGGATTGAAATTCTCTGTGTGTTGGGATTGAGGTTTTCTATTAATTTATCTTCTCACAAATTTTTTTCTCAGATTAAACGTACCATTATATTTTATATAAATTAAAAAAAATGCTCTAACACTTTTTCTTTTTATGAAACGACACATTAATACTAAAATTCAATATTTTCGAACGTCTCATTCTTAAGAACCATCTCCTCTGTGTGGTACACACTGCGATAAAACCATATCTTGAACGTGTATAAAATATTTAATAGACATAAAAAAAATTACAAATACGCATAATATTTCTTACTTTTTTACAGTGCGCTCACTCTCCTTAAAATCTTTACACATGATGTTATCTTGGTCTAATTCAAACTTTCAGTTCTGCGTAAAATATCAGGATGTAGCTATCAGATTCTTGCCTGACTCACATGGTTATGCTATGTTCTTGAACAAAACAACAGAACTAACATGAACTTTAGACAGTTTATACACAACCACAATTTCCATCCTGATGTACATCTTATACGAAAACTGAGAAAGTACAAAAAATATATATATAATAAAGCAAACAGACCTAGTCAGATGAATTTAATAAATCTTGTTTGGAGGAATACTTTCTGCTTAAATACACCTCACATACATTTTTTCTTTGCCAGACATATATCTACTAAAAATGTGGAAACATCTTTGACAAAAATATATAACACTTAGTAATTCGAAAAAGAAAGAAAATAATTTAAACCCATGCTTTACTGAAGTCAGTGAGCCTCCTAACAAGGTCATTAACGATTTGAGCAAACTTACATTTATTTAATCTGCCTGATAGTCACGACAAACCGCCGGTGGGAAAAATGGTATAATAAATACTTCTGTTACTCTATTTCTCTCGATGTTGTGCTTATAGACATTCTTTACTTCAATACTACTGCTACTATACTACTACTACTAATAATAATAATAATAATAATAATAATAATAATAATAATAATAATTGACAAAACCTAGAAATACGAAAGAGACAGCTTCTGCTCAGAAAATGATGAAATTCAAACGTATATAATTAGTGAATGTAGTAAATTTGAAATTGAAATAATAAAAAAGCAACATGACAGGGCTACAACAGTTGTGCACTGGGAACTGCACATAATTAAATTGGATTCTACCATAAAGACAAACGATATCAAAACAAACCGGAGATTTACTTCGGATTTTTTTTAAAATCTAGGAGGACCACAAATTTCATTTATTGGAAAAGTAATTAATTCGTGTTAAAAACACACACAGACATACACGCGTATACATATATTTGTGTATTTAGGCAGCAAATTCAATTTTAGGCATGTCATATTAAATAAATTTCAAATATTATGTCTGCTTGTTTTTAATAAAATCCGTTCGTACTCACGGATAAGCTTTCGTGTATTATAATTGAAAGATGTAAAAAATACGCTATAACTTTTACAGTTGATTTTACTGTACATTTCTCAATGTTCCCAAGTAGTTTCATTCTCCTTCCGAATTTACCTCCAGAGGGGTGTATGTTGTACTTTATACACAATTTAATTAACTCCTTCACAAAAAAAAATCTTTTAATCTCAGCAAAAAATTATTAGACAGATTCTCATTAATAACTTCCCAATTTATATTGTATATGAACAAATAAGACAATATATCAAAAGTCTCAACACGCATCAAACAGAATATGGTACTTTCACAAAAGACTTTAAATATATCAAACTCTTATATTGCAAACAGATGCACGATAGCTACAAACAGGATGAAAAAATAATAAAAAAGCTTATTCTTATTAATATATCTCCCATGGATCATAAAAAACATTAAAATGAATTATATCATATAAAAGATACAATACTACTAATTTTAATTATCCTTAATATCTTTTTTCCACCAAATTATATATTACGTAAACCCAACATTATATATTAATTCAAATGTTCTTTGGGGGAATGTATCAAATTGTATTTGTATCAAAATAAACATATATACTGGCTTTACAACAACTACATTAAGATGACGTCTTACATTATACATGTCTGACCATTCGTATATTTCAAGACCAGCATTCCTATCTACATTCACAATATAAAAAATAATGATCAACAACACAGCTATTCTACACCAGGAAAACAACAAATACAAACTACAGATTCTCGACGGAATATTCATTAAAAACTTAAGCCATCACTTAATAGTATCAGCTAAGAATACTGTAGTAATTTTCTAAAATGTTTATAAAAAGAAAAGTTTTTCATGGGTACGACCATGACATTAAAGCATAAAAAAGATCCATAATGGTTATTTTCATTAAAAAAAAAAATATATATATATATATATATATATATATATATATATATATATATGCAAAGCCAATATTAACAGCTGAATGGAAAATACGGAAATATTATTGAAACACAGCAAGAAAATATTTAATAAAACCAATAACAACACAAACTAAGAAGACAATACGAACAAATGTAACTGCAGAAAGGGCAACAGGCCATTTAGTAATAAATGTCTTACTAACAACATAATATAAAAAGGTAACGTGACAACTAACACCAACGCAGACGAAAAGATTTGAAACACAACACTATCAAAACATATTGTGAACCAGAAAAGAGAACAACATTACTATCAAAATTAAATGGGAAATAGTAAAAAGAGCACCATTACACAGCGGTGATAGCACAAGTTGTAAATCATGCCTGAACGAAAAACCAGCAAAAATCAGTTTTAAAACCCAAAGTAAAATATTAAACAAAAGAAACGGAATAATAGGGAAATGTAGACAAGCGAATAAATATCTACTTTGCTACGCAAACAATAATAAATAAAACAAAATTAAACAAAAAGAAAGGTACATGAGAAATTTTAAAATGAAAAAACTAAAAATATAATTACAAATACTAAATCACGATAATAGACGAAAAATAATAAACAAAAACAAAACATACAAATAATATAAATACGAAAAAAGTACATACACAGATCCAATCACGACTAAAAAAGAAAATAATGTAACAACCAATAAACGAAAAATAAAATAAAATAAATAATAATAATGCAAAAACACATGTAAAGCCCACAAACACAAAAACACCCAACCATGACGAGGAAAATAAACCATAACGTGGAAAAACATACTAACGTATTAAGTAAAGGTCAAACCAATAAAAAAGGTCAATACAAGGAAAGAGCTCAACACAATTAAACACTCATTCACTCATACATAAAAAACGATAAAAATAACAATAATTCAAACAACTACACAATAAAAATAAAAATAAAATTAAACAAAAAGAAAAAGAAAATCAATCACTCAAAAAAATATTATCAACCAATCACAAACAAGACGACTACTAAAAAAACAAACCATATTCTTTATAAATAAGAAAAAAAAAACCGGGACCTGACGAGTGAAAACATCATAAATGTGTTCTCACGAGACTTCGAAGTCAGCATATATCTGCTCAGTTAAAGATAAAAACCTTTTGCACTCATCAACACTCTATCTACACCATGATATCGAGCACTTTACGATAAAAAACCTGCTTACCAAAATACATTTTATCAGTAAAACCACTGAATAAACAATACTATTGGCGCTAACCATTATCACAATTAAACACTACATGTGTGTGTGTGTGTGTGTGTGTGTGTGTGTGTGTGTGTGTGTGTGTGTGTGTGTGTGTTCACAGCCTTCTTTCTCTACTGAACAAGAAGAGGGGTTTATCCCCCGTTTGCTGATAAGGATTGGGTTTCCGGTACTTTCTAAAATTTTTCACATTCTCTTTCACGCTCCTTATGCCTTTGTGTGGAGTGGCAGCATCGCCGTAAGACGCCTTTCGTTTCTTGAAGAACTTTATCAAGGAATGTGTGAATTTTTTGACATTTATATCATTGAAAAAATTTTTAAAAAATTGAAAATATTTAAAATTATTACCAAAATAATAACTTGAGACTTAAGACTTTTCAAATATCACCTTTATGCGTAGTCATAAAGGTTTGCCTCTTTAATTTATATTAATGTATATTTGGGCCTCAAATTTTTATTTCAACATGTTTTATTAAAAACGACCAACAAAAAAAAGATTTTCATAATTTTTGATTGAATTTTTCCAGTATTCTTATATGTTTCCTTTTTGCTGGTTCCATATATCATGTGCCAAGAAGAAAACTTAGCAATTATATTTCCAAATAAAGATGAACTACTGAATGAAAGAACAGAAATTATGACCAAAATGCATCCACGCTAAGAAATATCTCTTAGGTTCATACAAACATGGATGAAAACGTCATAATTCGTTTTAATTTAAACATTGCGCGTTCATAAATTCCCTGCCACGTGAACGTTCAAATAAAACACCGTTATATAGCGTTCTTAAAAACAAAAACGGTAAAATCAGTTATTAAAAATGGCCTGAAGATACCACTCATGGTAGAAACCTGGGTAGCGAAACTCGTTTAAAAATGGAAAATATTTAAAAGTTCTACAATATAATTGTATCGAACGCTTTTTAATACAAATGTGTACAGGTCCAAAATACGACGTTTAGAACGGTTCATGATTAAACATAATAGACATTCATTGTCTCTTATATTTAACAGTATTTTTTAAGAATATATATATATATATATATATATATATATATATATATACATGATATGAAATAATTATATATTTTTTTATATATCAAAAACTGTAAAACATTTACTCTATCAACAGCAACGATTGCCAGAAGAATATATCAAGAAGTTTTAAGAAGAGACTGCATAAACACAAAAAAAGACTTAAAAAACAACGCACAAAACGCATTGTTTGTCCAGCGTAACGAAGCTGAGCACAATTTTGACATAAAAAATGCTATTTTAAAAGAGAAAATAATTCACTAAGACGAAAATATCTAGAAAAGACTTCAATCAGAGTAATTTTAAGTCCACGTTCTCATAACATTTTACCATTGTTTACAGATTTTCTGTTGTCGCAATGTAGGATATTCAAAAACAAAGATGAAAGAAAGAAAAAAAAGAATACAGATGAATTTGGCGAGATTGCAAAAGTTATTTTGAAAAATTTAGAAACTACCAGCGTCTCTCGTTCGTACGCATATCTAGTCACAGCAACGTCATCAAATCCAGTCTGATGAAGTCCTAATAGATGAAACACTTACTAATATTTTTCCGTTTTGTCTGACAATTTTCTCTTTATATATATACATATTTATGCGTGTCTTGTGTGTGTGCGTGTGTGTTTTAATCGTTTCACCCCAAGCAAAGCAACACTGCCACTAGTGCAGAAGAGATGTTACAGTGAGAAGAGTGAGAAGAGAGACAAAAGAAAAAAAAAACGGCACAGAGGATGTTGAAGAAAGGGTTAAAAGAGAGATCGGAGTCAGTGAGATAAAAGATGGCAACTGACATTGCATTTGAACTTTTAGAGAGTGTATCTATCATGGAATAAAGCATAGGGAAGAGAGTTTCACAGGCGGGAAATGCGAGGAAAGAAACTAGTAGGGAGGAAGTGGCGGTTACATTTGCCTGTCTTGACGGTAAAAGGGTAGCACCTAGCTGTCAAACCTGTAAAACGAGTAAATTTATGAGGGCGGGGCACCGGAGAATAAGGCTCGTCAGAGCAGAAGCCGTCAAAATACTTGAAAAGACAGAGGGAAGCCACATCCCATCGGTGATAAACTGACTGAAAGCAAGATGCCAAATCGGGACTGATTACATTGCAGATCCTCCTTAGGATTTTGTCGAGAACCCTGAAATGAATAGCAGGAGCACCCGACCGGATATGGCAACAGTATTCAATGAACGGAGAAGGTAGGAAAGCTTCTCTATGGTGGTTAAAGAAGAGAAGCTTCGTTTAAAAAACATCAAATTTAGGAGCCATTTCTTACCCCATTCCATCACAGATTGGAAGTTCTTTCCAAGAGCTGAATCGATGTCTACTTTGTCAGTTCTAGCAATTTTCATATTAAGATGGAAGTAGATGGTGTTGTCATCTGCAAAGATGCCCACTTAGGAATTGACTACATCAGGAAGATCATTAATGAAAATCAGGAAGAACGTAGGACCTAGGATAGAGCCTTGAGAGACACCCGTGTTCACATGAAAGGATTTGGAAGCATACCCATTCAGAACAACCATCATTTGACGATTTGACAGGAAAGATTAGATTAAATCAAACAATCGTTCAGTAGCTCTGTAGCTTGCGCAAAGTGGCTAGAATGTCAAAACCTATCAAACGTTTTCGAGATATCTAGGGCCACAGGCACAGTTTCGCCGTTCTTATCAAGGACCTGATATATGAATTCGGTGAGGGTTGTTAGCACACCAGCAGTAGACCTGGCGAAGTGAAAGCCATACAGCTTGTCAGAAGGTAAATTGTTAGATGTAAGACATTAAATTATTTCACCATTGATAATAGCCTCGAACACTTTGCCAAATAGCGGTAAGAGGCTCATATGGTGATATGGTCGGAAAGCTCACCAAAGATTTTACAAACAGGAACTACAGAGGACGACTTCTAACAAGCACGGGCGCAAGAAGAACCAAGGCATTAGTTATAGAGTTTGGAGAGGACAGGAGAGAGTTCAGGGGCACATTTCTTAAGGACGACAACTGGAATTCATCACATCCACTTGCTTTATGGGAATTAAACTTAGAAATAGAGCGAGAGGATATGTATACATCATTCAGTTGGGCATCAGTTCTAGAACGAATGACGGAATACTTCAGATGAGTTAAGTTTAGAGTTGTAAGAGAATCTGCGAGCGAAGCATTTAGCCTTGACCACCGTGAATGTGAGGACCTCAAAATTATTGAGTAGCGGAGGGATCGAGGTTTTGCTTTGTTTAGCTCACTTTTCAGAGCTGCCAGTAGTCCTTAGAGCCAAACTTGCGGGATGCTATACGCTGCTTCATTCTATTAGTAAACAACTGCTTAGCATCATTTAGGAGACGCTTGCATTCATTGCGAGCAAAGACAAAAAGGCGTCAATTATAGACAGACATGTCACTTCGGTAATGCTGGAAGAAGTAATTCCTGTAGCAGACGAGAAGCAAGAGGATGAAGTCGGAACCTTCTGGATGGGATGAAAACATCTATGCCGGATTACACCCAGGAGAACACCTCAAGTGATCAGTTTTCAACAGGGAGACTAAAAACTTTGTTCCAAGGGAAATCACAAAGGAAGTCACAGAATGCCTTCCACTCTGCTCTTTGATAGCAGTAAGATATTCTGTTGGTAGGAAGTTCCTGGAGAGAAAGTAGATATTAATAGAAGCCACGGCATGATCAGAGTTGGCAAGAAGGCAGAGCTGCACGGTATGGCAAGATTCAGGGATAGAAGTGAAACAAAGATCTAGCAGTGAGCTAAGTTCACCAGGGTTAGAAAATCGGGTGGGGAAATCCACCATTTGCGTGAGAGATTGAGTGATTGAAAAGTTTATGGCATGGAGACCAGCAAGGTTTGTGACAGAGTTTTCCAGCCACTTGATATATAATGACTAATGTCACCGAAAACAGGAATTTGCGAAGGAATGAAAAGAAAATAACCTTGACCATATTGTCTGAGATGCTGTCTAGCACGGTGCACTCTAGAGAGTTAGAGAAGCGGTAGAGAAAGAATATATATATATATATATATATATATATATATATATATATATATATAAAGTGTTAAATATAACAGACAATGAATGTATGTTATGTTTAATCATGAGCCGTTCTAAACATCGTATTTTGGCTTTAATTTCGGATGAAAATAAAGACAAAATTTCTCCAACATTTGGATAATTTTTTATTGATGGTTCTAAGCTTTCAGCTCACATGAGCCAGCCTCAGAGAAGGTTACAAGGATTTTAACATAAAAACATTCACCATCAAAGACGATTTTATTTTGTCTTGACATAAAACTTTGCTAAGCAACAATAACAGTTACCAAATAGCAAACGCAGTTCTTACATTTGTAATGGAGTTATATGACGTCACATCGAAGATGGCTCATGTAAGCCGAAAGCTTAGAGCTTTAAATATATTGTATACATTGGACTATATTTGCATTAAACTTATTAAAACTTATTTGGTGAATGTTGTCGGCATAGGTGTACGCTGTTAGCATAGAAACCCGTTACTTCTGCGCGGATAAAAAAAAAACACCCATTATTTTTCTGAAATGTCCTGATATTAAAGTCACAACTTAAAAGTTATGTTGCGAATTTTAAAATGGGTCAGAGGGCTGATTTTGAGGATTAGGTGAAATTCCTAATCATTTCAAAGCTTGAAAAAGTGGATATTGCAAAAATGATAACCAGGAATCAATATGAAATTCCATGGTGAACCTGGACAACTCTGATACCAGTTTAATATCTCACATGCCCTATATGTTGACGTGAATTCGACATCTACTTCTTTCCTTTTTTTTTCTTTTTTTTTCACTATTTTCTTTAACTTATTATAACGCAATCAACTTAAATATTTTCGTACTTCATACTTACGGGTGACGCCAACTTATTTTTACCCCGCCCAAAGTAAGAATTCATAAAAAATTTCTACCCACCCAAGTTATTAAGCACTCCTTAGGTTTTGAAGAGGAAGAGGAAGTTGAAAATTGTGTTTTATATTATGAGCAAAGGTTTTAATAGAATGATTTTTAACAAATTCATATCTTTGTAAAGTTATGAAATTGTGGCTGGGTTGTATAATTGGTAGTGCGATCAAAAAGAACCTTTTTTCCTTTTTTTATATCATTACGAATAAAGCACTTCAGATCAGAAATATCTAAGCGAAAAAACATTCTATTTTCTAAATGTGGGTAATTCGCGATGAAAATTCATTTGAAATCTATCCCCCCTACGAAAGACAAAAATATGTTCATACGACGTGATTTAATATGAAAAAATTTATTTTTTTTAAATGCCTAATCTGGAGATGATTCATTGATAGTAATATATTAAAAGAACTGTAGATTACGGATTTCAAAACCATTATTTTTCTTTATATTTTATGAAATCACCTCGCATGAGCCATATTTTGTTTTAGCTTCTTATGGGTATCAGTTCACAATGAATTTAAATCGAAAATTGCACCCAAATATTACCTTTTATAGAATGGCAAAAACTGCAAAAAACTATGTGAATGGTAAAATACGTAAAATCGATCGCTCGGTCTCATTTAAAAAATGTCAATAGAGAAGATCGAATGAAGCAGGTAACAAAATACGTGAAGAGATCTTTCCAGTCACCGACGAATGTCATGATACTCTGATAGAGCCTGATGGATTGTGCAAATAAGAAACTCCTAACAATTTTTTTAAAAATAATACATATGGACAAACATTCATTAGAGAAAATATGTATGTATTTTATAAGAAATAAAATAAAATTAGATTTCTTCGAGGAAAGTTAAATAAGAATAGAATAAAATATCAAATAAAGGAATAGCATGTTCATGCCTTAGAGACGAACAAAGCAAACCTAGCTCAGATGGGAAACTGAATTCTGCCGAGTAATATACACTTTAAACCGGAGATTTCAGAACAATGTGCTTTTATAATTTTTGAAATATTTAAATTTTGAGAACTTCAGATAATGAAGTGTTGCAAATATTTTATACTCGAATTCACTCAGCACAAGACTCGAGAGCTACTCAAGGTAGGGGTTACAAAAATTGTGTGTAATATGAATGAAAGTTGTTAGAAAGTGAAGACTATGAGGATAAGGAAGCTTGGTAATAACTGACTTTTGTCTTGAAGTGGTTAAGACGGTATTGTTCAAAAAAGTATTCACACGTGATATTGTTTCTCACAGTGGCACTTTTTAGGCAAAAAAGTAGTCTAAGTAGAACTATCATTTGGTATATGAAGGAAATGAGGGTGATTTGACTCTGTAGAAGTGGCATGGCGTGTCCTAAATGAAAAAGTCTGGACAGAATAGAACATTTTTCATGGAAATAGTGATGTAAAGAAAATGCTAACATGAAAGTAAATTATATAAGAAGACTTCTTCATGTCAAGTGCACTTATGTTAAATTGTGTGAATTTCTAAGCAAAAAATAACTGTAAGGAATTACCAAAATAATATTTCAGATATCAGAATAAACATAAAAGAATGGTTTGAATAACACGCCCAGAAGCAGTAAAGCTGATAATATCGATGTTTCGCGCCGTAAGGACATTTCCTGCCAATGATGAACGCAGTCTGGAAAGTTGCACTGAAACCGAACACACGAAGAAGTTTATCGCATTGCCACTGAATGAGGCTGAGGTGAAAGGCTGTTGATATTCCCGCGATGGGAAGGTTGAAGATGGATGATGGTAAAATGGAAAGGGTAATGTGTTGGAAGGGAGGAGGACCAGTTGCCAGAATTATTCACTGTATGCTGTTACCCACAAGAGATTCACTTTTCTGTATGTTTAAGTGTCAATTATTTCAGCGAGATGCATTGAAGACGCGGCGATTACAATCTCGACCATTACGCTTGCATTACTGACACATGACCGAGTCATCATGGCACCGGACTGCTTGTAATTTGTTTCGACCTGCCCGATCCACGTGAGTTGCAGCAAAAAACACTACTTTACTTATGTGAAGTGCACGTGCATAACGACTGGATGATTTATAATTCTAAGGCAAAGGGACTTTCTAGGTTATGACTATATCCTCACTAAATAACTTTGATCGACACATGACTGGAAAACATAATTTTAGATACCGTATGGCAGCCAATATAGGAGGTCAAAACCGTGGAAAGAACAACAGGAAACCATATTTTCCAAAAATGCTTATCAATTTACAGAGAGTAAAAAAAAAATGGGATTTTTATCAACTACATCCTGAAAGAACTTGGCGCTTTTTATAAAATACAAAAAAAACTGACCCTATTGTATTAATTTTAATATGGTCATGGTGATAATATAGAGGGAACAGAATACAGTGAAAGTTTTTATCAAAATTTACCGATGAGCTTCGTGTCTGCTTACGGTCATTTTGATTTAATTCCGTATAGACCAAAAAGTTTGAACCACCTTTTAGATTTAATAATTAGCAAGTTTCTTATCTTCTTTGATCTAATTAACTCCCACTAAGATAGAATATGGAAACTATTCAATCCACTAGTGAACAACGTCTAAGTTTTTCAAGGGGTACCGAAAATTTAAAACTTGCCAGTCCTAGGATTATCATTAGCCAACAAAGTAGAATAAGCAAATCTAAAATGTTATGGGAACTCTATGCAGTAATGAGTTAATTTCGTTATTATTATTATTATTATTATTATTATTATTATTATTATTTTGTTGTTGTTGTTGTTGTTTATATGATGGATGTGCGTTGTGGTGCAGTAGATATCGGCTCGGAACGACAAATCGGGAGCCGAGTTCTAATTCCAGTTGAATTCCTTGCATTCACTTTCGCGCAAATACTCCTGGGAAAGGTATTAATCTGTCTCTTCCCTCCAGTTAAGGATTATGTAATAGAACAGATTGGGTTCTATAGCCTTGTCTGGCAACCAGTCTACCGCAGAAAGTAATGGCAACTTACTGTGGGATAATCTTCTACCCAATCAGTCATGTCTCTTTCGAGACGTGATCGCCCACGCGTGTATCACGTATGGCACTAAACTGTTTGACTGTATATATGATACAACTATTCAGAAAGAGAACGTCTCTTTCAGTTAAAGTATTAGTAAATTAGTTTTGAAAAGCAAGCAACTTTCAATTTATAGAGAATTCTTTGAAATCCAAAGTGTTGACCCAAACGTCTGACGATTAGTGTATATATATTTTTTCTGTCTGCATAAATAGATAATCAACAACGATGTATGTGCCTGTTAAAATCTAAAATGATTTAATTTCGACGAACTTAAGGGTTGCTTTTTTTTGTAATACTCTTCTGTTTGAAAATCAATAAGAGCATATAAGGAAAATTATCATCTGCACAATATTGCTCGAATCAATTTCAGATGTAGAAATTCAAAAAAGCTCTAGGGAGTATATTTAAATACTGAAGTCAATGGTGATGGACTAATCAATGTTTAGACTTTTGACTACGCCACGTTGAAACAGAGGTTCCCGTACCATCACCGAAGTTGAGCAACGTCTAATCTGGTCATTACTTTGTTGGGTGATGGTTTTCTAAGCATAGGTTAGATATAGAACAAGGACGAAAGTGTGGAGTAGCCAGTGAGGATCGAACTCACTACTCACGGAAATAAAATACATAACTATTATATCACGTTGAAATGCCATTTTGGGTGACTGCTTGGGAATACCAGATGCGGTAAACTTGTATGTGCGGATGGTGCAATGTATAATGTTCTAGAAATGTTAATCAGAGAGCCGAGTTCTAATTCCAGTTAGGTTCGTTATATTCTTTTAAGCGCAAATACTCTTGGAAAAGGTATCAAGCTAACCCTTCTTCATCAATTATTGTTTTATTAGTAACACTTGTATCACTAAATCATTATTATCTAAAAACATTTTTATAATCGAAAAAACATATTTTCTGGATCTGATTAACCAGCAAAATGTTAAGTCGCTTAAAACAAATCCTCAACAAATAAATAAAAAACAATGTTCAAGTAAAAAGGACAGTAAAATGAATCACATAGCATCATCTCCGCATCCTTGAGGGTGACAAATTATTTTCCACGCTGTAGAGCTATCATACTACTTACATTGTAGCAAACAACCCTAATTCCATTTGTATTCCACTGGTAAGATGTAAGTTCCACTAGAATATTTGCTTTGTGGAACTGACTTTCAAGAGGATGTTTTTCCGATCACTACCTATCTGCGTTTCCTTCACAAACATACGAGGTATTCGCAGTAACTTTAACAGTGTAGAATCATTCCTCCAAACTAACTCACCCGATATCTTAGCCATATGCGAGACTAACCTTGACCCTTCTATCCCCTCCTCGGAGATTTTCGTTCCTGGTTATCTTCCCCTCTTCAGGAAGGACTCCAATGTCCATATGCATGGGCTTGGTGTTTATGTCAGCGAACACCTCCCTCTAGCCAGGGTCACATCTCTTGAATTCCTGGATCATTCTTTCATGTGTTCCGTGTCTCACTTCTAAGCTCGGTTAGCTATATCTTCTTCCTCTACCGCTTCCCCTCCTCCTCTGACTGTTCGGTACTTGATAGCATCTCTATCAGTATCGACAAGGTCATTTTTTCTCATCCATCTGCCCATATATTTGTGTTTGGTGATTTTAACGCCCACCATACCAAGTGGCTTGAAAACTCTGTTACTGACCTTGCTGGGATCTGCACCATGTATTTTTCAATAACCCAAGCTCTAACGCAAGTGGTGGACTTCCCCACGCGTTTCTCTAATAACCATAACGGAAGGGACTCTTTACTTCCATCCCAGACTCTTGCACTACCATGAATCTCTGCCCTCTCGAAAACTCTGACCACGCCGTAGTATCCGTTAACATCTCAATCCACTCTTACTCTACCCAAGAAACCCAGACCAGCAGAATATCATACTGCTACCAGAGAGCAGACTGGGATTCGTTCCGAGACTTCCTCCGTGACGTCCCCTGGAACAACGTCTTCGGTCTTCCTGTCGAAGAATGTGCGTCCGAGGTCTCCTCTTGAGTTAAGGCTGACATCGATGCTTTCATTTCGGCCAGGAAATTCCAGCTAAAATCAAATTCGTCTCTCTGGTTCTCGCCCGCTTGCTCGGCCGCCATTGCCCACCGGAACCATTTCTCCCGGCTCTATCGAAGCTACTCGTCGAACCAAAACAGGCGCCTTTTCGCCTCAGCTCGTAATAGGTGCAAAAAAGCTAAGAGGGCGTTTGCTGCCAGAATGAAGCAACGCATAGTATCCTCTAAGTTCGGTGCCAAAGATTACTGGCGACTCTGCAAAAGACTTCAATACCCCCACTAATCAATAAATCTGAAGTTCACACCTCCCCAGCGGACAAAGCTGAATGCTTTGCCCGTAGATTCTCCACCAATTCGACACTGGACTCGTCAGGAGTACCTACACCCGACTTCCCACCTAGAACTAAGGCTCAACTAAATAGCGTCCACATTACACCCTCTCGCTGGTCTCTAAGATAATCTCAAAACTTAACCCTCACAAAGCGAGCGGTGGGAACGGATTCCCAATCATAGTCCTGAAGAAATATGCCCCAGAACTCTCCTCTGTCCTCTTTAAACTCTATAACCTCTTCCTATCTTTTTCCTGTTTTCCTGCCTGTTGGAAGTCCTCCTGTGTAGTTACTATATTTAAGAATTCTGGTGAACCCTCAGATCGCGCCAATTACCGCCCGATTAGTCTCCTTCCGACCTTCGGCAAAGTTTTCGAAGCCATTATCAACGCCGAGGTGATTCAGCATCTCACGGCCTACAGGCTTTTCTCGGACAAACAGTACGGTTTTCGCTTCACCAGGTCTACTGCTGATATGCTAACGACCATTACCGAGTACATATACCAGGCTCTTGACAAAAATGGCGAAGCCCGAACCGTTGCCTTGGATATCTCCAAAGCGTTCGACAGAGTCTGGTACGCTGGCCTTTTCTGCAAACTGCGGAGCTACGGTATAACTGGACATTTGTTTGATCTCATCCAGTCATTCCTCTCTAACCGCACATTGAAGGTAGTATTAAATGGGCATGCCTCCCAAAACTACCATACGAACGCGGGCGTCCCTCAAGGTTCTATCCTAGGTCCCACGCTTTTTCTGATGTACATTAATGATCTCCCTGATTCCATTAGATCCCAAGTAGGCATGTACGCCGATGACACCACAATCTACTCTCGCCTCGATCAAAAACCCGGTGTGGGCGACATAGCGAACCTCGCTGCTGAGCTCGAAAAGGACCTCCAATCCGTAGTGGCCTGGAGTAGGAAATGGCTCGTAAATTTCAATGCCTCTAAAACGAAGCTGCTATCAACTAACCACCACAGATAATCGCATCTACCTCCCATTAGCATGGAACAGCTTGCTTCCCAGAGAGTAAAACACTGCGCCTCCTTGGCCTTACACTCTCGACTATATCGAATCAATTGCCAAATCCGCCTCTATGAAAGTCGGTTCTCTGTGCAGGGCCCGGAAGTTTTTCCCGCCTGAATCTATCCTGCACATATATAAATCTACCATCCGCCCGTGTATTGAGTACTGCTGCCACATCTGGTCGGGTGCCCCAGCTACTCTCCTTGGGCTTCTTGACAAAATACAACGGAGAATTTGTAACGTGATCGATACTGACTTGGCAGACCGGCTGCAACCACTCTCTCACCGGCGTGATGTGGCTTCCCTGTGCCTCTTCTACAAATACTTTCATTGATTCTGCTCCGATGAACTTAGATCATTGGTGCCGCCTAGGTATGAATTTACACGAGATACTAGATTAGCAACTAGGTCCCACCCTTTTACAGTAAAACAGATAAGATGTAACCGCAATTTCACAAGTCTGCTTTCCCGACAGCTACAATTTAGGAGTTTAAATATAAGGTCAATAGACACCTCCTATCACACTAACGAGCATCTATTCTCCCAACACTCTCACCATCTACCCATCCGTCTTTCTCGGTATCCTTACCCGTCTATCACCTCCTTCTGACTTTTCCTATATCTAACCATCCTTTCTCACCACTCTATGTAACCCCCTGTGCAATAGTGGCGGTGAAATGCCTTGCTCGGGGTGAAACGATTATAAAAAAAAAACTACAATTTTTCTAAAAAATTCAAGAATACGGTTTTACAATGCATGGAACACCTGCTAGAGTATGAAACATCTTTTCTTATGGTGATTTTTTTTTAGAATTGAATAATTTAGAAAGACTAAGCAAAAATGAATTTCTCATACCATAGGCTTCCAAAAATATTGACTGGATTGCAAAAAATGAAGTTCATTGAAATATTGATATTGAAAATAGTACGACTGAAATCTCATTCGCAGTTTGCTTTGAGATTCATTTTCCAGATATACCCTCTAATATCCAAGCAAGGAAAACTGAGAAAATAGGCTTAAATATGTGGCTTCCCTCAGTAGTTTCTATAAATATTTTCATGGCTGTTGTGCTAACGGGCTCTCCTCTTTGGTATCTCGACCACATGAATTTAAGCGTACTGCTTAATTAGGTCTCATTGTTTTACTGTTGAAATAAGTAAATGTAACCGTAAGTTCTATTATAATAGTTTCTTTTTCTCACTTCTCCCCTCTGGAATTCTCTTCTGATTTCATGCTTCTATGTCAAAACTTTAACTGCATTTTTAATCACCATTTGTTTGTCTGCCAAAAACTTGTTCTTTTATTGTTCTTTATATTCATTAACGTCTAGTCATTCTCTCCTATTTCCAGCAATCTTGGATGTCTTAGTGATATTATTGGCTTCAATAGAACGAAAAAAATTTTTAAATTGATTTGATACATATAAAAAAAAGATCAGCCGCTAACGTGAGTTTGGAAATCCTGTATTTATTAATCTAAAGACTATCATGGAAATCTCAAGATTTTAACAGCGGAAGCTTTGTTTAATGCGTGTCATGTGGATAGAACAACGTATGATCTTAAAGGCCTGCACCGAAACATTAATGTCTTATAAATGAATGTGATGAAATTTTCGTATTTAATAGTCGCACTAAGAAAATTCAGTAGATATTTGTGATATTTACTCAGTTATAAAAAGTTATTTCTTGTATTTCACCAGTCATCAGGATTTGTTTTATAACATTTTCCCCTGCTATTTTATCTTAGCTTTTTAAAGGGCTCTGTGTGCCTCGTGTACCAGAGTCACAAAATATTGCTCCTAAAAAAATCACCATTTAAAATTCTTATTTTAACTACCCGAGTTAAATGGAACACAAAATACATCTGCTTATAATTGAATGATCGTATATATCTGATAAACGTAGGTTGATTGAACTGTTTCCATTCAATGTTATTGAAAGTGATCAAAGGAAATAAATGCATTAATGTCGGGATGTTACATATGAATTCTTTAATAATCTTGGAATAATTTCGAACTTTTGTTCTGATCCTGGTTGATATAGGTATTATAATAGACACACCGTTTCAACCAAGTACACTCTGGTCATCATCAGGTGTCCATAGATTGGCTGATGTGGATTATCTTGTTGATTATTGCGAAATATCCTGTGAAACCGATTATTGTTCCTTCATGTGGGAATTTGGTGCCACTACCAAGTCCAAAGATTGAACTCATGACCCCTAGATGATACTAACACATGTATAACCAACTACTATATCCACTACGCCACCGTTCCAAAGAGGTGTATTTTTGGAGCCTTTTATATTCAGTGTCAGATGGATTTTGACAACTGGATTATCTTAGCGGAATCGTGCAACTTGTCATAATTTGTATTTATTTCTGAGATGAGTAATTTTCAATAATCTTGGAATTATTTCAAACTTTTGTTTTCATCTTGGTTGTTATAATAGACACAACGTTTCGACCAAGTACCAACTAGTCATCATCAGGTGTCTATAGATGGACTGATATGGATTCTTTCGTTGATTATTGCGATAGTTGGAATTTAGTATTCTCACTACCAAGTCCAAGGATTGAACTCATGACCACGAGATGATACTAAAAGATGTATAAGCAACTATCATATCCTCTACGGGCCACTTGTCATAATTAGTATTTATTTCTGAGATGAGTAATTTTCAATAATCTTGGAATTATTTCGAACTTTTGTTCTCATCTTCGTCGATATAGTTGTTATAATAGACGCAAATACATGTATTAGTATCATCTAGTGGACATGAGTTCGATCCTTGGACTTGGTAGTGAGAGTACCAAATTCCAACATGAAAGAACAGTAGTTGATTTCACAGGATGTTTCGCAATAATCAACGAGATAATCAACATCAGCCAATCTATGGACACCTGATGATGACCACAGGGTACTTGGTCAAAACGTTGTGTCTATTATAACACCTATATCAACCAGGATGAGAACAAAAGTTCGAAATAATTCCAAGATTATTGAAAATTACTCATCTCAGAAATAAATCCTAATTATAAGTCATTTAACTTCTTTTTTTTTTACGAGCTATGCACGTGACACCAGTTATTTATCCAATTGATATACTAACAAAAAGATGATACACTCACGGTAAATCAGGTGTTACCTGAACCATAACTCCAGAATTACTTGAACTGTTACGCCTGAGTTAGTTAATCCATAATTCCAGTGTTAACCAAATCGTTTCTCCAGAGATACTGGAACCGAAACTACTGGATTACTTGAATCATAACTCTTGGGTTACAAGAATCGTAACATCTGCGTTACCCGAATCTCAGCTTATGATTTGCTTGAACCTCAACTCCTGACATATCTGTACCATAACTTGTAGAGAAAAATAAATAATTAAATGAACGGTGATGAAGGGGTGTCAAAAAGTGCAGTGAAACGCTCGACGTATTCCCTTTTTTCTTCTTCGGTCGCCTCAAAGCAAATAGATTGCGTGGCACCTTTCTCAACCGTTGCCCTAGGAGGTTATGAAATAGACACCAACTAAGCCGCTCCTACTTCAACTTCCTCCTTGTCAGTCTGTCAATCCATACATCCAACCCTAACAAATGCCGTTCGCCGAATGACTACTCATCACGGTGCTGCTAGCACCCCGCTTTTTATCCTAATTCAAGACGGCCAAAATTTGCATGTGAGCGAATATCGTCTCGTTTTAGACGAGATAGGCACGCATAAATTGTGTCTTCATATTTCTTTTTTGTCATAACTTTGCAGGCAAGACACGTTCGCGCTTGTTTCGAATTCCTAAATAAGTCATATGTTTCGTAATCTCTGAGTGATTCGAATCATAACACATGGATTATTTGATTCGTAACAAGTTTCCACAAGTAAGTCGCTCACATCAGATTTCAAGTTGAGTCTCCAAATTGACCACTTCAAATATCATGAAACTATTGACCTTTTTACACACTCAGCTGAACAAAGTAGCAGAAGATTACATCATAGTATTTTTGAGTTTAATCGTTTTTCAGCTATTCAGCAAGAGAGTAACCAACCAGTAGCGTAATTCACACAATTCAGAGCCGGTATTTTATCCATCTATAACTGGCTTGTCTCAAAGGATAGCGGCTTCAAATGGCTGAAGTTAAAATCTATCCATCGAAAAGAGTGAGAAATTAATCAGTCGTCTACTTCTGTAGAATTCGTTGAATTAATCCCTAAAGTGCAATGTGTTTGGAAGAAGTAATGGACTTGAGTTTAACCATGACGTGGAGAAGAATTTCTAATAGCTGATGCATTAGATGCAATTTTTTCCTGCCGACCAGAATTTGATCTTTATTTATTTATTTTGATACATAGACGGAACAAAGATGATGGCTCCCAAAATAGGTTTTTAGTTGGTTAAGAATCATATTGCTGTCTGGTACGTCGTTTGAAGAAAATGAAGTGACAGACAGTTATAAAGCGAGTATAATAGCGTAGCAGTTGTGAGGTATGAATTGTAATTAGTGGATATTGAAAACACCGAGAGGATCTTTAATTATTGTCAGTTATGATATTGGAAACAACGCAGCAAAATGGGAAGTAGAACATTACGATACGACACGAATACATTTAGTCTGAATTCACCTCGTGCTGTAATGCATTTAGAAATCAGAAGTTCAAAAACAAATCGATTGTTTTCATTAAATTCTATTTCAATTGATGCTCAAGTTTGTAATGAAAGAAACATTAACTTGATGGGTTCAAGTTTTCACCGAGGTTGTTTCGTTCATTTCGCCTTATAAACCAGGAACTTTGCCGGTGTCTATTTACCACACCAATAGATTAAACAGTAGTGATATAAAGGCTCTTTAATCATGGAAGAACAGTCAGTCAATCAGTCGAGGTTAACAACACTGAATTTAAAACCAGCTTCCTTACGGCCACCTCACGATCAAATACTTGTTCCCGTGCGATCAACGAAGTTAAGCAACCTAGATGGGTGACCGCTTAAAAATCCTAGGTGCTATAAGCTTGGATGTGAGGTTAGTGTAATGAATAATGTCTCGGAATTATTAATCGAGTTCCAATTTGAGTTGTGTTCTATATATTCATCTACGCGTACATGCACTTGGAAAAGGTAAGAATCCACTTTAATGGATATCGACTCGGAACGAGAAATCGGGGAGCCGAGTTCGAATTCCAGTTGAATTCATTGCATTCACTTACACGCAAATACCCTTGGGAAATATATTAATCCGTCTCTTCCTTCCAGTTATGGGTTAAATAACAGGACCGATTGGGGTTCTATAGCCTTGGCTGGCAACCAGTCTACCGCAGAAAGCAATGGCAACCTACTGCAGGATAATTTTCTGCCCAGTCAGTCATGTCTCTTTCGAGACATGATCGCCCAAGCGTGTTTACTGTTGAAATTGCTACATTTAACTATGAGATCTATGTTAAGACATTCTTATCTTGCACTTATTGGTTGTGGAACTCGACGACGATCTTCAAAAATTTAAATACGTCATCATCTTCTATCTCTTCTTTTATTGTCGTTTATAGTTAACAACATTTTCTCAGTTTCTTTCACTCTCAGTAACTCCTTCCGTCTTAGTGGTTTTACCCCCTTGCTTGGGTTGAAACGATTAAAAATAATGACTAACATTTAAAACAAAAGAAAAAATCGGCTATTGGGAGTTAAATAGTAAATTATTTTGGGGTTTAAATATTTGCAAGTTCCTCACAGTGTTTCAACACAAGTTGATTCAAGCTTTTCTCAGCAAGTAGGAAAGCTGTCATTCTTTTGAAATTTGGAGCAACACAATCATTCCTACATTTTATTATATGCCGTACTAAGCTTTGAACGAAGTCATTTTCTCATAAAGACAGAATAATAAGCTGACGATGTATGTTTCAGGAAAATATGTAGATTAATAACGAATGAATTTGGTCAGAGCATCGAGGGATTTCTATGTACAATATCCTGCGACAAATGCTAAAATAATAATAATAATAATAATAATAAATGAAAAAAGGTAATTCCTTATTTGCATTCCATGGATATATTGAGTAGTCCGGAAAGTTCATGACGATTTTTAGTTGTTCATGTTCTAACACGTTAGAACACGTCAAATTTAGAGACAGATTATATATATACCTTTGACATTAGAGCACAGTTCAAACTATCATGAAAAATAAAGTTTAAAATTACTTAATTCTAGTTAATTTTGCATCCCTAAAATAGGAAACGTTCATTTTATACACTTGGTGCTTTTTTTATTACCGTAAAGACAAAAATGGCTCGCAAGCAACAAAAAAGATGTGTTGGTTACGGTGACGGTACAGAACTGTACAGAAGTGGGCTGATGATTGTAGCCTTTCTGATGAAGCACGCTTAGACAGATTTTCCACTACAGAAGACGTCTAAATCAAGACATTGGTTGCAAATAATACGCATTACTCAACGCGGAAATTGGCAGAAATAATAAATTATCAAAATTCAACATCTATGAGAACTTAATAAAACTTGGATACTCAAATCGCTAGAATGTCTGTGTATCACATGATCTGAGTGATAAAAAATCTTTTGGGTTACATTTCTGTCTGCGATTTGTTGTATAAACGCAATGAAAATGCCCCCCTTTTCCTCTCTTAAGGGGAACAAAAGTTGTCTTCCCTTTTGAGGAACTCTTTTTTATCTGGGTTCCTATCCCGGCTTGAGTGGGATAGCCACGAGTGACCAATTGCTGGCGTAACGGTATGTCGTTTGTTATCTAGTCTTGCTAAAAACATTCTCATCCATTTGGACAACATGAACATTCTTCTCGTTTTGGGACTTACTTAAACATTTTTAATGTATTGTACTTGTTTTCGTTTTATTAAATACCTATTTGTTATTGCCATGTAACTTGTCTTTTTTTTTTTGCTACACGTGCTACGGCTGCTTGTTAATATTTATATTGTTATCGCGTAACTGGAAATATCGCCAGTTCGCAGCCCAATACTAATACTGAAATTCATACTTCTTTATATTCTGCACCCCTAGTTAGCTTACTCACTTTTTTTTACTCCATAAGAAACAATCGCAAGTAGAATTTGGGGAAGAGGTATTTTAATAACTTCCTGGCACAGTTTCAGGTTACAGACAACTGTGGTTCCAATTCTGAAGTGTCCAGTGTGTCTGGTTTGTGATACTATTCTCAAATAATTTTAATTTATAGAAATCATTCATTTGACATTGACTGTAACTCTTCCTATATATATATATGTGTGTGTGTGTGTGTGTGTGTGTGTGTGTGTGTGTGTGTGTGTATTAGTCATCCACATACAAGCCTGTTTCGCAGCTCATCAGTGTGGCTAGACACATCCACTTACTTCTGGGTGGGATCGAAACTCAGCTGATTTGGTGCCAGTCGGAATCTCTATTCCCTGAGCCATAGACGCATAGAATCCAAGAAGGGAAATTTTAACGTGTTGTATATGAGAGGGGTATACACACACCAGCCACCGAAATAACTCAATTCATTTCTGAAGAGTTATGTATATATCGCTTATATATATATATATATATATATATATTAGGAATAATACCAACAAATGAGTTAACAGTCTACTGTTCGTAGTAATTTGTATTTTTGAAGAGTGCACAGTACTTAGTAGAGCAATATTTATAGTAATGTTTTTATTATAATTTCTTATAATAAAAATATAGTTTACTGCAACACAAGAGCTGTCATGTTTCGGTGCTACTTGTTAGTATTTCTTCAGGTAGTGAAATATTTTTCTGTTAGGAATTGATATATATAGAAATTTCAAATTTAGAAACAACATAGTTGTTACCATATCCAGTCAATTAAGTATATATATAGTGCGCGATAAAAAAAATTGTCGTTTAAATTACGCAAAAAATAGCACTGACATTCATTTTCACAGATATATTTACAAAAATTACACAAAATATATTGAAACACTAAAGATTAAATTTATTCAATAATATTCAATATTGGCTTCAACCACGTCCTCCCGACGATTTCGGAATCTCCTGCAAATCTTGTGAACGATCTCCTTCTTTAAGTTTGTCAGTCCTTGCCTTTAGTTGTTCATTGATATTGTAAAGAGTTTTCTTAGTTTCTCGCTCAACTTCGCTCTGCACATAATAATAAAGAGGGGTGCAGTCTGGTGAGTTAGATGTCTAGATATATGAAGTGATGTGGTCGTAGAAATTGTCTGACAGCCATGACTGGGTTCATCCGCTTGTGTGCCATGGTCCAGGTTCCTACTGCCAGATTTGTTGTAATACAGCAGCCACCTCTTAACCCAGTGCCTGCACTAATTCCTAAAGGCACTTAATGTAGACCTCCGTGTTACGTCTGAGGTCATGTGGGAAGATGAATGGAGGCATAACGTCAAAATCACTAATGATTACTCCAAATACCATGATGGTGACTGAATAAATCATCCAATGTTTTTTTTGTTTTTTTTTCGAATCTTCTGTATTATCTTCAGATTGACACTAAAACGGTCTGAAATATTTTATATGAGAAATTTATTTACAATATGGTAAATAACTCACAAGTGCATAAAATAAATTTCTCATATAAAATATTTGTGTATTTTCATATTACTTATGAAATGAAATAAATACATTTATTATTACTTACAAGTATTGGGTAATTATATAAACAATTGTAGCGAAGAAAATCGTGACTTTCCTTGTCAAACCAAGCAACAGTCTGTCGTGTGTATCCTACGCTAGAAAATGAAGATTGCTCTTGTCTTGCCAATTTTGGTCACATCTCAACGAATCACTGACTACACGACCTAGATATAAACAGGAACCGCATTTGTCCGGTGAATTTGGTTCTATGAGTCGTTACATAGCATGAAAAGGTTTTCTTGAAACGTTGGGTTAAATTTTATCCCCTACAACAAGATTAGCAAGTATTTCTGTATGTACCGCAAATAAGTATTGTAAATTTTAATTATTACTTATACATTCTGTAATAATTAATATGACTATTCATGTCTGGCTCTTGGGAAGTTGAGAATCATGACATTTTGAGTCAACTTCCAATAAGTATTGTAAGTTTAAATTCATTCAGTTAGAATAATTTCATGTACACCGTTGTGCAAATTAATTAAAACAAAACAAGTAATGTCTTTATAGGATCTTTCACACTTTCCCTGATCACGTATACGTTGTCTCTTGGCGTTGTTTTTCTCTTACGATGACATTTTCCTTTACATATTGGACTGATGGATCCAGCTTTTTTCTTCACCTTGATGACACGACCTAGAGTTGAAAGGCTGACGCCAAGAATATCCGTGATTTCTCTGTGAGGCTTGCCAGTATGTTCTTGCAGCGTTACAATTTTCGTACACTTCCTTGGAGTAACGTCCATCGCAGACAGTAGCCATAGAAGAGCTAATCGACAGTAGATCGGCAATAGTATCTGGGCATGATGAAAATCCGATGAAGTTACGGATAACGCAATATGTATCAAGGCTAAAGAATTTCATCATACAACTCGAAAATAGATTAATATGACTGCACACCACTAAAAATGATCTAACCCGAGGAAAAAAAGAAAGAAAATTATAACAGTTGTTTCAATTGATTTGCAGAAGGGTGTATATAATGAATGTTCTGGATCGTTGTAAAAATATAAACTTAAAAAACAAACAAGATATTCAAAGTTATCAGGTAAGGTTTTTCGACTATACCAACATGACAGCTCTCGTCAAAATAGGTGCCCATTCGTTGCTACTCGTAATGAATGTTTTTTTTTTGTTTGTTTTTTGTAATCGCATCACCCCGAGCAAGGCGGTAATGCCACTGATGTGCAGGAGGCTACATTAGAGTAAAAAGATTAAGTAGAAGAGAGAAAAGAAAATATATACGGGGCGGTGAAAGAACTAGAGTCAAGTGGTTAATAGATGAGTATTGAGATTGCATTTAAATTCCTGGAGGTTATAGCCGTCAGGAAAGCAAGAATATGGAAGCGAGTTCCACAGGCGGGAAGTGCAAGAGAAGAAGCTGCACGAGTAGAATTGTCGTCTGCATTTGGTTAATCTAACTGTGAATGGGTGGGACCCAGTTGCCAATCTGGTTGCACCAGTAAACACTTGTTGCAGAGGCACCAGTTCGACTGAGCAGAAGCCATGAAAGTATTCATAGAACAGACAAAGGGTGGCCACATCTCGTCGGTGGGGAAGTGGCTGTAGTCGAGCCGCCAAGTCGGTACCTATCACATTACTGATTCTCCTTTAGAGCCTGTCGAGAACACTGAGATGAACAGCAGCAGCGCCTGACCATATATGGCAGCAGTATTCCATGCACGGACGAATGGTTGATTTGTATATATGCAGGATGGATTCAGGCGTAGAAAACATCCTGGCCGACACAGTGACACAACCTTCTTAGCAGTGGATTTAGCTATGGATTCAATGTAGTGGTTCCATTTGAGATCAGAAGAGAGTGTAAGGCCGAGGTGGTGCAGTGTATTGCTCTCAGGGAGACTCGTTTGGTCCATGCTTATGGGATGCAGGAGAGGTTGCCTGTGATGATTGACAGACAACAGCTTGGTCTTGAAACTGACAAGCCACTTCTTGCCCCAATTCACCACAGAGTGTAGATCCCGTTCAAGATCAGCAGCGAAATTATGTTTGTCCGCCACGACGGGTTTCTTACTGATGCGAGTCCTCAGAAGAGTAATGTTCCTGTTTGCCGAGAGAATGAGGCAACACATAGCCTGTAACGACTTATGATTACTAGCGGCTATGTAATAGCGTATTAAATAAGGGCAAAGACTCTAACCCTCCTTCTTCAAACAATTTGATAAAACTGAATGCTTTCCCCATAAACTCTACTCTTGACATCTGGAAGATCCTTGCCAATTTCTCACTTAGAAGTGAGTCGCTTTTGAGTGATATGCATGTCACCCCTTTCGTGATTTCTGCTAACCTAGATCTCCTACAAACCATGTGCATCCGATGGTTTCCCTGTAATAGTCATTAAGAAGTGTGCTCCCGAACTAGTTCCTGTTCTTTCTAAAATAAATAATAAATGTCTTGCTGATTCCTAATTTCCTGCCCGATTGAAATAATCATGTGTTGTTCCAGATTGTAAGAACTCTGGTGTGTCGTTTGATTATTCTATCTATCGGCTTTTTTGGAAAACTCTCAGAAGTACTAATCAAATCTGAGATGGTTTATCATCTTATCAGAGGATTTCTCAAACAAGCAATGCACCTTCTTTTCTCCAGAGCAACTGCTGATGTACTAAAAATAAGTGCGGAAATAATCTATCATACTTTAGATAAAAACGGTGAAGCCCGGCTGTAGCTATGGATTTCTTGAAAGATTTTCATAGGCTTTGAAAACAGATTTCCTGCACAATTTAAAAGCTACGGTGTCTCCGGACACATTTCTAAGCTGACACGACCAAATTTGGAAAGTCGGAGACATACATCAAGTGCTTTGAGCAGGCCGTGTTGCTTTGGGTCAGAAGGGTGTCTACTTGAAGACGCTGTCTGGCAACAGGGCTCTGTTGAAGAAGGTTAACACAGTCATCGCTGTCAGATAATTTCTGCAACCACATTACTCCTGTTATGTTTAGCCACCCAAACTTCCAGGTTGTAACCCCCTTAAATATTATGTGTGGGGCGCATTTGAGCAAGAAAGTAACAAAACTTATTGAAACATCAATGGCGTAGATTCTTTCGTGGAAATGTAGTTGTCACCCAGGGTACCGTCTTTGGTCCTACACTGTTTTTAATATTCATTAACGAATTTTCTGATGATAACAGGTATCAACTTGGCATCTACGCTGACGACACAACCATTTGCCCCTGTTTCGATTGTAAGGCTGATAAGACCGACAAGGTCAAAATGGAAGCTGATGTTCAAAACGACCTCAAGGTCGTCTTTAACTGGGGCAAAAATATGGACTGTCACTTAACGCCTCCAAAACTAAATTTCTCTCCATTAATCATCTGAGAGATTCCTTTCTGCCTTTCATCAACTAATGCTAACCTTACGTTTACTTTTCTCTCGATATTAAAGCTGATCAGTTCGACAAGGTCAATATGGCAGCTAATGTTCGAAACAAGTTCAAAACCGTCGTTAACTGGGGTAAAAAGATGGCTTATCACTTTTAATAACTCCAAAACTAAACTTCTCTCCATTAATCATCTGAGAGATTCCGTTCTTCATTTTATCATGTAATACTAACCTAACGTTTACTTCTCACTCGATAGTAAGGTTGATCAGTTCGACAAGGTCAAAATGGCAACTGATGACCGAAACAACCTCAAGAAAGTCGTTAACTGGAGCAAAAAGATGGCTTGTCACTTTTAACGCCACTAAAACTAAACTTCTCTCCATTAATCATTTGAGATATCTCTTTCTGTTTTTCGACTATTACATAATATAGCGCAAAAATTCGCTGGTGCCACGTAATAACACACCTTTTAAGACCGGTCATGATCACCCTTTAATGATACGGCCAGTCACACGCACAAACCAGATCCGCGAATAACATCGTGCAATGCCTTTGCATGACAATTTTAAAGTGTAGAAAAACGGATTATAGAGTTAGTCCTGCTCTCTAAGCAACACAAACAGTGAACAGAAAACAAGCGGTCGTGAACATTATCAGTTGCTTGTGTGCCGCAGTGTTATATATCATATCCTAGAGAGATGTCAGAAGAAGAAATAGGAGGTTTCCCTCACTCCCTCTCTCTCTCTCTCTCTCTCTCTCTCTCTCACTCTCTGTTTCTCTCTCTCTCTCTCTATATATATATATATATATATATATATCGCCTATTGGGTCATATCGGTGATGTTAGTGTGTCAATGAGTAATCTTCATTCACCGGCTTCACTATTTTCCTATAGCTGGAATCTTAACAGGTTTTTCCACTCCGGATCACGGTGTGCCTGAGAACTGCATCAATTGAGAGCTGGTTTCTCGATCCTCCAAATAGCCCAATTCCCGTTAAGAGGCCTTGTTGCCGGACGTACTTTATCTTCATAATTATGCAAACACACACACACACACTCATCAAAGACTTATGACTATCGATGGAATTGTTTGATCCATGATTTTAGTTATCGTGAAGTGCCAAATAAAATTGTTCTGTACAGGGCCTGGCCTGTTTTTAAACTCTGTTGAGCTTACTCGTAGGCTTTTATCTGACGGATGATACAGGAGTAGATTCTACCGGTTTTCTAACATATCCTACATGTTATATCACTCTCAGCTTTATGCTGATCATAATTTGTCAAAGGTCTACCAATATGGCCTTTTTGTGGTTTACGAAGGTATAAGATACATACTTTATCATATTCATCCCATGTAAACCAATAGATTTCCTGATCAATGATTACCGCTTGCCTCGCTGCACGCTTGACATTTGAGTAACTCAGTTCATGTTCTTGGAAAATATTAGCGACTTCCTGATTTTTTCCTCCCACAGATATCTTTCCAATATGGCAAACTGCAAAAGAGCCGAGGATAAGTGGAGGTGGCAGATTAGACCTCTCACATTATATCGTTGAAAATAATATTTTTACTTTTTCTATGTTTCGCTTTGGGATTTTATAAGAGTTGCATAAAAATACTGAATGTTTTTATTTCGGAAATCGGCTATCTTTGTCTCGCTTGTGTATATCGCGACGAAAGATTGAAATTTATTAAGCTTCATTAGTCTAGAACATAGCAGAAATATAAGAGTTCCTAGCGAAAACGCTGTCCTAATGCACAAATCAACGACACGGGATTGTACAAGATACATTGAACTAAGTATTGGATAAGCTTATCTCGATCTAGTGGACTGAGCTGGGGATAAAATCTAATAATAAGCATCGCAATAATTGCAGCCCTTAAAAGAGGTTTCTTACCGTTGCATTATGGCAAGAACTCTAGTCTAAATAAAATTACATAAATTTAATTTTAGAAGTAGAAATACTGTTGATAGTTATAGTGAAATATGCATGGAATTAAGAAATTAATTTATTTTATGTAAATCAGTTTACGATGTAAAGTGTTGTTATAGAATCTGTTTTGTTTGACACGAGGGGGGGTGCACATTTAGGGTATTTGGTTTGGTTTATCATAATGAATCGCATCAATTCGAGGGAATAATTTTCATTCAAGATCAGTCTGTCATAGAGAAGAGACATAAATGACAATTATAGAAGGAAAAAATTAGACAAGATAAAAGGAATGAAAGAAAACAATGAATTATAATATCAAAATGAACGATAAAAAGAAAGGACGAATAAATGAACGTGAGTATAAAGAAGAAGAAGAAGAAGAAGAAGAAATTAAGCAAGCATGAAATAAATAAATAATTCATAAATATACAAAAAAGAAAAGGAAATTAACCAAAAATAAAAAGAGATAGAATTAAAAGAAGGAAAAGAAATAATCTTAACCAAGTTAAAGAAAGCATAAAAATGAAAGGAAATCAAAAAATCAAAAAGGAAAAGAAAGAAAGAAAGAAAGAAAGAAAGAAAGAAGGGATGAAGAGAAAAAATACATGAATGAATTAATAAAAAATGAATAAATTAAAAACTAAAATAAAAAATGATGAGGATATAAGTAAAAAGGGCAATAAAATTAACAAAATCAACAAAAAATCGAATTGTAAAACAAAAGAAAAGATAAAGAGAATTAACTGAAAAAGAAAAAGAAACATACCAAAATAAAAAAAATAATATAATAAAAATTAGAAGTAGAAAGAAATATGCTGATGAAAAAGAAAGGTCAATAAAAAAATAAGAAAAAGAGGAAACGGAATAAAAAGAAAAGAGAGAAAAAGGAATGATAAGGGAAATAAGAATAAAAGAGAATAAAAGAGAAAAAAAAAAGAAAAAAAAGAAATTTTCCAATCACTTTTGAATCTTTTTCACAATTTGTGCTGTAACTCAATTTTATTCAGTAGTTCAATTAAAATCTTGCTTTTTTTCCATGAAATTGTAAGAGATTTAACAAATAAAAATATTCTAATATTAATGTCGCCGGGTTCACGCAATTTCTGATTACTTCATCAATTACGAAAGTAAAACTGGAAAAAATATAAAGAAAAGCCTTACAAACTGTTAAATAATTTAATTAAAATAAGGCCTTCAGATTTTTAAAAATTCATCTGAGAATTACATTTCGTGAAGAATTCTGATTTGATGTAAACCCGATGCTCAAATTGCTGGCGAATACTCATTAGATCCTTGGCAAGTGAGTTAAGATTTTTAGATAATCGACTCATTGCTTATTTATGGGTAGATGCTAAAATAACTACAATTCAAAGTCCAAAAATGTTCGTTATGAAGAGAGAAATGGGAATATTTTGTTTATAAATATTATTTCAAACAGTGGGTGATAAAACAATCACTTACATCAGAAAAATATTGCAACACTTGCTATTTTTAAACCACTAATTCGTAATATTTTAATACAGACATTCTACAAAGCATATGTAATATCATTGTAATTAAGAAACACCGAGATTTTTTATGTGACGTATGGTTCTACAGAAGGATACTGAGAATACCATGAACGGAACTTGTCAATAATGACGAAGTTTTAGAGAAAATGGAAACAAAATGGGTATTTATACTTAAAATAAGAAAGAGACAGTTGAAATTTCTTGGACTCATAATAAGGAAAGAGTGCTTAGAAAATTTTACACTCGCAGGGCATATTGAGACTATGGCAAAAGTCAGATTCTCGTCTAGGGTAAATAAACGAGAGCTCGACGTCGCGTATGCGAGGTCTACGGGGAATATTTTCCCGAGCATACGCGCTCGGAAATACCAGCCATGTAACACATATTGCCCTTCTGGAGATACCCGAGTAAATACGAACGTATTGAAGGCATGATAGTCAAGAGAAAAAAGAGAATGACTTCTATAATGAACTTGTTTAAATTGTTGGCAGAAAAGAATTTAGGAGAAATAGTAGAAATTAAAATACTAAAAGGTACAAAGGAAAGGGAATTATGGAAAGCCATGATTGCCAACGTTCTAATGAAATATGGCCCAATAGCAAAAGAATATTATCACCTTATGTCATCAGACATTTTACTGCATTCACAATATTTATAAAAAATTAAAAATCAAGAGTAAATCTTGTTGTAATAATTTTGACATTCAACTGTACATACTATCAATGGAAGCCAGGTGCAGTGTTAATCTGTGAATACCCCAGCAGTTAGACCCAAAAGTGAACACTTGTGGGCCTAACTGCGCTTGATATATACACGTATAAAAATAAACCTTTGAACATACGAATATATAAACAACCGCTTCAGAAAGAAATTAGATAGTTTTCCATATATCGCACCTATCAGATGTAGTCAGAGCTAGAGGTGTTTACCTCTAAAATCGCCACTGAGACCAGATGATCTCCCTCCCCAGTTAGGAGATATCTCTGATTAGTTGTGTATCTGGTTTTCTTAGTCTTTTTTTTTTTTTACAATAATGTTTGTCTAGTACAAGGCGCTATAGTCACTAGAGGTAGAGTGTTACAGAGTAAGAGGTAAGAGGCATTGTTTATGAGAATATGTGAGAAAGATAAAGATTAACTTTTGACTTAAATGGCTTATGATTGTCAAGTTCGGGGGAGCAGTCGCTTGGGTGTCCGTTCCAGAATGTAGCTATTCGTGGTAGAAAGCGGTTCTAGTGGAACGTAAATTTCAGCCATGGATCACAAAGGGAATAAGGGCGGTTCACTACAATGTGCGTGGCATTGTGAGCCTCAGCTGTGAAGGTTAGAAGTGGTGCGACTAAGGAAGATAGATCAACTGAATAATTTCCATGAAAATAGCAATGGAGTACGGCGAGGTGTGTAAGGTTACTTTTGAGGTTGCAAAATATAAAATAATTCATCATCCACAAGACCGTCGAGATGCTTTTGGACTCTATCAAGACTAGAAAGTGATGACGTGTAAAAGTAAGTGCCATACATGATACACGCTTGGGCGATCATGTCTCGGAAGTGACATGACTGACTGGGAAGAAGAGTATCCTGCAGTAGTTTGCCATTGCTTTCTGCGGTAGACTGGTTGCCAACCAAGGCTATAGAACCCAATCTGTCCTGTTAATTAACCAATAACTGGAGGGAAGAGACTGATTATTAACTTTCCCAAGAGTGTTTGTGCGTAAGTGAATGTAAAGGTAAAGGATAACAGAAAAAAGCCAGGTATCTCGAAACAGAATCCAATTAACTGTCGGAGTAAGAACAGCCAATAGAAAAGATATTTCTCAATAGAAATCTCGCCAGCCGCACTAATGGGGTTAACATGTTTTAAAATAGTTTTTGCTCATTCATAAAACAAACACAATTGTAATTGCTGTTCTTTGTTTCTAAAACAAATAAACAGCTGCTTATGTCTGAGACAGAAACGTAGTTGATAATTCTAAATAAACTCCGCAACAACATTAAAAGTTTCAAACTTTTGCAATAAACTTACACTATTGTGACCGAATACACTTCTAAACGAGATTAAGTAGAATTTTTCTACCGCTACGCATGCTCAGTTGAGATAAATACAAAGCTTTAAAATTTACTACAATTTACTACTGCGTCATAAATAACAAAGTCAACAGAATTCTAATGACAAATGAGGAACAGCATAATACACAAATCATGCTACCGCTATTCTATCACGCTGACTAACCTGTCACAATGGGATTCATAGCCTAATTGAGGCTCATAACAAAGTGCTCCTTAGCAATAATATGTACACCAGCATAATGCAACACTTGCAAACAACATACGTCTTTTATATAATATTAATTGGAAAACGACTCTTGACCCTTCTCTGACAAGCAATATGGCTTCCGCTTTGCCAGGTCCACTGCCGATATGCTAACAACCTTTATGGAGTACATGCTCCGGACCCTCGATAAGTCAGGCCAGGCTCATGCAGTTGCTCTGGACATCTCCAAGGCTTTTGACAGGGTCTGGCACTCTGGCCTTCTTTGCAAGCTACGGGGTTACGGCATTACGGGACGCCTGCTTGACCTAATCCAGTCCTTTTTAAACAACCGCAAAATGAAGGTCGTATTGAATGGACATGCCTCTTCATCATACAGCACGAATGCCGGTGTCCCCCAGGGCTCTATCCTGGGCCCGACGCTCTTCCTTATTTTCATCAACGACCTCTCAGATGAGATCAAGTCCCAAGTAGGCATCTACGCAGATGACACCACAATATACTCCCGCACAAGTAAGAAACCTGGCATGGCGGACAGACATAATCTCGCTGCTGACCTTGAACGGGATCTACACTCTGTGGTGAATTGGGGCAAGAAGTGGCTTGTCAACTTCAATGCGTCCATGACCACGCTGTTGTCTGTCAACCATCACAGGCAACCTCTCCTGCCTCACATAAGCATGGACCAAGCAATTCTCCCTGAGTGCAATACACTGCGCCTCCTCGGCCTTACCCTCTTTTCTAATCTCAAGTGGAACCGCTACATCGAATCCATAGCTAAATACACTGCTAAGAAGGTTGGGTCATTGTGTCGATCCAGGATGTTCTTTCCGCCTGAATCCATCCTGCATATATACAAGTCTACCATTCGACCCTGCATGGAGTACTGCTGCCATATATGGTCAGGCGCCCCTGCCGCTTACCTCAGTGTTCTCGACAGGCTCCAAAGGAGAGTTAGTAGCGTGATAGGTGCTGACTTGGCGGCTCGACTACAGCCACTTCCCCACCGACGAAATGTGGCCTCCCTTTGTCTGTTCTATAAGTATTTTCATGGCTTCTGCTCAGAGGAACTTAAGTCACTGGTGCCTCTTCAACAGGTGTTTACTCGTGCAACCAGAATGGCAACTGGGTCCCACCCATTCACGGTTAGGTTAGCCAAATGCAGACGACAATTCTATTCCTGCAACTTCTTCTCTCGCACTTCACGCCTGTGGTACTCGCTCCCATATTCTTGCTTTCCAGACAGCTACAACCTCCAGAAACTTAAATGCAATGTCAATACTCATCTACTAACCACTTGACTCTAGCCCTTCCCCCACCCCGTATATCCTTCCCTTTCTCTCCCCCCTTGCAACTGTCATTACACCTGCATTTTCACCTTTCTATTGCTTCTTTCTAATTGGTTTGTAATCCTCTTCTCCCTCCTCTAATTAATTTTCTCTCAGTTATGTAGCCCCCCGCTACGAAGATGGGGTATCTGAAAAACTAATATTTACACGGCCACTGTCTTGAGCTCCCTAATCCAAAACAATTACAGCTAGAACATATCAAGCAATGTACACGGAGTCGAATCATCCTCATTTTCTTCGTATTCCGTTGGTATACTGAGAAAACTTTTGACAAACAACCGATAAATTGTGGAACAGACTCCCGAGTGAATGCTTCTCTGATCAACAAACTTAATCTATTCAAGTCGAGGATCAACTCGTTATTTATGGCACATATTCTCATTAACTACCCTCACTTTCCGATTTTCCCTCCAAACATCAGCCTTATTCAGTAACCTTGTCACAAAATTAGTTACAAAAACAATTTCAGCCCTTTACATTTAGGAATCGCCTTGGCACTTAAACGGAGTTGAGTCATTCTCGTTGCCTTTGTGCTCCAAACGTACAAAGAAAGTTCTAGAAACTACACCCCAAGAACTACTGTGCAGTTGCGTTCCTGAACACCTCAGACATGACCTCCTTATGTCAAATGTCTAATGTCATCTTTACTCCTTATTCTCATTTCTTACTACCTTTTCCTCCATTCATATCGCGCACCTCCTCCGAATTTTTTTATTGCCTCCTTTTACGGTGACTGGCTTCCGAGTCTTGTACTGACTAGAGTTTAGTGTTAAAAATAAAAGTTATTGTCTATCTTTTTAATAAGTAGAGTTGATGTAAGTTGAGGTACAGACGAAAGAGAGTTAATAGAAAAGCTGACAATTTCCTGTGTACTGCTTTACCAGGACAAATTTATATGACTTTTGAATCATTTGTTCTTTGTTTCTTATTATTCAGACAGCAAGTTTGTGCATACGACTTTCGTCTTCTTTTTTTCCGATTAATATATATATCTCTCTCTCTCTTTCTCTCTCGATCTCTTTCTTCACACACACACACACACACACACACACACACATATATATATATATATACACACACACACACACAAATAATCAATATTTATATTTTCCTTCGTTATCTGCTGGTTTTACAGTGGCTTGGTACATTACACTGTTTTGTAAGCAACTGTCATTTATGGAAAATTAGTTCCTTACTGTTCTGTTACAGGTGGTTTTATTTTTGCAGACTATTTGTTGGCTATTTTTCTGTGGGTTTTTAATCATATTTTTATATTTATGTCACGTTCTTGGTGCAACTGTAGCTGATTTTTATTGTGTTTTTATTGAATATCTTTTGATGGGTGCAAGAAGAACGGAAGTGTCTGTGATTAAGCTTCATGAATATTTTCTTACGTTTGATTTTACGTTTTAATGTACGGTCAGCTTTCAGTGGAAGATTACCAAGTTCCTAACATTTTGGGTACGTTTAATCGATTAGTAACCGACATAGCACGATTATAACTTTCACTGCGAAAACTACTCCGCAACATTATATATGTTTCTTAGTCCAGCTCAAAAAGGCTGGTATTGAGCAAATAATTTATTAGTAAAATTTATGAGTGTATTTATGGTATTCCTATAATTAATAAAACTTATATAATTTATACTTATTGTATTTCTATAATTAATAAAACTTATAGATTTATATAAAGACAAGGAATATTCTAGTCTAAATTATTATCTGTTATGAATTCTAATTCACATGTATTTGAAATCAAAAAGAAAGATATTGTCAGCGGTCAGGATTTAATACAAGTAGAGAAAGAAAAAGTACTATTATATTTATAATGGGAATTTCATTGCTAATACTTTTACTAGAGAAATGTATTGATAATATGGAATAAGTGATCTAGAATTAATAAGAGAATAGAGGTATAAAGTAAATCAGCCAGTTAAGTGCCATACATGATACGCGCTTGGATAATCATGCCTCGAAAGTGACCTTAGTTTTTTTTTTCCCTGCCGGAGGTTGACATTACTTTCTGCGGTAGACGGGTTCCCAACCAAAGAAAACTCAATATTCCCTGTTATTTAACCCATAATTAGAGGGAAAAGACGGGTTAGTACTTTTCCTAATTTGATTTGCGCGCAAGTGAATGCAACGAATTCAACTGGAGTTCGAACTCGGCTCTCCGATTTCTCGTCCGAAGCCGATATTCACTCATCAACAACGCACATCTTGTAGAAACATTGCTAACTAGCAGTATAGCCCGGCGTTGCTCTGGTGTAACGAAAGCTTTAAAACTAATCCATGGTCCTGGAGCTCAGACTCTTTGGACGTTGGCACGAAAGACAAAAAAGCAATAGTTGTTTCCAGTTAAAGCGAAACAGTAAACTGAAAGAAAAATGAATGAATGTAAGTCAAATTTTGATTTCCTGGTATCGATATGAAATAAGTTTTCTTCGTCGTAAACAAAAATTTGAAGGTTAAGTAAGTCCTCTGAGTAAATGGTATCATGGCTGAGACTAAGAAATACAATTATACCTATTTAGAGCCAAACCCGAAGCAAAAACTAAAATAAAAGGGCTGAAAAAATACAGACATACAGGCAGATAAACAGACACACACACAAAAATCTTGCCTTTTATATATATATATATATATATATATATATATATATATATTATCGATTTTCTGCACTATTGTAAGAACTGCAACCTTGAAACTTCTGAATATTATTTTTTTATGTCTTTGTCTATGAGTGTATCAAATTTGATTAAAATCGGACCACTCCTTCTATAACCCGATTTTTTCGATTATCAATTTTCGATATTTATCGGAGGTACCTCGACACAAAACCTAGCTAAGAACATTTGAAGACGCTTATAGTGCAACTGTGTAAATTTTCAAGAAAATCGGTTCAGCCGTTTCGCAGTCTATAGGTAACGGACACACAGGACACACAGAGACACACACACACAGACAAAGTTCCATTTATAAATAAGTTTAGATAATATTATGCAATAAAAATGTACTTAAATTTAAGAGGATGATTTTTAATGTCCAATAAAAAGTAGCTACCGTCCGATAATGATCATTTTTTAATGAGCATACCAATCAAACTTTTATACGAGCGTGAGCAAAACGCTTCTTATCCGGACGTGTTTTATCTAAAATTAACTAAATATTATTTTTTTTCTATTTTAAAAACGCATCAGTGCTGGGTTGAAGGATTTTCAGCACCTCCCCAGAGTGTAACTTCTGGAAATTCTCTATATTTTTATGTATCCCTTTAACAATCGGAAATATATGCAGCAACAAGAATACCTCGAGGAGACCCAAATAGGTTTACAAGCAATTTTCAAGGCCATGTTTCAAATGTTACTTACGCACGACTTCCAGCAGAGTAATTCAGTTTCACATTGGATTTCTCCGTTTTCAATAAAAAAAAAAAAAACGGGACGCGATAAATAGTTGATTGAGAAATTCTAACAAGTATTTTTTAATAGCAACTATTTTAGGAATGTTTTCTTACTTGTTTTAAGGAAAAAACATGTTCACTGTATTTGAAATATGGAAAACAAGCCTCTTGACTTTGTTAAACGTTCCTTTAATATGATTTATTCACCTTCTCTGGTTTTATCTGTGTAATTCTCTTCCTTCTCTTTATTTCAATGTTTAGATTGTCTTCTTCCGACAAAAGATTTTACAGCATAAATATATAAAGCAATAAATATATAAATATATAAAGCAATTACGGTGTTTCAAATGCTTGTTAATCTTAATACATTTCAAATATCTTTCCAAAAATAATCAGTTTGTATGAATGTTAAATATAAAACCACTACTTCTCCACGAGTATATTTTCCAAAATATATATATATATATATATATATATATATATATATATATATATATATATATTTCAATTGGAGTAGATACACTAAACTATCGTCCGGTTCACACACCACCCTCGTCTATTGAACAGGTGAAGAGGCTCATCCCTTGTTCCCTGTTTAGGATGTGGTTTCCGGCTTTCTCTTTCCCAATCTTTTCACTCTTACGTAGCCCCCTGCACATCAGTGGCGTTACCCCCTTGTTCGGAGTGATTTCAAAGCTCAGGGGGCTACATAAGGGAATAATGAAAGGTTTCAAAGGTTAAGCAGGATGAGAGCGTAGAGGAAGATGAACCAGTTACTGGGGATGTCGGAGAAAGGGCAACAGAAGGATGGGGATACTAGTGTGAAGACAGTTGAGAGGGTAGAGTGAGAAAGGAAAAGAACCGGATACACGATGTGATGGGAAAAGGACGAGAGGAGAACTGTAGTCAAGTGGACAAGAAATGAGAATTGTAGTTGTCAGGAAAGCAAGTATACGAAATGGAGTTCTACAGGCGGAAAATGCGAGGAAGGAAGTTGTTGGAAAAGAAGTGACGGCTGTATTTTGTTGATTTAGCTTTAAATTTTTGTTACGAAAATATGTGTCATTCGGCAGGATTCGAATTGATCTGGGGCGTCTTAGACCTCTCGACCACGAATGAACAAAAGTTTAAACGAAGTAAATCAAGCCTATATAACACAACTGACTTTGTGATATGATTAAAATATATATATATATATATCGTCTGGAACCAATCGGAGCCGTATTGATGAGCTGTGATACAGCCAAACAGGACTGTACACAAATGAATATTTATGCTCTCGACCGTCGATTGAGCACTCTGAAGAAATACTTGATTTTAAAAACAGTAGCTACGCACCGTTATTTACACATTGTTCTATAGCAATGAATTGAACACTCTTGGCTACACGCTAACACGCTAAAACCTGCCCTTCTCTGCTGTGCGTCGAAAGTCTAGGGGTAGACCCACCGACTAGTCGAGTTTCAATCTTGGATAGAAGCAATCAAATGTCTAACCGTACTGATGAGCGGTGATACAGCGAAAAAGGACTATATACAAATGACTATATATATATATATATATATATATATATATATATATATATATATATATATATATTACGGAAATTAATGAAGATTAACGAAATGGTTATAAACAAACCGACAATTTGAAATTATTTGTTTGAACATTATTTTTGGTTGATACTCGTATTTAAATAGATATTCTGTTTATAATCAAATATTATATATATTTATTTCTACCGGCCTGATTATTTACGATAAATGTTTGCGAAGAAACCTGCAACCCCTATCCACATAGAAGAAGCCACCAAGTGATCTGGCGCGTCTTAGACCTCTCGAACACGAATGATCAACAGTCTAAACAAAGTCAGTTGTGTTATATAGGCTTGATTTACTTCGTTTAAACTTTTGTTCATTCGTGGTCGAGAAGTCTAAGACGCCCCAGATCAATTCGAATCCTGCCGAATGACACATATTTTCGTAACAAAAATTTAAAGCTAAATTAACAAAATGCAGCCGTCACTTCTATTCCAACAACTTCCTTCCTCGCATTTTCCGCCTGTAGAACTCCATTTCGTATACTTGCTGTCCTGACAACTACAATTCTCATTTCTTGTCCACTTGACTACAGTTCTTCTCTCGTCCTTTCCCCATCACATCGTGTATCCGGTTCTTTTCCTTTCTCACTCTACCCTCTCAACTGTCTTCACACTAGTATCCCCATCCTTCTGTTGCCCTTTCTCCGACATCCCCAGTAACTGGTTCATCTTCCTCTACGCTCTCATCCTGCTTAACCTTTCACTCTTCCCCTATGTAGCCCCCTGAGCACCAGTGGCAGTATCGCCTTGCTTGGGTAAAACGATTAAAAAAATAAATAATAACTTAGCCAATGGATTTTTTAAATGGTTAAAACATTTTAATTGTGTGCATGCTGATTACCTTTATGTTATTTGTTCGAGTAGCCATACGTGATATTTATCATTAAAGGGTTACTTGATTCAAGGGTTGTCCCTCTATAATGAACATTTGTAATCAGTGTCCAATTCTTTTCGTTTTCACAGGTTTTTAAATCACCCAAAAACAAGCTTCTCAAATCTGGCTTTAAAGTAATTTACTTCCTAGTTTCATCATTTGTTACATTATTTGTGAAAGCGGAAGCCATACTGTCTGTCTGAGAATATGTTTTGGGCAATAAGATTTTGAACTATTTCAGCATTGATAATATCCTCGAAATCTTTCCCGAAAATTGGTAGGGGCTGATGGAGCGATAATTGGATGGGTCTGACGGTTCCCCTGAGTTTTTAAATAAAGGAACCACAGAAGAGGACTTCCAGCAGGCAGCAAAACAGGAAGCAGAGAGGCAGTAATTATAAAATTTAAAGAGAACAAAGGAGAGTTCAGAGGCACATTTCTTCAGGACAATGACCGGAATTCCGTCACCTCTGCTCCTTTTATAGGGGTTAAGTTTTGATATTATCTTAGATACCAGAGAGGGGGTTATGTGAACATCTTTCAGTTAAGCCTCAGTTCTAAGAGAGAAGTCGGGTGCGGCTACTCAAGAAGAGTCAAATATGGCACTGCATGAGAATCTGTGAACAAAGCACTAGGCCTTTTTCACAGATGCCGTGAGGACATCGAATTTATTAAATATAGGAGAGTGAAGAATTTGCTGTTGTTCAGCACATGTCAGCAGAGGCGCCAATAGATTTTGGAGCAAACCTACGGGCAATAATGCGCTGTCTCATTCTCTCAGCAAACAATAGCCTAGCGTCAGTCAGGATCATCTTACACTCATTGCGATCAGAGGAAAATAGGCACCTATTATGGTTAGATGCATGGCTCCGAAATAACCGGAAGAAGTGGTTCTGTGGGCAATGGCAGCCAAACAGGCAGGAGAAAACCAGGGGGAAAATGAGGTTTGGGTCGGTACTTTTTGATCAATATAAAGCATCAGTGCCAGCTTTCACCCAGGAAGAGGCGCAGTCTTCAACTGGGAGATTGAACAATTTTTCCTAAGGGAGGTCGCATAGGAAATCGTGAAACGCATGCCAGTCTGCTCTTTAGTAGCAATAGAAGGTCCTGTTGGTAGGAGGCTCCTGGAGAAAGTGAGTGGTGAAATATATTAATAGAAACGACAGCATGATCGGAGTTACCGAAAGTGCAAAGATAAGCTTTTCAATTTTCGATGAGCAAATATAGTCTTCACGTATTAATTTAACAACCCAGTGTTAACGATGAAGAAGGAATTTTTTAAATTTTTTGAAACTTTATCAATTATTAAAATAAAAAATAATAAAAATAAAAACAATTCTTGAAAAATTTCTTATTCATTGAAAAAAATAATTTCAGATTATTTTATCCTTAATTTATATTCTTTACAAAACCAATTAAAAGTTTATCTAAATAAAAAATTGTCATAGTTTTATTGCATTTTTGTTTTCGCAATTTGGAGCAGATTTTCTAAAAGTGGGCTAATTTAGAAGGAATAAAGACAGTTGATTAGCATTTCCCAATGACTCCTGAATTTATAGGGAAGCGATTACGATTTTTTACACATTTCCGCAAATTAATTGGTTATGAGGTAACATATATAAAAAATATTTATTTTTACCAAGATTTTCTAAAAATAATTATTTCAAAAATGATTTCTGTCAAGTATGAATAAGTTCTGAAATTTTCATCAAAATCTGATTATTATTATTTGATTTTTGCAAGAATTTTTAATTCATGTCTTTCATCTACAAAAAAGTGATTTGCGTAATATTACGTTTGCTGTTATAAACCCTTGTAGAAATTACGTCACTCACGGACAAAAGAAAAAACAAGATTTTCTACCAAAATTTCGAACGTGTTAAAAAGAATTTTAAAAATTTATAAAATATTCTAAAAATACTTTGATCTATTCTCTCAATAATAACAAACATTTTGCAGATAAAACTTTGTTTTTTTAGTTGGGTGCCTTTCCCTTCATACTATGCTGTTTCTTCAGGGATTTATTGGACGTACCTAGATTAAATTCTACATTTTAATATTGGACAACTTTTTATAACTTTGTCTCTCTGTAAATCCCTCGTGGTCGACCTTATTATATTGCGCAGTAGACAAAATTAAAAAAAAAAAAAACGCGCAAAACTATAAATATAAAATGGCGACAATCACAAAGCCTGGCATATGACCAATGAAAATAAAAAATAAAAATCAATAAATCAAAGCCTGAAAGACAAATGGGTAAAAACAGAAAAGTTGTGATGAACTAAGAAAAAAATAAATAAATGAAAAAAATTAAATCACTTACCTAAGTGGGAAATAAATAAATTTACAAAATTCAGACCATTTCTTGACTTTGGCCAGCTACCTTAATTGTCATCCAGGCATCCAGAGCTCACTCACTCTCTCTCTCTCTCTCTTTCTCTCTCTCTCTCTCTCTCTCAATATATATATATATATATATAAGAGAGAGAGAGACAGAGAGACAGAGAGACAGAGAGAGAGAACTTGCCCAGGAGTGTAATTAATTATCGTTAAAAAACTGTAAAATCAATTATTGTAAATCGCCTGAAGGCAATGTAAGGTAGAAACTGTGGTTGCGTGATAACTCGTTTACATGCTATATATATATATATATATATATATATATAATAACAATAATAATAATAACAATAATAATGATACTAAATGATACTATTCATAATTGTTATAATAGATTTCAGTTCATCTCGAAAGATTCACCGAGAATAAACACGGAGGGGAAAAAATGAAAAATAAAAAAAGAAACCAACGAAGTACTTGAACATACGTCAAAATACTCGTAGAAAAGAAAAAACCCGAGACGAGAACACTAACACTAAAGTACTCAATACAATAGTAGAGCAACAAATATATATATATATATATATATATATATATATATATATATATATATATATATATATCCGAGTGAATAAGGAACGAAGAAAAATTTAAAACGTTCAAAACATTAATTTAAAATAGTGCTCTATATATAATGTAGAGCTGTGAATATTTATTATAAATTATAGTTTAGAATATGTACAAATTTTTATTCACTACAAAGTGTACATTTTGTTTCGACATTGAAATGACAATGTCCCCCCAGGTGATGTGGAAAGGAATGGAAAGTCTCTTTTCTTATATTTGGCGAATTTAAAACGTTCAAAACATTAATTTAAAATAGTGCTCTATATATAATGTAGAGCTGTGAATATTTATTATAAATTATCGTTTAGAATATGTACAAATTTTTATTCACTACAAAGTGTACATTTTGTTTCGACATTGAAATGACAATGTCCCCCCAGGTGATGTGGAAAGGAATGGAAAGTCTCTTTTCTTATATTTGGTGAATTGTGTGTGGGATGTAGATGGGGGTTAGTCATAAGGAGAGAGTAAGGAAGTGTAAGGGTGGGGCGATGAAATGTGGTTAATAGTCATCATTTATTAGACCTTCCTTTCTTATTTAATTGTACAACTATACACTATTTTTTTTATTTAAACTCGGTTTTTATAATTAATTCAATTTTGTGAATTTAACCTTCATTTTAAATTTAGGAAATCACATTTTTCTATAAAACTTTAAACTAGATCACAGTTGGTGTTATGGAATAAGTAATATTTGATGTAAGAGTGTTGTCGATATTATAAAGGTTTATCGTCTCTAAGGGGTCCTAACTTTGGCTTTTTTAGTATTGTTAGCATGATTGTAAGGTTAGTTCTTTAATGTGTTTACAGTTTATCGTGGTTTCATGCCTCTGGTTTAAAAGCCTGTTGCTATTCATGTATTTAATGATTTCAATTTTTTCTTGAAGACAAAGGAAACATGGTTCCTTTATTGATTTAGATGTTCCTGCTTGTTTGAGGATTTTCCATTTAACTTTAGGTGTTTTACTTCATTTTTTAACTTCCAAAAGTATTTGAAAAGAGACGTCATGTTTTATTTTTCTTGTTATTGAAGGATGAGAGGTGATTGTAAAAGTGCTTTTTAAATATGTTCATTGTGCTTCCGATATAAATTTTCTCATCTGTGGGATTCTCCATGGATGAAATCGAACACATATATATCAGGGATTTCGTTAAACATTTATTAGGAATGGTGTTTTGGTTTGGGTTTCTACAGTTACAAAGGTTATTATTATGGGGCAGACTGGTATGAGTGTTGGAGTTATTTTTGTTGTATGCTTTTAATATTTTACTGTTATGCACTTTAATTATTTTTCAAGAGGTATGTTCTAGTAAAGGAAGGGGATGAGAGATATTGGTCTTTATAGGGTTAAGCTAGCGGAAATTTAGTAGTAATTCCTCCTTTGGTTGCGGGAGCTATGTGGCTTAATCTTTGAGTTGTAGTGGTAGGTAGGGAAGAATTAACCCTAATTTTAGCCAAAATTTAAAAATAAACTTATTGTGACTAACGCTCTCTCTCAATATATATATAGAGAGAGAGTGAGAGTGAAAGAGAGCGAGAAATAAAGAAAATTAGAGAAAGAGAGAAACGTTATGCCTCTTCTTATTATAATTCTATTTTTTTTATTTATGGCGCTTGTGTTTATATATATATATATATATATATATATATAATATCACATCTGTTGTGTGAGATTAAATGTTTCCCTCATAGCGTTTCGTATATTTTTTTCTTAATTGAAATGCCATATATACATGATTTTGTTAACTGGTAAATTAAGTTTATCTTTTTATTTAGTAAACTAGTTTTTAATCAATTTCAGTCAGGTATGTTAGTCTATAGACATTCGGCAACTAGACTTGCCATGATCTTGTTTTTTATATCTGTGACATACCAATGAAATATTAAGCATTGCAAATATTATCTTTTAACAACAATGTTTACAAACAACAATGTTCTTTGCCTGTATGTTTCTCGTGAGCCGTGATTTTGCATAACTATTCTATTAAAAAATATGGTCCATTTCAGCATCTTAACTAGAATCTCTACAGCGATTCTAACTCTCACGACAAAGACCCACTACAAACTTAAACTTTTCAGAACTCGGGTCAATCGTTTATGCATAACTATTCTATTAAAAACCATGGTCCATTTCAGCATCTTAACTAGAATCTCTACAGCGATTCTAACTCTCACGCCAAAGACCCACTACAATCTTAAACTTTTCAGAACTAGGGTCAATCGTTTGTGCATAACTATTCTATTAAAAAACATGGTCCATTTCAGCATCTTAACTAGAATCTCTACAGCGATTCTAACTCTCACGCCAAAGACCCACTACAATTTTAAACTTTTCAGAACTTGGGTCAATCGTTTGTGCATAACTATTCTATTAAAAAACATGGTCCATTTCAGCATCATAACTAGAATCACTACAGTGATTCTAACTCTCACGCCAAAAACCCACTACAATCTTAAAATTTTCAGAACTAGGGTCAATCGTTTTTGCATAACTATTCTATTAAAAAACATGGTCCATTTCAGCATCTTAACTAGAATCTCTACAGCGATTCTAACTCTCACGCCAAAGACCCACTACAATCTTAAACTTTTCAGAACTAGGGTCAATCGTTTGTGCATAACTATTCTATTAAAAAACATGGTCCATTTCAGCATCTTAACTAAAATCTCTACAGCGATTCTAACTCTCACGCCAAAGACCCACTACAATCTTAAACTTTTCAGAACTCGGGTCAATCGTTTGTGCATAACTATTCTATTAAAAACCATGGTCCATTTCAGCATCTTAACTAGAATCTCTACAGCGATTCTAACTCTCACGCCAAAGACCCACTACAATCTTAAACTTTTCAGAACTAGGGTCAATCGTTTGTGCATAACTATTCTATTAAGAAACATGGTCCATTTCAGCATCTTAACTAGAATCTCTACAGCGATTCTAACTCTCACGCCAAAGACCCACTACAATCTTAAACTTTTCAGAACTAGGGTCAATCGTTTGTGCATAATTATTCTATTAAAAAACATGGTCCATTTCAGCATCTTAACTAGAATCACAACAGCGATTCTAACTCTCACGCCAAAGACCCACTATAATCTTAAACTTTTCAGAACTAGGGTCAATCGTTTGTGCATAACTATTCTATTAAAAAACATGGTACATTTCAGCATCATAACTAGAATCTCTACAGCGATTCTAACTCTCACGCCAAAGACCCACTACAATCTTAAACTTTTCAGAACTAGGGTCAATCGTTTGTGCATAACTATTCTATTAAAAAACATGGTCCATTTCAGCATCTTAACTAGAATCTCTACAGCGATTCTAACTCTCACGCCAAAGACCCACTACAATTTTAAACTTTTCAGAACTTGGGTCAATCGTTTGTGCATAACTATTCTATTAAAAAACATGGTCCATTTCAGCATCATAACTAGAATCACTACAGTGATTCTAACTCTCACGCCAAAAACCCACTACAATCTTAAAATTTTCAGAACTAGGGTCAATCGTTTGTGCATAACTATTCTATTAAAAAACATGGTCCATTTCAGCATCTTAACTAGAATCTCTACAGCGATTCTAACTCTCACGCCAAAGACCCACTACAATCTTAAACTTTTCAGAACTAGGGTCAATCGTTTGTGCATAACTATTCTATTAAAAAACATGGTCCATTTCAGCATCTTAACTAAAATCTCTACAGCGATTCTAACTCTCACGCCAAAGACCCACTACAATCTTAAACTTTTCAGAACTCGGGTCAATCGTTTGTGCATAACTATTCTATTAAAAACCATGGTCCATTTCAGCATCTTAACTAGAATCTCTACAGCGATTCTAACTCTCACGCCAAAGACCCACTACAATCTTAAACTTTTCAGAACTAGGGTCAATCGTTTGTGCATAACTATTCTATTAAGAAACATGGTCCATTTCAGCATCTTAACTAGAATCTCTACAGCGATTCTAACTCTCACGCCAAAGACCCACTACAATCTTAAACTTTTCAGAACTAGGGTCAATCGTTTGTGCATAATTATTCTATTAAAAAACATGGTCCATTTCAGCATCTTAACTAGAATCACAACAGCGATTCTAACTCTCACGCCAAAGACCCACTACAATCTTAAACTTTTCAGAACTAGGGTCAATCGTTTGTGCATAACTATTCTATTAAAAAACATGGTACATTTCAGCATCATAACTAGAATCTCTACAGCGATTCAAACTCTCACGCCAAAGACCCACTACAATCTTAAACTTTTCAGAACTAGGGTCAATCGTTTGTGCATAATTATTCTATTAAAAAACATGGTACATTTCAGCATCATAACTAGAATCTCTACAGCGATTCTAACTCTCACGCCAAAGACCCACTACAATCTTAAACTTTTCAGAACTAGGGTCAATCGTTTTTGCATAATTATTCTATTAAAAAACATGGTACATTTCAGCATCATAACTAGAATCTCTACAGCGATTCTAACTCTCACGCCAAAGACCCACTACAATCTTAAACTTGTCAGAACTAGGGTCAATCGTTTTTGCATAATTATTCTATTAAAAAACATGGTACATTTCAGCATCATAACTAGAATCTCTACAGCGATTCTAACTCTCACGCCAAAGACCCACTACAATCTTAAACTTTTCAGAACTAGGGTCAATCGTTTGTGCATGACTATTCTATTAAAAAAGCATGGTCCATTTCAGCATCTTAACTAGAATCTCTACAGCGATTCTAACTCTCACGCCAAAGACCCACTACAATCTTAAACTTTTCAGAACTAGGGTCAATCGTTTGTGCATAACTATTCTCTTAAAAAACATGGTCCATTTCAGCATCATAACTAGAATCACTACAGTGATTCTAACTCTCACGCCAAAACCCACTACAATCTTAAAATTTTCAGAACTAGGGTCAATCGTTTGTTCGTAACTATTCTATTAAGGAACATGGTCCATTTCAGCATCTTAACTAGAATCTCTACAGCGATTCTAACACTCACGCCAAAAACCCACTACAATCTTAAACTTTTCAGAACTAGGGTCTATCGTTTTTGCATAACTATTCTATTAAAAACCATGGTCCATTTCAGCATCTTAACTAGAATCTCTACAGCGATTCTAACTCTCACGCCAAAGACCCACTACAATCTTAAACTTTTCAGAACTTGGGTCAATCGTTTGTGCATAACTATTCTATTAAAAAACATGGTCCATTTCAGCATCTTAACTAGAATCTCTACAGCGATTCTAACTTTCACGCCAAAGACCCACTACAATCTTAAACTTTTCAGAACTAGGATCAATCATTTGTGCATAACTATTCTATTAAGAAACATGGTCCATTTCAGCATCTTAACTAAAATCTCTACAGCGATTCTAACTCTCACGCCAAAGACCCACTACAATCTTAAACTTTTCAGAACTCGGGTCAATCGTTTGTGCATAACTATTCTATTAAAAAACATGGTCCATTTCAGCATCTTAACTAGAATCTCTACAGCGATTCTAACTCTCAGGCCAAAGACCCACTACAATCTTAAACTTTTCAGAACTAGGGTCAATCGTTTGTGCATAACTATTCTATTAAGAAACATGGTCCATTTCAGCATCTTAACTAGAATCTCTACAGCGATTCTAACTCTCACGCCAAAGACCCACTACAATCTTAAACTTTTCAAAACTAGGGTCAATCGTTTGTGCATAATTATTCTATTAAAAAACATGGTCCATTTCAGCATCTTAACTAGAATCTCTACAGCGATTCTAACTCTCACGCCAAAGACCCACTACAATCTTAAACTTTTCAGAACTAGGGTCAATCGTTTGTGCATAATTATTCTATTAAAAAACATGGTCCATTTCAGCATCTTAACTAGAATCTCTACAGCGATTCTAACTCTCACGCCAAAGACCCACTACAATCTTAAACTTTTCAGAACTAGGGTCAATCGTTTTTGCATAATTATTCTATTAAAAAACATGGTACATTTCAGCATCATAACTAGAATCTCTACAGCGATTCTAACTCTCACGCCAAAGACCCACTACAATCTTAAACTTTTCAGAACTAGGGTCAATCGTTTGTGCATAATTATTCTATTAAAAAACATGGTCCATTTCAGCATCATAACTAGAATCTCTACAGCGATTCTAACTCTCACGCCAAAGACCCACTACAATCTTAAACTTTTCAGAACTAGGGTCAATCGTTTTTGCATAATTATTCTATTAAAAAACATGGTACATTTCAGCATCATAACTAGAATCTCTACAGCGATTCTAACTCTCACGCCAAAGACCCACTACAATCTTAAACTTTTCAGAACTAGGGTCAATCGTTTGTGCATAACTATTCTATTAAAAAAGCATGGTCCATTTCAGCATCTTAACTAGAATCTCTACAGCGATTCTAACTCTCACGCCAAAGACCCACTACAATCTTAAACTTTTCAGAACTAGCGTCAATCGTTTTTGCATAACTATTCTCTTAAAAAACATGGTCCATTTCAGCATCATAACTAGAATCACTACAGTGATTCTAACTCTCACGCCAAAAACCCACTACAATCTTAAAATTTTCAGAACTAGGGTCAATCGTTTGTGCGTAACTATTCTATTAAAAAACGTGGTCCATTTCAGCATCTTAACTAGAATCTCTACAGCGATTCTAACTCTCACGCCAAAGACCCACTACAATCTTAAAGTTTTCAGAACTAGGGTCAATCGTTTTTGCATAACTATTCTATTAAAAAACATGGTCCATTTCAGCATCTTAACTAGAATCGCTGTAGAGATTCTAACTCTCACGCCAAAGACCCACTACAATCTTGAACTTTTCCGAACTAGGGTCAATCGTTTTGTGCATAACAATACCATTAAAAAACATGGTACATTTCAGCATCATAACTAGAATCTCTACAGCGATTCTAACTCTCACGCCAAAGACCCACTACAATCTGAAACTTTTCTGAACTAGGGTCAATCGTTTTTGCATAACTATTTTGTTAAAAAACATGGTCCATTTCAGCATCATAACTAGAATCTCTACGGCGATTCTAACTCTCACGCCAAAGACCCACTACAATCTTAAACTTTTCAGAACTAGGGTCAATCGTTGTTGCATAACTATTAAAAAACATGGTCCATTTCTGCATCTTAACTAGAACCGCTGGAGAGATTCTAGTTAAGATGCTGAAATGGACCATGTTTTTAATAGAATAGTTATGCACAAACGATTGACCTGATTCTGAAAAGTTTAAGATTCAGTGTGTTTCCTGGCGTGAGAGCTTATGAATCGCTTGTAGAGATTCTAGTTAAGATGCTGAAATGGACCATGTTTTTTAATAGAATAGTTATGCACAAACGATTGACCCTAAGGTTCTGAAAAGTTTAAAATTGTAGTGGGTCTTTGGCGTGATATTAGTATCGTTGTGAAAGTTCGTAGTTATGATGCTGAAATGGACCATGTTTTTTAATAGAATAGTTATGCAAAATCGATTGACCCGAGTTCTGAAAAGTTTAAGTTTGTAGTGGGTCTTTGGCGTGAGAGTTAGAATCGCTGTAGAGATTCTAGTTATGATGCTAAAGGACCATGTTTTTACTGATTCTAACTCTCACGCCAAAGACCACTACAATCTTAAACTTTTCAGAACTATGTTCAATCGATTTTGCATAACTATTCTATTAAAAAACATGGTCCATTCCAGCATCTTAACTAGAATCTCTACAGCGATTCTAAATCTCACGCCAAAGACCCAGTACAATTTTAAACTTTTCAGAACTAGGGTCAATCGTTTTTGCATAAATATTCTGTTAAAAAACATGGTCCATTTCAGCATCATAACTAGAATCTCTACAGCGATTCTAACTCTCACGCCAAAGATCCCTACAATTTGAAACTTTTCAGAACTAGGGTCAATCGATTTTGCATAACTATTCTATTAAAAACATGGTCCATTTCAGCATCATAACTAGAATCTCTACTGCGATTCTAATACTCACGCCAATGACCCACTACAATTTTAAACTTTTCAGAACTAGGGTCAATCGTTTTTGCATAAATATTCTGTTAAGGAACATGGTCCATTTCTGAATCATAACTAGAATCTCTACAGCGATTCTAACTCTCACGCCAAAGACCCACTACAAACTTAAACTTTTCAGAACTAGGGTCAATCGTTTTTGCATAACTATTCTATTTAAAAACATGGTCCATTTCCGTATCTTAACTAGAATCTCTACAGCAATGGTAACTCTCACGCCAAAGACCCACTACAATCTTAAACTTTTCAGAACTAGGGTCAATCGATTTTGCATAACTATTCTATTAAAAAACATGGTCCATTCCAGCATCTTAACTAGAATCTCTACAGCGATTCTAACTCTCACGCCAAAGACACACTACAATCTTAAACTTTTCAGAACTAGGGTCAATCGATTTTGCATATCTATTCTATTAAAAACATGGTCCATTTCAGCATCATAACTAGAATCTCTACAGCAATTCTAATACTCACGCAAAAGACCCACTACAATTTTAAACTTTTCAGAACTAGGGTCAATCGTTTTTGCATAAATATTCTGTTAAGAAACATGGTCCATTTCTGAATCATAACTAGAATCTCTACAGCGATTCTAACGCTCACGCCAAAGACCCCCTACAATCTTAAACTTTTCAGAACTAGGGTCAATCGTTTTTGCATAACTATTCTATTAAAAACATGGTCCATTTCAGCATCTTAACTCGAATTTCTACACCGTTTCTAACTCTCACGCCAAAGACCCACAACAAACTTAAACTTTTCAGAACTAGGGTCCATCGTTTTTGCATAACTATTCTATTAAAAAACATGGTCCATTTCCGTATCTTCACTAGAATCTCTACAGCGATTCTAACTCTCACGCCGAAGACCCACTACAATCTTAAACTTTTCAGAACTAGGGTCAATAGTTTTTGCATAACAATTCTATTAAAAAATATGCTCCCTTTCAGCATCTTAACTAGAATCTCTACAGCGATTCTAACTCTCACGCCAAAGACCCACTACAATCTTAAACTTTTCAGAACTAGGGTCAATCGTTTTTGCATAACTATTCTATTAAAAAACATTGTCCATTTCAGCATCATAACTAGAATCTCTACAGCGATTCTAACTCTCACGCCAAAGACCCACTACAATTTTAAACTTTTCAGAACTAGGGTCAATCGTTTTTGCATAAATATTCTGTTAAAAAACATGGTCCATTTCAGCGTCATAACTAGAATCTCTACAGCGATTCTAACTCTCACGCCAAAGACCCCCTACAATCTGAAACTTTTCAGAACTAGGGTCAATCGTTTTTGCATAACTATTCTATTAAAAAACATGGTCCATTTCCGTATCTTAACTAGAATCTCTACAGCGATTCTAACTCTCACGCCAAAGACCCCCTACAATCTGAAACTTTTCAGAACTAGGGTCAATCGATTTTGCATAACTATTCTATTAAAAACATGGTCCATTTCAGCATCATAACTAGAATTTTTACAGCGTTTCTAATTCTCACTCTAAAGACCGACGACAAACTTAAACTTTTCAGAACTAGGGTCCATCGTTTTTGCATAACTATTCTATTAAAAGACATGGTCCATTTCCGTATCTTAACTAGAATCTCTACAGCGATTCTAACTCTCACGCCAAAGACCCCCTACAATCTTAAACTTTTCAGAACTAGGGTCAATCGTTTTTGCATAACAATTCTATTAAAAAACATGCTCCCTTTCAGCATCTTAACTAGAATCTCTACAGCGATTCTAACTCTCACGCCAAAGACCCACTACAATCTTAAACTTTTCCGAACTAGGGTCAATCGTTTTTGCATAACTATTCTATTAAAAAACATGGTCCATTTCAGCATCGTAACTAGAATCTCTACAGCGATTCTAACTCTCACGCCAAAGACCCACTACAATTTTAAACTTTTCAGAACTAGGGTCAATCGTTTTTGCATAACTATTCTATTAAAAAACGTGGTCCATTTCAGCATCTTAACTAGAATCTCTACAGCGATTCTAACTCTCACGCCAAAGACCCACTACAATCTTAAACTTTTCAGAACTAGGGTCAATCAATTTGGCATAACTATTCTATTAAAAAACATGTTCCATTTCAGCATCATAACTAGAATCTCTACAGCGATGCTAATACTCACGCCAACGACCCACTACAATTTTAAACTTTTCAGAAATAGGGTTAATCGTTTTTGCATAACTATTCTATTAAAAAACATGGTGTATTTCAGCATCTTAACTAGAATTTCTACAGCGATTCTAACTCTCACGCCAAAGACCCACTACAATCTTAAACTTTTCAGAACTAGGGTCAATCGTTTTTGCATAAATATTCTATTAAAAAACATGGTCCATTTCCGTATCTTAACTAGAATCTCTACAGCGATGGTAACTCTCACGCCAAAGACCCACTACAATCTTAAACTTTTCAGAACTAGGGTCAATCGATTTTGCATAACTATTCTATTAAAAAACATGGTCCATTCCAGCATCTTAACTAGAATCTCTACAGCGATTCTAACTCTCACGCCAAAGACACACTACAATCTTAAACTTTTCAGAACTAGGCTCAATCGATTTTGCATATCTATTCTATTAAAAACATGGTCCATTTCAGCATCATAACTAGAATCTCTACTGCGATTCTAATACTCACGCCAATGACCCACTACAATTTTAAACTTTTCAGAACTAGGGTCAATCGTTTTTGCATAACTATTCTGTTAAGGAACATGGTCCATTTCTGAATCATAACTAGAATCTCTACAGCGATTCTAACGCTCACGCCAAAGACCCCCTACAATCTTAAATTTTTTCAGAACTAGGGTCAATCGTTTTTGCATAACTATTCTATTAAAAACATGGTCCATTTCAGCATCTTAACTAGAATTTCTACACCGTTTCTAACTCTCACGCCAAAGACCCACAACAAACTTAAAATTTTCAGAACTAGGGTCCATCTTTTTTGCATAACTATTCTATTAAAAAACATGGTCCATTTCAGCAACATAACTAGAATCTCTACAGCGATTCTAATTCTCACACCAAAGACCCACTACAATCTTAAACTTTTCAGAACTAGGGTCAATCGTTTGTGCATAATTATTCTATTAAAAAACATGGTCCATTTCAGCATCATAACTAGAATCTCTACAGCGATTCTAACTCTCACGCCAAAGACCCACTACAATCTTAAACTTTTCAGAACTAGCGTCAATCGTTTTTGCATAACTATTCCATAAAAGAACATGGTCCATTTCAGCATCTTAACTAGAATCTCTACAGCGATTCTAACTCTCACGCCAAAGACCCACTACTATCTTAAACTTTTCAGAACTAGGGTCAATCGTTTGTGCATAACTATTCTATTAGAAAACATGGTCCATTTCAGCATCATAACTAGAATCTCTACAGCGATTCTAACTCTCACGCCAAAGACCCACTACAAACATAAACTTTTCAGAACTAGGGTCAATCGTTTTTGCATAACTATTCTATTAAAAAACATGGTCCATTTCCGTATCTTAACTAGAATCTCTTCAGCGATTCTAACTCTCACGCCAAAGACCCACTACAATCTTAAACTTTCAGAACTAGTGTCAATCGTTATTTTTGCCCCATCTTCCCTAATCTATGTCTCCTATTCTTTAATAACATACCTTGAGTGGCTCTTGAGCTTTGTATAGGGTGAAAATTATTGTAAAAACATCTAGTATTGACGGTTTATTCCGGCATTACTTCACTTCTCGCCTTTTATGATCATGCAATAGCAAACAGTGTATCCCTACCTTGAGTGGTTCTGGGGACTTTTATTAGTTGAACACTAGAATTAAAAACATTTTCCAACGATTTTTTTACATGAAGAAGTGATAAGAAACCTACTTTAGATTTCATGCTTGACAGAAAACCAGTAAAAGACGCAACGTAATTATTTTTTGTTTCAATCATATGGAAATAAATTCAGTATCAAATCTGGGTTTATATATATATATATATAAATATATATATATATATATGTATATATATGTATGTATGTATCAGTATCTATTTATAGATTTTTCAAAATAAGTAACCCGAAATACCTACTTGTAGGATATATATAACTTTAAAAATATTCATTGCCGCTTCAGTTAAATTTCGAAACTCTCACTCCATTCATTGTCCAATCAATTCATTCACTGCACTAAAACTTATTCTCGGCATTGACCAATAATTTCATTCTCGATACTGAATTCTCCTTCAGTGTCCCATTATTTAATTTCTGACACTTCTCCCGCATTCAGATTTCCATCATTTCATTCTCGAAATGATTCCTTTATTCATTTTCCCATCATTTTATTGTAGACACTGCCTTAATTCACTGATACATCATTTCATTCTCGACACTGTCCCTTAATTCATTGTCCCAACATTTCATTCTCAGCAAAGTCCACTCATTCAATGAACGATCATTGCATACTCGACACTGACACTGCATTCAATATTTCATTTCATTTTCGAGACTCACCATCATCCATTGTCTCGTGATTTAATTCTCGAAATGATTCCTTCATTCATTTTCCCATCATTTTATTGTAGACACTGCCTTAATTCACTGATACATCATTTCATTCTCGACACTGTCCCTTAATTCATTGTCCCAACATTTCATTCTCAGCAAAGTCCACTCATTCAATGAACGATCATTGCATACTCGACACTGACACTGCATTCAATATTTCATTTCATTTTCGAGACTCACCATCATCCATTGTCTCGTGATTTAATTCTCAAATGTGTACACTCCTTCACTTTCCCATCATTTAATTCTCGACACTGTCTCTTCATTGACTGTCCCATTATTTCATTTTCGACACTGTCTCCTCATTCACTGTCCCAAAATTTTATTCTCCAAACTGCCCCCTCATTCACTGTCCGAACATTGCATACTCGACGTTACCTCTACATTCACTATCATTTTCGGGACTGACTATCATTCATCGTCTCATTGTTTAATTCTTAACAGAGTCCACTTATTCACTGTCCTATCATTTATTTCTCATCACCGTCCCATCATTCACTGCCTCATCATCTCATTATCGAAACTTTCTCCACATACACTGTTCTAACATTTTATTCTAAGCACTGTCCCTTCATTGATTGTCCCTTATTCCAGGCTCAACTCTGTCCCCACTTTCACTGTCTCATCATTTCATTCTCGAAATTAAAACTCATTTATTGTCCCATGATTTGGTTCTCGATATCACCCCTCATTCTCGATATCACCCCTCATTCTCGATATCACCCCTCATTCTCGATATCACCCCTCATTTACAATCTCAACATTACATTCTTGGCCTTTGTTCCCACGGTCACTCATTCTCGACACAGTATCCTCATTCACTGTCCCATCATTTCATTCTCGACACTGCCCACACATTCACTGTGCCATAATTTCACTCTCGACTACCCCTACCTTCACTGTCTCATTATTTCATTATCGATACTGCCTACTTATTCACTGTCCCTTTTACTCATTGTCGGCACTTTTCCCTACATTTTTTCTCATAATTCCATTCTCGATTCTGACCCTCATTTACTGCCCATCATTTTATTCTCGATACTCATCCCTCTTGGACTGTCTCTTAATTTCATTTTCGGCACTACATACTCCACTCTCTCCTCCAGCACCTTCGCATCAGTTCCTTCTCGATATATGCTCTCATTCACTTTCCCATAATTTCATTCTTGACACTCCTCTAAGTCAAGAGGGTAGCTGCTGAAAATCCTTATGTCTGGCAGCAGCACACTACACCTTGCCAAACAAGTAGGATAGACTAGTCATGGCTGTCAGACTATTTCTTTAACCACATCACCCCTTACATTTGGCCACCTAACTCCCCAATCTGCAATGCCTTTGATTTTTTGCAAATATAAGCAGATGAGCTGGAGAATATCAAAACTCTTTGTAACAAGGATTATGGTTGCACTCGGCAATTTATACAATGAGAGCACCCAAAGAAATTTCAGGAGATTCTGAAGTCTGTCGCCTGAAGTCGGTCGCCTGAAATTTTATTAAATAAATTTATCCTTTAGTATTTTAAGATATTTTACATTATTTTTGGTAAATATATCTGTTAAAATGTGAGGTCAGTCTTTTTTCATTTTTTCGTAGTTTAGACGACAATTCATCCATAACACTCTCTCTCTCTCTCTTTCTTTCTCTCTCTCTCCATATATATATATATATATATATATTATATGCTCATACATACGTACTACTAATATACTTATACGAATCCCATTTACATACGTATAACGACACACGTGCGTATGGGTTTTATTTGGGTTTTGTTATGTGTAAATAAAATTAAGACATTCTTGCCTCGTTCACTGCTATTAGCTTTTGCTTTCCGTTTTTAGCTTTGCTTGCTTCGGTTCCCCCAAACACTTGCGATTTTCAAAATTTGAACTGAAATAAGCCTTTCAAATTCTAAATAAATAGTAATGTATTGAATGACACATATTTTGAAAGTTTAATGCTGATTGTAGACAGAAACTGCATCAGTAACTCAATGAAAGATATTTTCCCCTTGAGATATTTAAAAAGAAAATCAATAAATGAATGATGATGAAGGAGAAGACGTTTTGGCATCTTTTAAGAACTTAAGAGTCTCCCACTAATCATTTTTTCTTTCTAGATTTACTGGTTGTATAATTGATAGTGACTACGAGTAAGATAGTTGAAGACTCGAGTATAATTCAGATACAAATTACATTCCTGAAAAATTGACGATGGTAAGATTCGATCCGTGATCATGATCATCCCAACCAAGCAGACATGCACCCATGTTTATATATATATATATATTTAATCATATCACCCCGAGCAAGGCAATAACGCCACTAAAGCGCAGGGGGCTATGTAAGAGTGAAAAGAATGGAGAAGAGAAAGCCGGAAACCACATCCTAAGCAGGGAACAAGGAATGAGTCTCTGCACCTGTTCCACAGACGTGGGTGGAGTGTGAACCGGGCGATAGTTTAGTCTATCTACTCCAATTATATGTATATATATATATGTGTGTGTGTGTGTGTGTGTGTGTGTGTGTGTGTGTGTGTGTGTGTGTGTGTGTGTGTGTGTGTGTGTAAACTTATCGCTATACTCGTTTCGAAAAACCCTCCGAGTACATACGCGGAAAAAAATGATAATAAAAAAGAAAGGAGCACTGGAACATCAGTCAAAGTACGTAGCCCATATTATATATATATACATATAATATGTATCATATATATATATATACTTATGTATCATATATATATATATATATATATATATATATATATATATACAAGAAGTGTCGAAACAAAAAAATACTGTTGTTGTTATATTATAACATATTATATGTTATAATTTCTGAATATATATATAAATGAATGAAGTAGCCGTCTCGAGAATGAAAATGATGGGATACTGAATGCAGGGAAAGTGTCAGGAACTAAATGATGGGACACTGAGTTTGTTCTCGGTGGGTTATACAAGACGATTTAAATTATAGCTTGATTAATACTAGTTCTACTATTGGTATTGTTGTTGCTATAGTTAATATTATATATATATATATATATATATATATATATATAGTTTAGGGGAAACTATTATATATTATATACATATATATATATAGTTTAGGGAAAATAGGGGGAAGCAAAAAAAAGAAACAAACGAAGTACATGAACAAAAAGTCAAGCACACGTAAGAAAGAAAAAAACCCAAGACGAAAACCCTAACCCTAAAGCGCTCAATACAAAAGTAGAACAAACATATATATATATATATATATATATATATATATATATATATATATATATATATATATATTGTGTATTTGGGCAAAAATCTGTCTTTTATGCAGGTTTTATAAAAAAAATGGCAAACAATATATTGGCATTGAGTTTTTATAAAATTTTTCATTTGTTATATATATATATATATATATATATATATATATATATATATATATATAGTTTAGTTATGAAAATGCTTAGCGTTAATACTGGTGATTTTTTTCAGTAGTTTTACTGATAAAGAGTATTTTGTCAAAAGGTTCTTTTATCGTAAAGTGCTCGATATCGGGGTGAAGATAGAGGGTTGATAGATTTAATATAAAGAATTTCTCACTACCTGAGCAGGTTTATGCCGACTTCGAAGTTTCGTCTCTTATCAGAGTTGGGTTCCTTTTAGCAAAAAATAAAGAGAAAAATATACCTTTCGCGTTTTTCAGATTCAACCACTTATTTTAGTAGAGCTTCGAAAAATGAAAACAAGAAAATTTAATAGCATTTAATAGCGAAGATTTGTATATTGGGAAAGTAGTCTAAATACGTTGCTTATTCTCATTCTGATATTCATGTCTAAAGTGTATCTTGTCTTTGTTAACTTTTGTTTCAGTACTCTTATGTTCTTACTAGTCCTGTTTATATGATGCCTGATTGTATCGACAATATCTGGCTGAGAGATTGAATCTAGAGTAACCATGCAATTCTTTAGATTATTGTCTTGTAAGACCGCCCGGTTCACACTCCACCCACATCTATTGAACAGGTTAAGAGACTCATCCCTTGTTCCCTGTTTAGGATGTGATTTTCGGCTTTCTCTTTTCCAATCTTTCCACTATTACGTAGCCCCCTGCACATCGGTGGCATTACCGCCTTGCTCGGGGTGATACGATTAAAAAAAAAATCCTTTATATTGTATATAAATAAATATTTTAACTTGAATATGGACATATTAAGAAGGAATTTAAAAATAATTAAAGCATTTCTTCATATGTAATTTAGTGTTTGCTTGCAAGATTAATGAATAAAGAGTCTCATAGAAATTAATTTGGAGTCGATAGATCTATCTATCGCCCGGTTCACACTCCACCCACATCTATTGAACAGGTTAAGAGGCTCATCCCTTGTTCCCTGTTTAGGATGTGATTTTCGGCTTTCTCTTTTCCAATCTTTCCACTATTACGTAGCCCCCTGCACATCGGTGGCATTACCGCCTTGCTCGGGGTGATACGATTAAAAAAAAGACAATACTGAAACTAGAACTTGTAATGTTAAACCTAATGTTTATCTTTGTGTCTTTTGCTTCGGCTGCAGATTATTGCCAGGTTTTGCCTTCACTTCTCTTTCTTTTGTAGTGGCTTTCTTTGTTATATTAGTACGACTGTAAATAATGTGAGCTTTAATACCAGAAATTCAAATACAATGAAAAACTAGTTACTTATTAATACGATGATAAGTTTTTAAACTTGAAAATTTAGTCCAGCGCTCTCATTACGACGCCGTTGTTTGAACCGAAACAAAGAAATTTGTTTCTTTCGAATGATAACATTTGACATTAACGATCGATAATCACATGACATTAATACTGACCATTAGCACAAAAAAGAATCTATTTTGTGAATGAAGGGCATCCATACAAGCCAGCATTACGAATTTGAATTTCACATTTAGATTTCAATTAGCGCGTGTTGATTACTCATTAACAAGGCGCAGGCAATGACATCTTAAAGTCCTTTTTTGTTAGCAGATATTAATACATTCATTATAATTTTTACTCAGATCTTGGACTTTGCGAGTCAGGCCATTAATTAGTTATAATCACAAATTAAGCTATACCTTTATGAAAAGCCATCAACGCCAAACAAGTCAACCCATATATTTTGCCTGCTTAATTAACTTCCCTGCTTAGTTACCCAATGTTAATTAACAGTCAGGCAAGTATTAATGGCAGTCCGTCATTTTTTTTTTTCATATTTTTATTTGATACTACATTATTAATCATATAATTTGGACGCTTGCTTCAGGGTAATGATTAACGAGATAGTTTCGCTTCTTTTTCACGGGACTCGTTGTTTCGATGTTCCTTCTGCCATTGTCAGATACTTTTAATATTTTAAGCATTATCAACTTTTGACTCATATTTCCTTCATCATAATTTCTGTTGCTTTTCATCGACATTAAAAAGATGAAAAATTCCACGACCGTTAGTAAGTGATCGGAGATAAAAGAAAAAGAAAAATTAACGTCCCGGTGGGACTTGAACGCACATCTTTTACTTTTTTTTTTTTTTTTTTTTTTCATCGAAAATATTATCGTGATAAGCTGATCTTCCCAACAGAGGAGAGGACTAAATCGTATGACAAAATTATTGCTAACTTTTTCCCTATCTCTCGGTGTTGCCATTAGATATTATGATTTGTTTGATACATGCTACTTATAAGAAAAAGTCGTATCACAGGAAGTTAAATTTATTAAATTCAGAAGTGTTATTGCTTAATAAATCAGTCAGTCAGTTAAGTGCCATACGTGATACACGATTGGGCGATCATGTTTTCAAAGAGACATGACTGACTGAGCAGTATCCCTCAGTATGTTTCCATTACTTTCTGCGATAGACTGGTTGTCAGCCAAGGCTGTAGGACCCAAACTGCCATGTTATTTAACCCATAACTAGAGGGAAGAGAGATATTAATACCTTTCCCAAGGGTATTTGCGCGCAAGTGAATGCAATGAATTTAAATGGAATTAGAACTCGGCTCTTCGCTTTCGCATTTCGAGCCGAAACCACTGCACCACAACTCACTGGCTTAACAAATATATTTTGCAATTTTAAATTTCGATTTTTAGGTGGAAAAAGGTTGTTAGTCATTTTCTAGCGATGATTTTTCAGTTTGTTAAAAAATGACAAGAAAGTTTGTCAGCTTTTTCAAAGCTTGAATGACGTTTGAGTCAACGTCGTTCATTGCTTATTAAATGCTAATGTGGGAATTTAAAATTCTAAGTTAGTATGAGCCTATTTTTACAAAAACTTGAGGTCATGTCAGTTTTTCATAGAAATGAGATTTTGGTGATAGTAGTTAAATCATCTGAATCTTCTCAGTTTTAATGAGATTTTACATACATATATACATATATATATATATATATATATGTGTGTGTGTGTGTGTGTGTGTGTGTGTGTGTGTGTGTGTATGTGTGTGAAGAAAATATATTTTAAGATATGCTATATTTATTGGTAACAGTACTCAAAATCATATACATATATAAAGTTTACATAAATATATAGACAGTGAAAATATATAGCCAGTGAAAATGTGAGGATTTTGTCAAGAAATGTATTTTGAACTGGACGACACAAGGAAAAGTCATTGAGTACGAAAACGCAGATGTAGAGCTAGAATTTTTTTTGAGTACCGGGAGTCAAAGAATTCGTCTGAGATGAGACGAAGGGCATTAGAATTTCTAGGTGTCAGGAGTTAAATATTTAAATGACGTCAGCTGTCACAGACTGTCAGTTTTACAGTATAAAGTTTAGAGAGTTGAAATGAGCAGTAAAAAAGAGCAGACAGCAGCCTGGAATAAGTGTGTACTTCAACTTTTTCCGATTGCCACGAAGCCGGCTACTGCGCGTCCGATCACGCCAGGATGTGGTCACTGAATTTTTCGAAAGTTGGTGAATTTGAACTTTGATTGCCAGGGAGCCGGGTACTGCGCCTCCGATTACGCTGACGCGTGGTCACTCCTTTTTTCGAAAATTAGCGAATTTTAACAGCTTTGCCTGATTGCCATGGAGCCGGCTGCTGCGCGTCCGATCACGCCGGGATGTGGTCACCGATTTCTTCAAAACACTGAATTTGAACTTTGTCTGATTGCCAGAGAGCCAGGTGCTGCCAATCCGATTATTTTGTAATAGATAGCAGAGAGAAGTGGAATTGGTTGCAACATTGTTTTCGTCGACAAAATAAACAGCGGTTTATTCTCCGATATTTTGATTCAAGCATAATATATCCAGAAAAAGTATACAACAAACTGATGTCAACACTAAGCAACGACATCTTGTTTTATGTTTCAACGCATTCGGGCGATGTCTCTCGGTCATTCTATTAACATTTGTCCTCTTTTATATACCGTGTCTCTTCAGGAATTGAGCAGTCATGAACATAGCACTTAAGACATGTTGCTTTACTATTTCTCCCAACCTTGCCCATTAAGTATGTCACGCGCTGTTTCCCCCGTCTTACTTTCCCTCTATCTGCTCTGTGGGTATCAGATTCTCCAAGTTCTCTTTCCTCATTACGTGTTTCAGAAACTTCAAATGTCTTTTTCTGGCTTTAACCATATTTCCTTTTCGTTCTCATTCTCTCTAAAACCTCATCGTTATTCACATGTTCGGTACATGGTATCATCAGCATCTTTGTTTTCGAATCCAAAACGTAAACAAAATGATTTTTAAGTAATTGAAGAATATTATTCAATCTAACAACAATCCATACTCTTATAAGCGTTTAGTCGGTACATAGTTGGAGTAGAGGTCACAGTTTATAAATAAAGTGGGATATATACAGAAACACGTGAACCCACTAAAATAACGTTTGCGTTAATAATAATAAACTCTCTGTTTCTCTGTCTCTCTCTCTCTACACACACACACACACACACACATATATATATATATATATATATATATATAGTCATAGATTATAAATGCGATCGGAAGCTTTCAGAATTATGGCCTTTTACCAGACTAAACTAAACTTTGTAAATATATTTACTCGGAATATTTTTACTGTAGTGTGCCTGAGGTCAAATTTTATTATATATATATATATATATATATATATATATATATATATATATATATATATATAAACAAGTTTGATTAAAAAGAAGTGAAAGTTCTGTCGGTTTAATTCTTAAATTCATGCTTTACCATTTTTTGATCAAGTACTTTTTAATTTCGCAGTCATTCACAACAACCGATGTGATGTCTATGTGGTAGTTATAATTTCCTTCTCTTCATTCTGATATTCACTGAGGCCGTACGAAAATATTTTTTACAGTACTGATAAAGTATGCACGCAGATCAATTATATCAAATGCACTTCGAGATAACTTACCCCCTGATGAATGATATTTTATTTAATGTAGGCTCTTTATTTTGTATAATAATTGCTTCTAGTGATTTTAGTATTTCCTTGCATCGGCTTTTGTAGAGCATTTTTCTACAAATATTTGTCTTATATTGATAGTTGCACATTAGTCGTTCATGATACGATGGTCAATGTGTACCCAGATTGCACTGAGTTTTGACAGGTGATAGATCAGTTGGTGAGGGAGTGGTGCATGTCTCGTCGTGGCAAACACGGGGAACAATTCTGAATTTTGCGAACATTTAAAGAAGTTTATGAATATCATAACCCCTTCTATGGGGAATTATTCCACACCGTTGCAATTGATATTGCTACTAGTGGCCGCACAGTTCACAGCTTTTGTCGGCACTATGCACCTTAAAAACTGACGCAGCTAAAATGGAATTTATCTAAATGCTATAATTAAGAATAATACGTCCATCAAGAACTAGATGGGTTTTACCATTGCACCTTGTATCAAAAGATAGCTGAAATTGGGGAGCATGTGGTGATTATAGACTACTAAATGCTGTTACAAAACCAGATCGTTATCATATCCCCCATATACAAGGTATAACAGCCATTGGGCAAGGAGTAAGTATACTTACTAAATTAGACATTATTCGGGTGTACCATCATATTCCTATCTAGCTCAGGCATTCCGAAAACTGCGATAACAATCCCTTTCTGTTCGTTCGAGTGATCATTAGAATTGTAATAGAACTTAAGCATATTAAAGTGAATTAATACATTTATTTTGTTTGCGTTTGTGCATGTTTGTCGCATATAGATATATGCAGTGTTTATATTATTTACTTTATACTATTTGCGAAGTGACCGTATGTACATGTTTAGTAAACAGTATTTCTCATGAAATAAATCCAGCACCATGTAAAATCGCTATGATTGTTATTAAAATAGCAAAATAAGAAATGTTATACGAAAAACTACATTATTTATATAAGATCATTTCATCAGGTTTTGCCAATAATTTTTTCAGCGCCTCCCATATTAAAAGAACAGCTTTCATCTTTGTTTGCAGTTGACTTCAGTGCTGCTTGTTTTTCTATCAACTCAGAGTGGTATCTTCAAATCCATCCTCTTCTCTCTATTGCACTTGGCCTTTCCCAAGGCGTTCAATGAATCGTCGTTTTTTTATCGATTCTTCTTTTGCAATTTGCGATATTGTCTTCTGCAAAAAATTCTATACTTTCATATCTTTCTATATTTCAAAGATGACGTGTTGTAACTATTTTCTTTGTTCGGACTGACGTCCTCATCTTTGTTGTCATATTGACGCTAAAAGAAATAAAAATAACCGAAATATCTAGAAGAGGCATAGACAGTAGAAATAGAACAATCTATTTTGGTGGAAGAAATCCAAGGTTCTGGTCGAAGTAGACCGGACCGCAAAATATCCGGAACGTCGTGAATAGGACCACAAAGGTAAGGACAACATTTCGAACTAGATAAATTTCGATACTTTGCCGGATTTGCAGTATCCTCTTCTATACTAAGTACGAGTGTCAAAATGAAACAAAAAAAATATTTTTCTTTCTAGAAAACAGAGAAAATAATTCGTATTGTCTCTGTTTCTTAGCATCTTTTTTTATATTTTTATCGCATCGAAAGACACCCTGCATATATGTTTATATATATTCAATCTCTCTTTGTTTTTCATTTCTCTCTCGATCTCTGAAGAAGCTTTAATAAAAGTAAAATATTTTAGATTGAGATCTGTTTCTTATTTGTTTTTATGTTTTTTATTAAATTCTTGCAATAGTATCACTTACAAAGTAATAACTAAGAAAAGAAAATAGTTATGAAGATACACTGGAATAACATGGATACTCGTATTTGAAATAGACGCCGCATTGTTATTTCTACTTTAAACAGTGTGTATTGTATATATCAACTAGCGCATGATACAGGTATTCACTGTAATAAGGTTTGAAGTAATAAAAATATCGGATTAAAAGTAAATCCTATAATTCTTTATGGGATTACTGTAATAAAAATGTATGTGAAGAAAAGAAAATTCATTCCTGCTGGAGGTCATAGAAATCTTAGTATACGAATCTTCTCTTTTTCCATTTCTCTAAAGGACTTTAGACTTTTCACTTAAAGAAAACAGTTCACAGCTTCACTTTGAAACATTTAAATTGACAGAAGAGAGACGAAAGAAAACAGCGTATAACCCACCTAGCGAGCTTGAGTAAAAGAATGGCAGAACAGGGTTTAGAAGAGATAATAAAAAGATAACGTTTATTAAGAGCTATAAAAGACATCGAATTGGGAGGTGCCGCCAACATTCTGAATATAAACGGCATTTTTATTCATTTTACCCCAAGCAAGGCAATAAAGTCACTTAGACGCAAAGTTTTAATGATTTTTAAAGAATATGAAACATAAAAATAGAAATTGCCAGAAATCATATATTTGTGCTTTGGAACAATTATTAACTAAAATTTATGAATTATTTCTGGAATTTAAACCGCGGAAAGTAAATCGCAGATAAAGGGTAGCATTATAGCCACCTAACCACTACTCATTGTTACAAGGACTGTAATTAACAGACTGAGTTTAGGAGAGAATGACGGAGACACACGTAAGAATCGTCTGGGAATTCAAGAGAGATTTCCCTAGCCAGCAAGATATGTTCGTAGACGTAAACTCCCAGGCCATGCATGTGGACATTAGAGTCCCTCCTAAGTAGAGGAAGGTATGACGGAATCTAGAAATCTGAGGAGGGGATTGGAGAGTTAAGTTTGGTTTCACAAAAAGCAACGATGTCTTGGGACCTTTCATCGAACAATTATTACACGCTGTAAAATTTAGTACGTATACCTTATATATTAGAGAAAGAAATGTTAAAGATTTATATGTTTTTTTGTTTGCCTGGTTTAATTTTACGTTTTTGGATGTAAATTGTCATGTTTAGGTTGTTTTGGAAATATGATACCTACAGTAGTTGTAGCAGACGGTCATCAGATGTGACACGTGTAGGAAGAGAAATGGCACAGACTACTGCATAATTTGGCCTCAGGGTTGTCCACCTGAAGAGCTTCCAGGCACACCCATTCATGCGCAACATGACACTGCAAAACCCCGATATTGCGTGACTGTTGATCAACGTAGCCTCTCTAGACGCTACGGGAGAGTTCGGGCTCCTAAGTACCAGTCGGGAGCAGCAGCCAGAAAACTGCCAACCCGGCACTCAGTATGGAAAGACATTACCACAATCCACAGAAACCACAAGAAACTCGCGAAAGTAGTACTATTAAAGCTTGAGGAGAGGAAAAGAACCGGGAAACCCCTTCCTGAACAGGAAACAAGCGATGAACTGGGAGTGGTATAAAACGGGCGATAGGAGAGCTTATCTACTTCTATTAAAAAAAAAAAAGAAACAAAATGAAACAAAATAAAAAAGAAACTACGAAGTTTTAACTTAGTAAAAGTTCAGAGATCTATTACTGATTAAGTAAATGAATACATAAGGGAATTACAATAAATTATTTAAATAAGAAATGTTAGGAACTCTACACGTAAAATGTGAATTAATATTGCCTCAACGTAGAAAAAACGAGCTCAGATCGGTAACAAGCTTGCGATTGATCTAAGAATAAAATTCGATTCATTAAAGAAATATTACCTTTTATTTAACCACTTGTTTCAGCTACCAATACAGGTATTTTTTTAAGGACAGGCTTTCATTCAATATATTAACACGCGGGAGAGGTCGAGTGAGACAGAGAATAAAAAGACAAAGACAGGGAGACGCAGAGGTCAATTCTATTCCACACTTATTTACTTCGGCATTAGTAAGTAGGGGCGAAGACAAGAGGAAAGAGTCCTTACCAAGGAGAAAGTTCAAATAATAAAAAATAAATAGCAAGTCAAACATATGTAATAATTAGAAATGTTTATAGTATAAAAACATATATTTATAGAAAATGAACTTGTCTTTTTATCAGTTTTAGAATTTCATTGTAACGGAATAATTACATACATAAAATATATAATAGTCGTAGTTGTTCAAATGATGATATTTCACAATTGCTGGAATCAGGTTTCTAAAGATTTTCTCTCTTCACTTATGCGATCATGTTGCATCAGGGGCTGAGCGGTGGGGTCTCTCCACGACTTCCTTTTTTTTGCTTCAAATAACCTTTGAGTTTCCACAATTCTCCTTTGCCCTTGTTTTGCTACCCATTCATACAAACTCGAGGTTCCCATAGTTCTTCTCACGCCCTCAGTAATTCATGTGAGTGTTAACTTCACCAGAGTTACTTTCCTCATTATGTCTCCAAGAAATTTCAGTTTTTGATTGTAAATTTTTTGATTCTATTTTTCTTAACACTTTCTTCCATTCCATGGAATTCTCAGCAGACGTCAGTAAAACCACATCTCTTCTTTATGTCAACACAAAATCCTGAATGCAAATAGTGTAGATAATAATAACTCCTCATCCCAGAAATGCAGTGATAACAACAACAAAGATGAGGAAAATAGTCCTAATATAAATAGTGTTAATAATGAAAACTCCTCATCTCAGAAGTTTCGACAAAAGAGATAACATCTGCCTTCTAAGAGATTAGATATTGTATAGCATTTCAGTATATTTTCTTTATTTCCGATGACATTTTCCTCTTTTATTCGGTCTGTCAGTTAAGTACCACACGTGATACACGCTTGGGCGATCATGTCTCTTTAGAGTCATGACTGACTGGGCAGAAGATTATCCTGCAGTAGGTTGCCATTACTTAGTTGCCACTGGTTGTCAGCCAGGGCTATAGAACCCAATTTGTCCTGTTATTTAACCCATAACTGTAGGGAAGATACGGATTAATACCTTTCTCAAGTGAATGCAAGGAATTCAACTGGAATTCAAACCCGAATCCCCGATTTCTCGTGCCAAGCCGATATACACTGCACCACAACGCACATTACCTTACTTAATTTCTGGAAGACATATTTTGCACTGCTCTTTTAGATTTCTGTGTTGCATTTTTCATCGTCTGTTATAACTCTACCCATATATTTAAATTTTCGTACCTTAAATTGTCATTCGCTACATTGTTAAGATCATGCCTGCCATTAATAAATCCTAGTAGGTTATATAGTAATATTAGGATTGTCGTGTGAAGTTGAAAAATTCCAATAAGAAAACACATTTTGTATCTTCACGAAATTTTGTTCTCTATTTGTGTGCAGGCTGTTTGTTCCCAGTAGAAGATTCAGATTTTTCGAACAGTTTTTCCATGTAAATCTAAATTTTCTAGTATTTGATCTTTATCAACTGTATTAGTATAATTTATGCAGCATAGGTATAGATAGCATTACCTAAACCAGTCTTCAAAACAATCATACTATTCTCGTCCCATTTCAGGTTTTAATTCTTCTAAAAAAGCAGCGGATAACATATTTAAAGGGCCTGAGCAGGTGGATGACAGAACGGGGGCTGAGATACGTTACAGGAGAAAGCGTGCTAAGAGCCACCAGGAATAGGGAGACGTGGAAGACTATGACTGCCTATGTCCTGAAGAGACAAGTTACTTAAAAGAAGAAGAAGAGGTCTTCCAGTAAGTCACCGTTGCTTTACATTTTGTTTATTATTTCAGGAATCCCCAACTCGTCTTAGAGGTGGCAACATTTCTAGTAGGAATTCTATCCAAATAGCCGGCATCAATAATCTTGCTCTTTGGGATGATTATTAAGTAATACTTCAGACTTTTCTGAAGTGTTATTTTCTGTGTGACCGCGGGTAACTGAAACTTCAGAAAAATAAACCGTAGATAAGGGTAATAACTGAATAATACTGCGGTCACCTGATGTTGCATCAAGTCCAATCCTACACATTTATCACCTTCTTTTAATAATTTATCTACTTTTCTCTTATTTAAAAATAATTTGCTTTTACTGGAGATGCAGCCCAACATCGACCGTTTCATAAAAATACAAAAGTAAAGAAGAGTTCAGTTTATGTATGTCTGCCTAACACAAACACACATACGCACACACTACACTCAACCGCACGCGCTCACACACGCACGCGCATTCACACAAAATAAATTCTTGGCACTGTTTTCCCGATATAAAAATAGGCGGGTTTGACCTTTAACTATTGACCGACCAGTGTCTGATATAGGTCTATACTTACATACACTTCGTCGAATTATCCGTTACATAGATTCGTAAGTACAATTTCATTTACAAAAAAGTGCATATGAAAAAAAAACATTACAAAACCAAAAACTATTTATTTTGACCATGATATTTATCGTTCTATTAATCCAAACCGAAGTAGCGTGGCAGATAAAAATGATACCCACGACCACATCCCATGGATCAATCTCTTGCTAAATCCTTCCATGATTTCGCGATTTTTTTATCTTGACTTATTTTTTTAAGATATGACTAACATCTTCATTTTTTTCTACCCATGGTTTTCTTCTACCTATGTTTTTTCTTACCTATTTTTCCTACACATGTTTTTTCTCCTACCCATGTTTTTCTTCCATGTTCTTTTTCCAATTATGTTTTTCTCTTACCGATGTTTTTACCGCTACTTATGGTTTTCTCTGACCCATGTTTCTTCTTCTCCTGACTTTTTTCTCCTACCTATGTATTTTCTCACTTATGCTGTTCTCCTATGTATGTTTTTTCTGTTATGTTCTTCAACTTATATATTTTCCCTTACTAATGTTTTTCTCCTACCTATATTTTTACTTCAGCCTATGTTTTTCTCCTACTTATGTTTTTTCTTCTACCTATGTTTTTTTCTTATGTTGTTCCCCATTGTATGTTTTTCTCTTGTGTTCTTCCTCTACTTATGTTTTTCTTCTACCTATGTTTTTCTCCCAATGTTTTTTCTCTTACCTATGTTTTTCTCTCCTACCTATGTTTTTCTCCGCTGATGTTCGCTTACGTATGTTTTTTATCCTATGGTCTCCTTCTACTTATGTTTTTCTCCTACCTATGTTTTTAATTCCTTCTATGTTTTTTCTTCTACCTATGTTTTAATTCCCACTGTGTTTTTTCTCCTACCTATGTTTTTCCCTAAATATGTTTTTTCTCCTACCTATGTTTTTCATTCCCTCTATGTTTTTACGCCTATGTTTTGAGTATTCCCTATGTTTTTTCTCCGACCTATGTTTTGAATTCTCCCTATTTTCGTTTTCCTACCTATGTTTTTAATACCCACTATGACTGTTCTCTACCTATGTTTTTCCCCTATGTTTTTTCTCCTATCTATGTTTTTAATTCCCCCTATGTTTTTTCTCCTATCTATGTTTTGAATTCTCCCAATGTTTTTCTCCTACATAAGTTTTGAATTCTTCCTATGTTTTTTCCTACCTATGTTTTTTAATTCCCACTATGTTTTACTACTACCTATGTTTTTAATTCCCCCTATGCTTTTTCTTCTACCTATGTATTTAATTCCTACTATGTCTTTTCTCCTATGTTTTTCACCTAACTATGTTTTTTCTCCTACCAATGTTTTTAATTACACCTTTGTTTTTTCTCCTACCTATGTTTTTAATTACCCCTTTGATTTTTCTCCTATCTATATTTTTAAATCACACCATGTTTTTTCTCCTTCCTGCGTTTTTAATTCCACCTATGTTTTTTCACCTAACTATGTTTTCATTTCCCATATGTTTTTTTCTCCTACCTATGTTTTTTAATTCCACCTATGTTTTTCTCCTAACTATGTTTTTAATTCCCCCTGTGCTTTTTCTCCTACCTATGTTTTTAATTCCCTCTATGTTTTTTCTTCTACCTATGTTTTGAATTCTCCCAATGTTTTTTCTTCTGCCTATGTTTTGAATTCTCCCTATGTTTTTTCTGCCTACTTTTTTAATTCCCCCATGTTTTTCTCCTACCTATGTTTTTAATTCCCTTTATATTTTTCTCCTACCTATGTTTTTAATTGTCCCCATGTTTTTTCTCCTACCTATGTTTTTAATTCCCCCCATGTTTTTTATCCTACCTATATTTTTAATTCCCCCTATGTTTTTCACCTACCTATGTTTTAATTCCCACTATGTTTTTTCTCCTACCTATGTTTTTTAATTCTCCCTATGATTTTTCTTCTGTCTATGTTTTGAATTCTCCCTATGTTTTTCTCCTACCTATGTTTTGAATCCTACCTATGTTTTAATTCCCCCTATGTTTTTTCTCCTACCTATTTTTTTCTTCTATGTTTTTTTCTCCTACTTATGTTTTCTCCTACCTTTGTTTTTCTTTTACCTATATTTTTTCGTTATGCGATGCTGTTATTATTCTCATTATTCTCTAACGAATTCACATCAACGATCAGCTGTCATCCTTTTATTATTATTATGTCATTTTTCATCATATTTCGATTTCTGCTTTGGTCTCACTACCAACCAAGTCTGCGGGGAGACCTAAGGCAGGTAGTGGCGTGTTGTTATGGCTCCATTTCATGTTTTTTTATCTTCCCTATCATCCTCAGCATTACATAGATAAAGTTTTCCTTAGTGTGTGGGCTGTACTTAATAAGACAATTTTTTGTATGTCTCTTAAGCTGGGGTTTCCAGGGATTCTTTCAATGTGTTGTTTTGTTCCATTTTTTATCATTCCAAGTGCACCTACTATCACTGGCACAACTCTTGTTTTCAATTTCCACATTTTTTCTATTTCAATTTCCAGGTCTTTATATTTTGACAGTTTTCGAATTCCTTGATTGCTATGTTACAATCCGCTGGACAAGCCATATCAATTAATAGACAAGTTTTCTCCTTCTGGTTTTTAACAATAATGTCTGGCCTGTTTGCTTCAATTTTTCTGTCTGTGTAGATGGTGCAATCCCATAGAATGGTTACATCTTCTATTTCTGTAACCGGTGCTGGATGATGTTCATACCAGTGTTTGTTTACAGCTTTTCCATAATGTTTGCACATTGTCCAATGTAAATATTGCCCAACTCTATCGTGGCGATTTTTTATTATTATTATTATTATTATTATTATTATTATTATTATTATTATTATTTTCCCCACTTCCTCTAACACTTTTCTCTGTTCACCTTGATCCTCTTACGATTTATTGCCCCTTTTTTATGTTCTACATCTCCACCTTCCACCTCTTTTCATCTCTCGCCTTTTTTTCTTCATTTCACTTTTCTATTCTTTTGACCTTCCCTTTCTGCACTCCTTTTTAGATTATTCTTAACTTTCTTTACCTCTATTCATCTGCTTCGTTCTCTTCTTTCTCTACCCCTCTTCAATTTATTTTTTCTCTTCATTTTTACATAAACTTTTAAATCTTTTTTTGTTTTTTTTACATCTTCTTCTGTTTCTACTTCTTTATCTCTCCTACAAGAGCTTCATCTTTCTTTTTCAACCCCTTTACCGGCCTCTTTTCTTTCTTCTTTCCTCGTTTACATCTTTCTCTTCGTTGTCTCCACCTTTTCATCCATTTCCTTTCTCCTCCTCTTCTTTTTGATTTAACCATTTTTTTTCTTTTTCTACCTTTTTATCTACGTCTACTTTAGTTTTCTATGTCTATTTCAACTCATTTACTCTTGATATTTTTCTTTCTTTGCGCTTTCTTGTACATTTTGTTTTTCTTCTTTTTTTATCCTCGTCTTCGTTTTCATCTTCTTCTTCACTTCCACTTCTATATTCTTCATCCCTCTAGTTTCTCTTTTCTCCCTCTTTTTCTTCATATCCCCCTTCTTTCTATTTATCTTCCACCTTCTCTGCCGACTCGTTTATGCTTTCTTCTTTATTTTCATATTCCTTTTCCCTTCTTCTTTCAATTTTTATTCATTTTGCTGTCCCACTTTTTACTCCTTCTCATCCTCTTCCCCGTTTTATCGTCCTCTTTTCACTTCATTTTTCATTCTCTTCAATTTCTTATTCCGTTACTTATCTTCTTCCCCGACGTCTACTTCTTCCTCGTCATTCTTCCTCCATCTTTTCTCACCACCCTCTTCCCGGTTTATGTTTTCCACCTCTTTCTACCAATCTTTATCATCAATATCCATTTTCATCATTCACCTTCTTTTGCATTTTTGTTATCTAAATATCCCGCGGAGAACTCTTAAGGACAGTTAAATAAAAAAAAAGTCACTGAGACTTAGAAGTAAAATAAGATGGTTTGAATTTCTGAGTCACATAATAAGCTTGGAAATTTTGACACGCATAGAACATTTTGAAAGCAAATAGAGACTAGTAAGAGCAACTGGAATCTTCCCTAAAAAGCTTATGTGAATGAATGCAGAACATGGAGTAGAATTAAAGGGATAGAAAGTTGTGAAGAGCCATCAACGCCCACGTCTTAAAGAGACTCGGCACTTAGAAGATCTAAATATATCTGCAATACTCACCATCAACAAAAGTAGTGTCAAAATACGCAATCGTGATTGTCTATGTAAAGAATCGATAAGAACTTCTATACGAGGTCTCAAAGGAAAGTGCGAAGAAAGGACTAAATTTCAATTGTAAGAGAAATTCATGGTTGTCAGCAAAATTACCAGTCCAACATGCGAATTACAAATGGGAGTGTTTTAACATGGACCAGAAAGTTAGACACTGAAGCTGCATTGGGAAAGCGAAATATGATTTCCAAAACCTAACCAAACATCAGCTGTCATCCTCTTATTATTATTGTTTTTCCCGCTTTCTCTAACACTTCTCTCTGTTCACCTAAACAAAGTGTTAAAAAGCAGGAAAAATTTCATTGCAAACTCAGAAAAAACACACTAAACTGTGTTGTAATTTCAGTTCCCCTGTTTGACAATGAATGCTGGAAAATCTCCTTACAGATGAAGGCTTAAAGCAACAGAAATATGGTTCTACAGAAGGATGCTGAGGATACCATGGACTGAAGATTTGAATAACAGAAAATTTTTAGAGGAAATAAAAAAGACAATCATGCTTAACATAAAAAGGAGAAAATTGAAATTAATATAACACAGAATGAGGAAAAGCGGCTTAAAAAGTTAACACTCACAGCACATATTGAAAGAAAGAGGAACAAAGGAAAATAACGCATAACATACATAAACAGCTGGGGTAAATAGTTGACAAAAAAGAGTTTAAGAAAGTTTGGCAAAACAAAATTTACAAAGGACAATATTCTGGAAACCCGTGATCGCCTACATCTGAAACGGACACGACCCAAAGAAGAATAATTGCATAATACCAAATTACAGAATCTACCATCATAATTTGCTATTCCCGAATTTTTTAATAGTTGTTGACGAATTCTTGACAAGATGGTGTGTAAAGTTCTCCTCACAACTGATTTTACGAAATCTGACCAAATGAACAAACTTCAATTTTTTTATAGGCTAGATAAGAGAATCGCTTTTTTAAGACAAGAATTTCACAGCAATTGTATAGAGAAAATCCTACAACATATGTGTGTACAATTTTTGTTTCTTTTTCTGGAACGATTTATGGAATTTCAATAATTAATATTAACTATTGTGAGTTTTCACGGAAATAGTGTACTAATCTGACGCCATATATAAACGTTTTTCTGGTTAAACAAATATTCTATTTCATCTTTCCCAAGAGCATGTGTGGAGTCTGCAAACTATCCCACACTGATTCTCTTCTCTGTATCAGTAAATGTTACGTTACCGGCACATTTGCATACAAATTTAAGAAAATGCTGAAACTTTCATCATTTAAATAACTATATATATATATATATATATATATATATATATAGAAAAGTCAATCTGTGAGTCTGTGTGTGACTGTTCCCTATGCACGCCTACATTTTTTAAGCTACGATATTCAAACTTTCTAAGGACACATATCTATAGGGAAGCCAGGTCGACACACACTTTTTGAGTTTAAGTTTAGCAATTTTCTCTTTCGCACTTTTTGGCTAATGGAACCGATTGTTTACATTTGCTCCGTAAAACATCTAAGATCTAAGATAGTTGCTAAATTACGTCACAGAAATCAAATCACACGTGTCAAACGCGACTAAAATACTTTTTATTTAAAAAAATGAGCCTTTATTTTTAATTTTTATAACGACGTTTTAAAAATTCAGTTGGTCAACAAAAAATGTGAATATTTTCCCGTAGTTTTGAAACAAAAGAAGTATTTTAAAAAATTTTTTTTTCAAACAAAAACAAAATATGTAAAAAAAAAGTGCCAATGGGTAATTTACTTATTTAAGTCTTTTTTTTTTCAGGTTTCATATTTCAAACTTTAGAAAATAAAATTTTAAAAAATAAATATTTTTATTTTAATGTTAAATTCATTTAGTCAACAAAAACACGGGCAACACCGGGCTATGATGCTGGTATATATAAAACTGATAAATTGATTTTAGTTGTAAATTCTTACCCACCCACGTGCAATTTTTTACTTTATCCATTTATGAATCTTTATTGACTGTTTTTTCAAACTTATCTTATAAAGAAAAAGAATGCGCTCTGCTAATTTTAAAACAATATGTGTGTGTGTGTGTGTGTGTGTGTGAATTAATAGATTTTTTATCCGACATTATGATTACTGTAAACCTCTTTTTAGAAATCCTTGATCTTTTTTAACAGTGAATTTAGTAACAACAGGGCTAGATTGTGAAGTGTTACGAAAGAAAGACTGTATCTCCACATCATTCTTTTTTTTTTAGTAGAACTTCCCAGTATAAGCCGGTTTTCATTAATTTCACTGTTTAAGAAAATTATAAGAACAGAAATATCGAGTCAAACACATGTACTAATAAAAAATAAAGTTAATAGTATAAAAATATATTTGTACAGAATAAACTTTTTCATCAATTTTTAGAATTTCACTGTAACGGAATAATTACACAGATAAAGCATATAATAGTCGCAGTTTTTCAAATGATAATTTAATTTCACAATAATTAAAGAAGTGTATAGGTTGGTTTGTCTCGTGCTTGGAAGCCGTCGAAAATTTTGTGCTCGGTATAATATTTCATAGTTTAGTTTGTAAATTCTAGTCATGTCGCCTGCTGTTTAAGATCAGTGCAGCAGAAGGTGAATTTATTTAAAGCGCTGTCTAACTGAAGGTGCGATAACTTGTACGGAAATAGTCTGTCTAGGAGGCTTTCGAAAAAGCCCATTTGCAAGTTAGAAAACAAGGCAATGTTGTGAACAGCGAGAGTTTAATTTTGGAACTTAAACAAATTCGTTCCTCACAAATTTATTGTAAAGTCTATTGGTCAACATTTAAACAGTCGTCTTTTCTTATTTAACAAAATAATAGTTATTTGACATAACAGAGTTTCTGAATGATAAAAGGAATTTACTACGCAGATTCAAAACGTAGATAATAGTAACAGGATCAAAAAGTCTAAAAAGTAAACTTGCTATAGCTGGTGGCAATGTTAGGTTTATCAGGATTTCTCTCTTCATTTACTCAGCCATGTTGTTTCAGGGGCTGGACAATGATGTCTCTCTACGATTTTCTCTCTTTTTTTGCTTTAAATAACTTTTGAAATTTAACAATTCTCCTTTCTCTTTGTTTTGCTATCCATTCATTCAAACTCGTGGTTTCCGTATTTCTTCTGAGGCCCTCAGTAATTCCTGTGGGTTTTTAATTTACCAGGGTTACTTATTATGTCTCCAAGAAATTTCGGCTTTTGATTATAAATTTCATCGTTGATTCTATTTTTCTTAAGACTTTATCCTATTCCATGGAATTCTCAGCAGACGTCGGTAGAACCACATCTCTTCTTTATTTAAGGTCATGAAATTAGTCCGAATGTAAATAGTGTTAATAATGAAAACTCCTCATCCCAGAAATTCAGACAAAAGAAATAATCACTGCCATCTAGAAGACCAGATATTGCATAGTATTTCAGTATATTTTGTTTCTGATTACATTTTCTTGTTTCTTTCACAAAATCTGACCAAATTAACATACATCCATTCTTTTGCTAAGTTGGATAAGAGAATTCTTTTATTCAAGCCCAGAATTTCTCGGCAGTTGTATAAAGAAAATCATACAACACATGTGTCAATAATTTTTGTCACTTTTTTCGAAAGATTTATGGAAGTTTTTACGGAAGCAGTGTACTAATCCGACGCCATATATAGACTTTCTTTCTGGTTAAACAACTATTCTCTTTCTCAAGAGCATCTATTCGGAGCCATGGCAAAGTGTCCCACACTTCTTTTCTCTGTACCAGTAAATGTTAGTTATCTGCACATTTGTATATAAAATTTAAGAAAATGCCAAAATTTTCACAAGTAATATATATATATATATATATATATATATATATATATATATATATATATGGTATTGTAATAGTTGTTACAATGGTTTATAAATTCTTAGTATCGCTACACAAAACTTTTCGCGCTTCTCATCGGGTGATAAGTTGAAATGAAAATTAAATGGTGAAAACGGTTTATTTATGCAAAAATTTTCACAAGTAATATATATATATATATATATATATATATATATATATATGGAGGGTATTAAAAATGCGTTTTACCTTTTCGTGAGAAAAACATTTAATTGTTGCCCCTCACCTCATAAAAAAATTGTAAGTCGTTCACAGAGCTAAGCATGAATGAAAATTACAGTTTTGACGGGTAATGGTATTATACTAGAATTCTGCTTGTCTCTCCGTTAGTTGGTTTGTTAGGTTATACAGCTGTGCTGTTATAGCTTCAGGTAAATAATAGACCATTGCGTTTTGATTGTTGAAAAAGATACAATAAAAAGGTGAGCAGAAATACTGTTTAGTTTTAATTAAAGAAAGAAAGAAAGAAAGAAAGAAAGAAAGAAAAAGGCATTTTGAAGAATCCATAACGCTCGTATGCGTTTCATGTTTGCTTCTGAGAAACTATTGTTTATTTTAAATAATCTCATTTGTATCCTCTTGTTTAATAATCACCAGCATTCATATTTATTATTACCGCAATATTTTGCTAATTAAACTATTAAATTAAAATATTCACAGGTATTTTATTTCATAAAAACACGCAAAAAGCTTATTCTATCATTAAATTAATAATTATCACTTATCAGAAATTTTAATTTAAAAAAAGTGTGAAATATTACCGGGTTACTGCTACTTTTATCTATTAAAAGAACTCACAGTATAGCCCGGCGTTGCTCTGGTGTAATGAAAGCTTTAAAACTAATCCATTGTTCTGGAGCTCAGATTCTTTGGACGTTGGCACGAAAGACTAAAAAGCAATAGTTGTTTCCAGTAAAAGCGAATCCGTAGACTGAAAGAATAATGAATGGATGTAAGTCAAATTTTGTTTTCCTGGTATCGATATCAAGTGTTTATCGGCGTAAACTGAATTTTGAAGGCTAAATAAGTCCTCTGAGTAAATGGTATCATGGCTGAGACTAAGAACTACAATTATACCTACTTAGAGCCAAACCCGAAGCAAAAACTAAACTAAAAGAGCTGAAAAAAATACAGACGTACAGGCAGATAAACAGACACACACACAAACATCTTGCCTTACATATATTATGAATTTTCTGCACTATTGTAAGAACTACAACCTTGTAACTTATTAATATCGTTTCTTATGTCTTTGTCTATGAGTGTATCAAATTTTATTAAAATCGGACCACTCCTTCTATAACCCTATTTTTTCGATTATCGATTTTCGATATTTATCGGGCGTACCTCGATGCAAAACCTAGCTAAAAACACTCGCAGACGCTTATAGTACAACTGTGTAAATTTTCAAGAAAATCAGTTCAGCCATTTCGGAGTCTATAGGTAACGGACACACATACAAACACAGACACGCACACGCACACAGACAAAGTTCCATTTATAAATAAGTTTAAATTTAGATGTTCAAATCTTCATACCAGCACGTAATATCGATGTGACATGTTTTTGTCATGATATGAGTTTGTGTAAATGATTTTACTTTACCCGTTCAAATTTTTAAAAGAGGCGTAAAAATGAATTCATCGTGCCTGAAAGCAAAATAAGTAGTTTATGTTCCGCTACATCAGCACGTCCATTCAAAAAGCAGCTTTTCATTTTTGACTTGGAAAGAGTAAAGTCCTGTTTTGTGACGTCACTTATGGCTATATAAGAGCTTTTACGTTCTTTTACATTCACAGCACATACTGTAGTTCAGCATTTCATTTGAAAATTCTTATTCAACAAGAACAAAACTACTGTATTAGTAACACGTATTAATAACTTTGAACTTATTCTTCATTCTGAGGTACTTATTGAAATATTTCAATATTTGTCTTTTCAGAGTAACAAACACATTATTTTCAAGGAGAATATTTCATTCAATTTTTATAGTGTGCATTTTCTAATTTTCTTTTCTGTTATTCTAATTCATGATTAAGACATTGCTTTTTCACAAAAAAACTAAGTGTTGAAATATGAGTTCTTTTTTTCGTATTGCTTGTGATAATAATTTAATTTTCTAAGTGTAGCCATTGAAATCAGAAGTATATATAGTGACTTATTACGTGTAACATATGTTCAGAGCAAGGCCGTTAACTATTGGTCACTCACCAATGATCGAACTTATTACTCACAAGCTTGTCTTCCGAGATAAATTACGAGTGGGTAATAAATTCGATCATTGGTGAGTGACCAATAGTTACGGCCTTGCTCTAAATATTACATTACATGACGTCGAAGTGTCCAAGTCAAAATTATTCTTGTTCTTGATTCCCTCGGTTATATTGGAGTTCAATTTAGATCAGGCCTGCAAAAATTGCGTTTTGTGGAATAATCTAGTTCTGGCCCGCGATAAATTAAAAAAAAAATAACAGGAAATCTTTTGCACCCAGAATAAATTTCGGCGACTGATTTTGAACGAAAAATTTATTCAACCAATAATTCACCATCATTTCTTCTAATTAAGCCTTTTAACTCTCCGTAGAATTAGAAAAAGAACGAAATTTTTGGTCATCCCCACCTTTCTCTCTCTCTCTCTCTCTCTCTATATATATATATATATATATATATATATATATCAACAATTTCACACTTACACACCAAATTCCTCAAAAGTCTAACGATCAAAATGAGACATTCACTTAATTACCAATAACCTCACCCCAACCAACCCCCACGGCAACAACGAACCAAATAGAAACAGAGAATGATTCCAAACCTTTATTTCCCCTGAAGAAGTGTTTAAATCCAAACACTGAAACAAACATATGATTGTAGGGAAGAGGACATATATAGAAAAGAAATTATGTACATGTTCTAAAACATAATTTGTAATAAATATATATATATATATATATATATATATATATATATATATATATATATATATGAGTTTCTATCTCACTTGAAATCAGTAATTTCCTTTAAAACTTTACCCTTGCCGGCACTCGGCTAATTTGCTTTGATCAATGTCACCCTTAATATTTCATTTAAATTGTTACCCGTTTAGTTTAGATATTGTCACAAGTGAAAGTGGAGTACTGAAATGATCCCAACGTGACTAAGAAGGAAACACCACCTCAATCCACATGAATCTGATGCGCAGATATTTGATCCTATTTTGATTCGGAGTTCGGGTCGAAACTGTCAGCAAGCATATTTCACACACTATGTCCTAAAATTCACATCGAATTTTATCAAAAAAAAGTATTTTTTTAAATTAAATAAAATGGCTTTTTCAGAAAAGAGGTCGCTAAGTAATGTAATTTATCATCTAATAAAGATGACGATAAATAATTTATCACCGAATAAGAACGTTAACTGATGTAATTTATCATTTCATAAGGAAAGGACGTTAAGTGGATGTAATTTATAACCTAATAAAAAAGACGTTAAATGATGCAATTTATCACCTAATAAGAAAAACGTTACGTGATGGAATTTATCACCTAATAAGAAAAACGTTACGTGATGGAATTTATCACCTAATAAGAAAAACGTTACGTGATGGAATTTATCACCTAATAAGAAAAACGTTACGTGATGGAATTTATCACCTAATAAGAAAAACGTTACGTGATGGAATTTATCACCTAATAAGAAAAACGTTACGTGATGGAATTTATCACCTAATAAGAAAGACGTTACGTGATGGAATTTATCACCTAATAAGAAAGACGTTACGTGATGGAATTTATCACCTAATAAGAAAAACGTTACGTGATGGAATTTATCACCTAATAAGAAAAACGTTACGTGATGGAATTTATCACCTAATAAGAAAAACGTTACGTGATGGAATTTATCACCTAATAAGAAAAACGTTACGTGATGGAATTTATCACCTAATAAGAAAAACGTTACGTGATGGAATTTATCACCTAATAAGAAAAACGTTACGTGATGGAATTTATCACCTAATAAAAAAAACGTTACGTGATGGAATTTATCACCTAATAAGAAAGACATTAAGTGATGTAGTTTATTACTTAATAAGAAAGTTAAGTGATGCAATTTATCAACTAATAAAGAGGACATTAAATGTTGTAATTTATCACCTAATAAGTAAGGTGTTAAGTGATGAAATCAGCTAACAAAGAGGACATTAAGTAACGTAACTTGTCACCTAATAAAAAAAGTGGGTAAATTTTGTTACTGAATTTTAAATTCGTTTATTAGGTAATATGAATAATATTTGGCTTTAAGAATATTTTAGAGCCTTCTTAATTGAAATATTGAAAGATTTAGCGATATTTCCTCTGTTTTACTTCCGTTTGTAAATAAAGTTGTGAAATAAAATCTCTATATTTGCCTTGGTAAAATCCCTCATAAATCGACATGGTTATTTCTTTTAATGGTACTCAAAACGATCTTAAGAAGCTTCGACTCCGAAGTACCTAACCATATTAGCTATTAATTCTCAACTTCAATATTAACGCTATCATCCTTATTATCATCTGTGCTAATGGTATACGATCTAATCTAGTTCAATATTCTGGTTGAAAAGATAAACCCTCATTAAGTGCTCTATATTGGTAGTCTCTTTCTAAAATTTATATTTGCTACTCGTCATATTGCAAACAAGGTTACCTTAGAAAGAGTAATGATAAGCGCGCTATTCTTGATTATTAATGCTGATTAAGTAATAAGATCTTCATTAGGTGACTCATATTTGTGGCCATGTGCCAAACTAAGCTCGGCTTAATTAAATTACAGCTTTAACAAACGTCTTTCTCTACTCCTACATTCATACTAATTATTTCACTGTAGTTGTTGATAACGTCATGGTGGTCTTCACGGCAAAACCTTGTAATCAATACAAGAACAGAAAACAGACATAATGATGAAGAAATCTTTATTTTATTCACATCACTATCTCTACCGTCACAATTAATAGATTTAGAAAAATCAGATAAATGTATTTCGCCATTTTTTTACATCCTACCATCTTCCCCGTAACACATGTAATTATTGAATTTTTAGATGTCATATCCAACGTCTTTTTTTATCTGTTACGAAATAGTTAAAGTTAACTGTAATTTAGTTTATTTCAAAGCCTTGACATTAAATGTTACTTCGAATATATTTTTGCGCATCTGGCTCAAAATTCAATGCAAGTCATTGTTTTAGTTATCACTGCAAAATAATGAGTTTGCCAAGAAAAGCAATAGCAGTGTATTTTGATTTACATGCTACTGTAGAGAGAATAAAATCCGGGCTTCATTAATTTAGTGATAGTCCTTTTTTTTACTACATAATAAACAAAATTTCTCACTCAGTTATAATATCGCAATTAGTTAGTTAGTTAAGTGCCATACGTAATACACGCTTGGGCGATCATCTCGAAAGAGATGACTGACTGGGCAGAAGATTATCCCGCAGTAGTTTGCCATTGCTTTCTGCTGTAGACTGGTTGCGACCAAGACTATAGAACTCAATCTGTCCTGCTATTTAACCCATAACTGGAAGGAAGAGACGGATTAATACCTTTCCCAAGGGTATTTGCGCCTAAGTGAATACAATGGATTCAACTGGAATTCGAACTCGGCTCCCTGGTTTCTCGTTCCGAGCCGATATCCACTAGACCACAACGCAATACGATGATATAAAAAGTCACAGCACGTGAAGTCAGACAGATCTTATTAGAATTAGGATTTACGCTGCAACGCGTGGTTATACACTTGTGCCTGCCTTTTTGCTAAGATAGTTCACTATTCTAATCCGAAGTTGATTGCAGCTAAAAACAAAAAATAAATAAATAAGCCAAATATTAAATATCTAGTGAGAAACATACTCCTGAATCAAATGTCTGGCGCATCATAATCTTTCTTGCACTTTTTAGTCATGTATCGATAATTGTCAAGTATGTATTTTCACTTCTAGACTCTGAATTGTTCGCATTGAAGCTTCCGGCTCGAATGCTGGCAGTAAAGAATGACGCTTCCAAATTTCTGGAGGAGTGAATTGCTTCATGATGCCCTTTTTCTGAAAGATGGTGCTCAACTGACCACACTATTCAGTGCAGTCAACTAAATAAAAACAAACAACGCAGATGCGCGAAATTAAAAAGATATCTTGCGACAATTTATCCATCGCATCATATATATATATATATACGTATTATTCTACGTCTATGGTACTACTCAGAGTTTCATGCCCTATGCAATCATCAATTCCATATTATAAACTGACCATTTCTAGATTTGAATTTTTATTTTTATTTAGGGTTCTCGAGTTGTTTAAGGACAAGTTGTTTATAAATTATAATTTTGCTTTATCTTATTTAATTTATAATTTAACTAATAATATCCCGGCGTGGCTACGTGTTTTTAGTGGTTGTGTTGAAATGGTAAGGTCAAGTGCTTATTCAAAAATCGGAGTTAGCACCTCATAGAAAACGCGAAACTGTGAGGGCATATGATAAGGTAGAAATTACAAAAAAGACCCGGATTTTCTTAGACTAGAACTAAGCGTTTCAGAGAAATAAACGATCACAAAAAGCAAACTTTTCCATTAATTTATGCTGCACCCTCTGTATCAATTGAAATTTTTATTCGCATATCAAAACATCAGACCTTGATCTACCAGTGACTCGATTTTAACGGAGTTTGAGTTAACCATCTTGGAGAAATGCATAAAAGCGCGCAAAGACCACTCAAAACTATGTTTGTCGTTGATTTTTCACGAAGCCTATACATTGATTAAAAAAATTGTGTACATCAAAGGTTAGTTCAGACCTTGATCTACAAGTTATCCGATTTTGGTTGAATTCGCATAAAGTGTCTCGGAGGAAAAGAGTTCTTAAATTCTAAGCGTTTCGGTGATTTCTGTTTTACCCTGTAAATCGATTCGAAAGGATTTTGCGTACATCAAAGGTTCATGTCATAATCGACAAGCGATCCAATTTTGGTTGAAATCGGACAAAGGGTTTCGGAAGCAATGTGGTTCGTTAGAATAGAGACACACACAAACACACAGACAGACATACAGACATATCCATTTGTATATTTATAGATTTGCCTTATACTGAAAATTAAACAGGAAATTGCAAAGCAAAAATCATAGATGTTGAAATAAAAATAAAAAAATGTTAATGGAAGATTTTGGACGTATATTTCAAGGGAGACTACTTATGGTTATTTATTTTCTGTTGACGAAGGCTACATACGATAATATCTATATTTGTTAACATATATTGAATAGCTTTGTGTTATTATATTGAAGCATGTTCTAAAAAATATCTACATATGTGTTTGTACCTTCGTATATACCCTCGTGTATAGCCATATGTATAATCATTAATATCCACACCTATGTATATATATGTGTGTTACGGAAATTAACGAAGATTAACGAAACTGGTTATAAACCGACAATTTGAAATGATTTGTTTGAACATTATTTTTGATCGATACTCGTCTTTAAGTTGATATTCTGTTTCTAATCAAACAATATTATATATTTATTTCTACCGACCTGATTATTTGTGATTAATTTTTGTTACGAAAATGTGTGTCATTCGGCAGGATTCGAACCTGCGACCCCTATTCACATAAGAGAAGCCACCAACTGATCTGGCGCGTCTTAGATTCAAATTGTCGTAACATCTTTATATTTGTTGACATTACAATACATTTCAGAGCAGATATGGTTATTACGACGAATCGAAAATTGTGTTATATAGGCTTGATTTAACTTGATTTAACTTCGTTTAGACTGATGGTTATTCGTTGTCAAGAGGTCTAAGACGCGCCAGTTTAGTGCCATTATCCATTAATCCAACGTGCCTAAAGATTTTTCATGACAAATAAAATTAATCATTAATAATACTTAATCTTTAATTCGTGCTTCTGATCCTTACATAAGCAATGTATACAAACACTACGACCTGATATGGGGATTGAACTCACGAACACAAGAATAATATCATACATATAACGAAATCTTACATCTTATATCCAAAAGATAATTTGGGAGCCTTAAAATTAGTTTTTTTCCAAATCATTCGAGAAGAGCTCAATTCTAGATTTTAAAAATAATATAAATTCGAATGAATCAGAATAATAGCTATTGCCCATCTCAGAAGTTCAAATATTTCGAAAGTGTTTTAACAGAGGATAGAAAATGTGACATCAAAAGTCGAACACACATTAGACTAACCAAAGATGCCTTTCAAAAACTAAGCAAAGTGCTGAAAAATAGAAAAGCTTCGTTAAAAACAAAGACAAAAATGATGAATTGCTATGTAATATCCATGTACTTATATGGCAGTGATTACTAAACAACCTTCCTAAGCCAACAGAAATATGGCTATACAGGATGATAATGAGAATTTCCATGGACGAAGCGAATAAGCAACGAGAGAGTATTCAAGAAAATATTAACTAAAATAACACTTAAACTCATAATCAGGAAGAGACAGCTGAAATTCCTTGGAGATATGGAATGGGGGATTGGAAAATTTAATCCTCACGGGTCATCTTGAGGGTAAGAGAGTTAAGAGAAGGCAGCGAGTCACCTACCTGACGAATTTGTGTTAATCGATGACAGAACAGCGTTCGGGAGTCTGAGCAAAAAGTGAAAAATTGCAAATGACCACACGGATTAGGAGGCTGTAGAGAGCCATGATAGTCAGTGTATTGAAGTGACGCGGCACATAGACAGAGAACAAGAGGAAGCGTTAGAAATGTATATCTTCTTATTTTTTTTTATTATCATAAGTGAAGGTCTTGAGTAATTTGTTCAGTAAATTTGTTCAAATAAACATCGAGTAATATTTTTTCTGTGATTTTCACTATATTCATAATTTTATCTTTTATCTCACTCAATAATGCAACGCTTATTTTACTCTAGACTGGCTAATGATTTGTACGCCAAGTTCTTTTGGTTTTCAGTAGATCTGGCGATGGTATCGGAAGTGGATTTGCATCATTTTTTTATGCAAAGAATTCCGCAAACTATGAAACAATTTAGAAATTTACAAGAGTACATCGCATCCGGACCCAGGGAGCTGTGTCTAAAAGATTCTCAGAAGCCCTTAACTCCAAATGGAAACAGTAAATTTCTTAAGGATCTCAGTAGTTGTTTGCATATGTTGATGATTAACATTCCCGTATTGCGGCTCCTAACAACTTGTGACATAACTGAGACTAGCTAACTGAGAAACGAAGGAAATTTTGTTACTTTCTCATAAATTTGTTATAATCTCTGATCCTGAACAATTACCAGACTTGAAACGACTTAACTGATGAGATAACCAGTTTCGACAAACCCAGTACATGAGAAGCGTATGCTTATTATCTAGAAGTGATCTGGTGGCAAAGAGGACGGTGGTCAGAGTTCATAAAACGAGCTGAGGTGTGAGTAAGGTGCAGTCAAAGGAGGAGAATGAATCTTGGCTTAGGTTGCGCCAAAATTTTACCTAACTCAATTACCCGAGAGGAAGGAACCGGAAGAATGCGAGTTGGCCAAGGTGTCTGCTTCTGCCAAACCATCCACAAACAAGCAAGAGTTAGTCAATATATTCGCTTAACATGAGTCGAACTTTCCGATGGGATTTGCCGTAGTCTTCTTTGCTTTGGCGTCCAGCCGACCTCTGCCAACCCAAGCGTGTATTTGAATGAAAGGTGAGAAGGAACAGAACTGGTCGGACGCGTCAAACACGTGGCCCTCTACCGATGAGTACGGGATTAACACAATTGCTCGATAGAATGAACGCTGACCTATTATGATGACACGAAGTCAATTCTATTATAAGAACGTCTACAGATAAGACAAATATTCTCTTCGAGTAGGTGCTGAAAGCTTCTCGGCTGAAATAGGAAGAAATTACAAAATAAATTATCTTAGGCGTTGCTTTCGATTTTCACTCTTGCCTTGAATATGTCCTGTAAGTTGACGTCAAAAAACAACGTTTTGTGGTGCAGTGGATATCGGCTTGAAACAAGAAAATGGGGAGCCGAGTTCAAATTCCAGTTGAATTCCTTGCATTCACTTACGCACAAATACCCTTGGGAAAGGTATTAATCCGTCTCTTTCTTCCAGCTATGGGTTAAATAACAGGGCAGACTGGGTTCTATAGCCTTGTCTGGCAACCAGTCTACCGCAGAAAGTAAAGGCAACCTACTGTGGGATAATCTTCTTTCGAGACATGATCGCCCAAGCGTGTATCACGTATGTCACTTAACTGACTGGCTGACTTGAATATGTCCTGTAAGTTGACGTCAAATAACAACGTTTTAAAATAAACATATCTCAATAAGTTCAATTGATAACTATTATACTTTGATTCATTAGAATTTTTTTTTAATCATATCACCCCGAACAAGGCGGTAACGCCGCTGATGTGCAGGGGGCTACGTTGGATTATTTTTTTAAATTTTGAATTCAGTATTTTGCGAATGATCTAGAAAAAACAAACAGTAGTTTTAAGCCTCCGAAATTTCCATCTATCTATAAAATATAAGGGTTTTGCAAAAATTCACGAGTTACCTCTTTTGAAAGCAGTAGTTTTAATTTCCAAATCACTAACTTTATTTAACTTTATTGAATAGTATTGAGTTTAAACCAGGACTTATCCGATCGTAGTGATATGATGATGAGTCGTTTATATTGTCTTTGCGTAATGGATTTACGCGACCATTTAATTTCTAATAATACTAAATCAGATTAGGAAGAGGCTGATCATTGGTAGAAGAGGTCGTCATACTTTTCCTAAGCATTAGTGCAAAATATGCAGAAATTACCAAAGACAGAATTTGAACTTTGCTTTAACGATTTCATTTTTCAAAATCGAAAGTTACAAGTACGTGACGTCATATGCCGTCCTCTACAGGAGTTAGGTCAAATGAAAAATTGAGTATTGCTTCCATATCTGGGTTGGAACTGAGTAATCCTCTCTTTTCAGTTCAAAACTGTATGTGTGGTCTTGTGAGTGTTGAATTATATTCCACTTTTATCAAATACGAAACGTCGCAAGCTACCGTTTTTATTGCATGATTATTAACAACATAGGAGAAAATATTTTTCTAATCATTTCACCACAAACTAGGTGGCACCGTCACTAGTAAACAGGGGGAGAAAGAACTGGATATATGGAGTGTCTAAGTAAAGATAAAAGATGGATGGAATTCATGGAGATAGAAGATGGCAGTTGACATTGCATTTAAATTTTTAAATTTGTAGCTATCAGGGAAGCAAGTAAGCGAGAGGGAGTTCCATAGGTGGGAAGTACGAGAAAAGAAACTGTCAGAGTAGAAGAGACAGTTAGATTTATCTATTTCAGCAATAAAACGGTTGGACCTAGATGCTATTCTAGTAGCATTTTTAAATTCATATGATCGGAGCATCAGGGAAAAAAAGCTCATCAGGACGGTTACCATGAATAAAAGACAAAGGGAAGCTGCATGACATCGGTGAGAAAGTGACTGAAGGCGGGCTGCCAAGTCAGCTTAACATTTATGTAATATCCGTCATTCTAAATAACAGTGAATTCTAAATGATCTTCATACAAATGAAGAGACTTGAGGCAATAGAAAATGTAGTTATACAGTAGAACTCTATGGCTTAAACAAGTGAGCAACAACAGGTTTAAAGAAAATGGGAACAAAAAAGGAAATGTGAAATTTCAAGGTTACAAAATGGGAAAAGAAGGCTTAGAAAATCTGACACAGGACATATTGAAAGCAAGAGAGACAGTCGAAAGCAGCGCATAACATATCTAACAAGATTGTATAAATCGTTGGTAGAACAACGTTTAGAAGGTCCTGCAAAAACACAAAATTTACGATTTAAAGTAGTAGAGAGAAATGATCGTCTAAACCCTGAGGGAACACGGCACATAGAGGAAGAAAATATTAATTATATCTATTCTGAATTTTTTTAATGCTATTTAGCAATTTTCTCAGGTTTTAGAAGTAGCTGCAAGTATTTCAGCACCCTCGGATGCATAGTTGTTAGAGAAAGTTATGGTAGAAATATTTTTATCATTTCACCCCAAGCAAGTCAATAAAATCACTGAGGCACAAGGGGTTACTGAGTGTTAGACGTTACGAGAAAAAGGGAAAATTATCAAGGAGAGAGAATAATAATTATTATTAGAGGAATTTTAAAAAATAAAGATTGATATTGCATTTAAATTTTTGAAGATCAAAATTGACTGGAAAGCAGAAAGCCGGAAAAGAATTTCACAAGCGAAAGAAGAGACCTTTAGAACAGAACTTACGGTTATATCTATATATTTCAACTATAAAATGATAAGACCATACCACCAGTCTAGTCAGTCAGTTAAGTGCCATACGCGATACACGCTTTGGGCGATCATGTCTCTTTCGAGACATGACTGACTGGGCTGAAGATTATCTCGCAGAAGATTGCCATTACTTTCTGCGGTTGACTGGTTGCCAGACAAATCTATAGAACCCAATCTGTTCTATTATTTGACCCATAACTGGGGGAAGAGACGGATTAATACCTTTCCCAAGGGTATTTGTGCGTAAGTGAATGCAAGGAACTCAACTGGAATTCGAACACGGCTTCCCGATTTGTCGTTCCGTGTTGATATCCACTGCACCACAACGCACATCCAATCTAGTACTGAGCTCAAATTCGTAAAGTATAGGTATGAAAGACTCATCATCAAATACGATGAAAGTATTAATAAAAAAAAAAAAAGGCACAGCGCTGGGAAAGTGACTGAAACCGAGATGCTAGGTCAGGACCGATAACATTGCAAATTCTTCTTTCGATTTTTTCAAAACTTTCTAAATGTATAGCAGAAGCACTAGAGTAGATGTCTAAGCAATATCTAATACAAGAACAAATGGTAGATTTATAAATGAGCAAGATAGATTCTGGTGATAAAAATTGTCTCGACCTTCACAGTGAACCAACTTTCTTAGTAGCAGACTTAGTAATGGATCTAATAAATATATTTCCACTTCAGGTCAGCGGTAAACTTTCGTCCGAAAAGATGCAATAAACTACACTCTGGCATCAGCCATGCAGATGAAAGGCAAAAAAATGGTTCTCTGAGACGATTAAAAACGAGCGCTTTCGTTTTTCAGTCGTTAAAATTAACAAGTCATTTCTTGCCACAAGTAACAACAGACAATTTTTCTGATCAGCTGCCAAATTGATATTATCAAACCGATCAGACTTATCATTAAGATGGGAGTAAATAGTTTCAAATATATTGAAAACCAAGGAAAATGTCATTGTTAATGGTCAACTATTAAAACTAACGCTACCAACGCGATAAAACCTATTTTACTTTCCGTATGCAAATGTGATCACCTAGTAGTGGAGTAATAGAGATACAGTCATTGAGATTAAGCGACGTTAGTCTAATCAATACCTAAATAGGTGACTGTTTAGAGATACAAGGTAATGTGAAATTTGATGTGCAGTTGATGTAATTGGTTATGACTGGGAATTGTTCATCAGAGAGCAGAGTTCCAATTCCAGTTGGGTTCGTTGTATTTACTTACGTGTAAGTAGTATCGGGAAAAGTATGAATTTACTTCTTCTCCCACCAGATATGGGTTAATTAGTAAGACTTATATCACTATACTATTATTTTCTCAAAATAAATTTTTACATTTTGAATTTTTTCTGGATTTAAATTAGGTGCAAAGGGTTGTTAAGCCGTAAAAAACAAATCAATCAATAGTTAAATAATGTATTTTGCACATCATTAATACTGTAGTACGTTCGAATATAACTGACTGTTCAACACTTCAAGCCTTGGGTAAGATTTTGGTCTGATGTACTGATGTTGATACTGTAAATAGTTTTTCACAAACATAAAATCATTTTTAAGCCAAAATTGAAACAGTGAACCCTTGTAGTTTTTTGTTTAATGGTTGATATATTTATGCTATTGTATTTTTCAAATATACAACCCGTTTTCTCACTCAACCTTGGCATCTAAAAACTTCTGTAAGCAAATTTAAGTTTAATAGTATATTAAGGTACATGAATCGAATTTTTAGGTTAATATTTTCGTTTTGCGGTGTTGGACAAAACTACTAGCTCAACCCATTTTATATTCAATTTCTTTATCTCTAGTACCAAATTGTTCTATCAGATTCACCGAAATTGGTAACAGTGTTTAAATGCCGGAAGGGAAGTGGGAATTCGCTTACTCAATCTGTCGTCTCCTTACTCTGATATGCCACTGACAATGTCGATTTGATATGGAGCAATAAAAGTGAGTCCGTATTTTCCTAGAATTGAAGTTACTTTTCTCTTATCGACTTGCCTTTTATTTCAACGAAGAACCAAACTTACGACAGTTTACACAACCTCAAAAAATAAAAAAAACTAACCCTTGTTTCTCCTTCTTCAAAATAGTTCTAAAAGAGAAATTCAATCAGTTTGAAGCTGATCAGCACAAATCCATTACACGCCGATTATGCCTGAAGTAGCTAACCAGCTTCAAAGTGCAATTTTTCTCTTACCAACCGTTTTGTTTAGTTGAAACGGAACTTGGTCGTTAAGCGAGAAGCTTCTGTATATTAGTAATAATCTAATCGGACAAATATGCTGTCTAAAATGAATACAACATATATATATATATATATATATATATATATATATATATATATATATATATATATATGTTGTACCTACTACTGAATATCTTACATTAAGACATAAGAAAAATATCAAAATCCTAAGTGTGACAGGAGAGAAATATATATATTTTAGTGGGATTAGTTTTATTTGCGATTGGTTCATTTCCTTTTTCTTTTTATTTATTTTTGTTTTATAAAACAATATATGTATATATGAAATACTAATAGTTCAGAGTAAAAATATATAAATAAACAGTTGCATGAATAAATGCACATTTACATAAAAAAAACATAAGATGCATATCTTTTAAATATCAAAATTAGTCAGATCAGCCAATTACCCCAACATTCGGTATCGTCAAACGTTATAGATTAACTATGGAAGGACTCAAGTGAGTGGATTTCCTTAGTCCATAAAATTAAAAATAAAGAAAATATTTTCAAAAGATATGAATTCAAGAACATTTAGCCATCAATATATATAAAAAGATTTCTTAAGGCTATGGGATTTTCTATGGGCTTTGTAAATATGATTTTATATTATCGTAAAATTATACTATTCCACAATGGCGAAAAACGATTTAAAATATCAAAAAAGTGGACTTTGAAATACCGTTAAGTTCCGTCCGATGAAACTGATTTTATGAACTAATTGATCTGTATTTCTATATATATAAAAGGTAATCTGTGAGTCTGTGTGTGACTGTTGCTTATGCATGCCTACATTTTTTAAGCTACGCCATTCAAAATTTCTAGGGACACATATCTCCAGAGAAGCCAGGTCGAGACATAATTTTTTAGATTTAAGTTCAGCAATTTTCCCTTTCGCACTTTTTGGCCAATGGACACGATTGTTTTGGGACCGATAACTGAGCCGCGTTTATGTTTTGCCAGGGTCAGTTACATTTACTTCGTACTATAACTTCGGGAATGACATGAATCTTATCTCTCTCAAACTTTCTGTAAAATAATAGTTGGAGGACAGAACTAAAAAGTTTCAGTGAACCAATATTGATGCTGAGCATCAGGAAGAGACAACTGATGTTCCTGGGACATGCAATGAGGAAGGAGAGCCTGGAGAACCTGATACTGACTGGTCAGATAGAAGGAAGGAGAGACAGAGAAAGGCAGCGGATAACATATTTGCAGGGCCTGATCAGGTGGATGGCGGAACGGGGGTTGCCAGGAGCAACAGGAGCAAACATACTAAGAGCCACAAGGGATAGAGAGACGTGGAGAGCCATGATCGCCTACGTCCTGAAGGGACATGGCACATAGAAGAAGAAGAAGAAGAAGAAGAAGAAGAAGAAGAAGAAGAAGAAGAAGAAGAAGAAGAAGAACCAATCTAGGAGAAGAACTTAAATCAAAACGGTGTAGAAATCAGCGTGAAGCCACAGCAGAATCTTTCAATATTGCTATTGCTGGTGTTAAATTTCATGCCATGAAGGCCTTGAGCCCATATGAGTCACCTTGTCCCTCCAATCTAAGGAGAGCGTAAGAACGTCTTCCAGCGCCAGATTAATCTACTAAAGGTTCTGACAGACAAAGTCTTTCCAACGGTCGCGTCTTCTGTCGTGAGGTCATTGCCAGTTTGCAGATGGCAGGTCGAACTGGTAGACGTTTCTGGTAGTATCGTCGCCAGACATAAGTGAACTAGCGAACACGGCGCTGAACGACAGTGCAGACAACACAGTTTTCCAATAGAAGTGTCATATTAACGAATATATAGCTGTGAAGCGTTATACGAGTTGCTGAAATTTAAGAAGTATATCGGAGATTCTGAGATAGTGTGGAGATGTACTTCATCTGTCACGGAAGGAGATGTTGTCAGAATTGAGGATATGATCAGATTAGCCAGATTCACATTAATCAGGACAGTACATTTGGAAAACGTCTCTAATGTTTTTCTTTTCTTTTTCTTTTTTTTTTTTTTTTTTTTTGCTGTTTCTCCTAACAAGGAACCAAAATAAAATACACTGAACTACCAGCTGGTAGAAACTTAGCCTTTTATAGATGATCTCTACAAAGCTGTGACTAGAATATTATTGAAAGAGGATAATATCAAGATCAAGAAAGGAATAGAAGCAAGCTTGATTTAGCATAGCTCAAGATTTAAATAATAGGAATCAACCCTTTGCGAGTTATTTAAAGCCAGAAAATATTTTTTAAATTGTAAAATGTCTTTAGGATAATAAAGATTTAGTCGCACTAATTAACCCATATTTAGTGGGGAAGAGGTGAATCCATATATTCCCAAAGGGTGTTTGCACGTAAGATTCTCGAATAAATCCAAAGAAGTTATGTGCGATATAATTAGTCCCTTGGCTTACTCACCAACGTGACGTTGTTTCCTCTCTGTCTTTTCTACAAATACTTTCATGGCAACTGCTCTGACGAGGTTTTTTCCTCTCTGGTGCCTCGACCACATGAATTTAAACGTGCTACTAGATTTGAATCTAGGTCCCACCAATTTACCGTTAAAATATTTAAACATGAGAAAAGAAATTGTTCGAGTGTCGATTACATTCAACTATTTGAAAATATTTTTTCGCAAAACAAGAACTGTCATGTTTTGGTGTCATACCGAAACAGGACAGCTCTTGTGTAACGAAAAAAATGTTTTTATTATCAACTCTAATAAAACAAATATTACGATAGATAGATAGATAGATAGATAGATAGATAGATAGATAGATAGATAGATAGATAGATAAGGAACAGACTGTGATAGATAGATAGATAGATAGATAGATAGATAGATAGATAGATAGATAGATAAGGAACAGACTGTGATAGATAGATAGATAGATAGATAGATAGATAGATAGATAGATAGATAGATAGATAAGGAACAGACTGTGATAGATAGATAGATAGATAGATAGATAGATAGATAGATAGATAGATAGATAAGGAACAGACTGTGATAGATAGATAGATAGATAGATAGATAGATAGATAGATAGATAGATAGATAGATAGATAAGATAAGGAACAGACTGTGATAGATAGATAGATAGATAGATAGATAGATAGATAGATAGATAGATAGATAGATAGATAGATAGCCTCCTGTAGCGGATTGTCCCGATAATGTATCATATTTCAATCAAATATTTTAATGGGAATGTTTGTTTGCTTACGATTCCACAAAATTGAATCTGCTGAAGAAAACGAGTAGCAAAAGATATGAATTAGAGAAATTTCAAATTTGGCACCGGCATCCTCATCAATCAAAACATAAAGACGGAAGTCATTTCCCTAAAGACTCTGAGGCTATCGTTGGAGCAGAATTGACCCACGAGGCGGAAGCTGAAGCGTATGTGGCGGGCCGGTTATCGACTGTTGTGTGCAGAGAGGAATTTCAAGTGAACACGAAAAGAAAATTTGAAAGGTAATATTGACAGAGAAATGTTGTGTAAATAAACGACTTTGCAAATCGTTGTAAAACAAAAAAATTGGAAGATAGCGTTGGCAAAAGACTTTTTATTGGGGAGAGTGAAAAATTACATAGCTGTTTAAATTATTCGGTAATGTTGCACAACAATAAGCTCGTTTTATCGGGTGATTATATCATAGCGAATACTTTTTCAATGATTCTATCTTCAAAGTAAGTTTTCTTGTATCATACTTCTTGGAATTGGCAAACTAGGTAAACCTTTTAATAAAAATAAAGTAATTCTTATCGTCGAAGACCATATTTTTTATGAACCGTCTTATTATTGACAGAATGATAGGCAGAAATCTATAATGTATACCGAATTATTACAGAAGCTAGACAATAACATTTTTGGAAGAATGATAGGTATTAAGCTATCATTAGTACCGAATCAATACATATGTCATTAATTCCCACCATACCATTATTAGTAGAATAATAAGCAGGAACTTATCTTTAATACCAAATCAATTCATAGACCATCATTTCCCACCGCATCTTTATTAGTAGAATAATAGGAACCTATCATTAGTACCGAAACTATACATAAATTATTAATTCACATCATACCATAATTGATAGAATGATAAGTAGAAACTTATATTTATACCACCTTTTTATGAACCTATGATTAATATCAGATTTCTACTTTTATCTTTATAATTAATACCTTATTTTAAAGTGGATATTAATGTTCAAATAATATTTTACAATGCGTCCTACGTTTTAATATTCGGCTTCTAAACTATTTATAGAATAAACATTTGGATTTTTCTTTTTAGACTCCTCAAGACACTGTATATCAACTGATGGATTAAGAAAAATAAATACGTATTTGACATGTTTTTAGAATTTAGGTTCGGGTTCAACTGAAACTATTTTATTTACTTTGGCATCGAAGACAACTTTCCACAACATACTAAATAAAACTAGGATTGGTTCGCAATATATTAAGAAAGCTAGTTTTATGTTTGTAGAAATAAAAATCCAAATGTGAGCCGGTGAATGTCACCGAATTAAATCAGGAAATATAAGCAGCATTCGATATTTTCCGGGCAACTACAAACTGCGCCTCCGCCATTTTGTTTTCTTAGCACAGCAGATTAACATTTGATATATTTTATTGATTTCACAAAAGAAAAATAAACAAGATAATTTATAAAACAAAAATCTACATATTCTCGTGAGATGTTATTGAATTTTTTTCTTTTTCTGGAGAATGCTTTATCGCTGCTCTGGCGAGTGTCAGTTTAGACGAGAGACAACGAACTTAATTCATGCTGCGTAAGCGTTTTTCTTTTAATGCTAAACTTTACCTAATACAAGGCTCAAGAACCGGCTAAGGTAGAGAGTTACCATCAAAATAGAAATTATGAATGAAAGAAGTGAAATTTAGGATATATATCGCTTATGACTGGCAAAACACTCCACCGAAATTCAAACTAACAAGTCCAACATTATTGGTGATTTCAAATTCAACATATTATATTTCAGGCGAAAACAAATTCATGATTAATGACGTTCATGAAGATGGCTTACATCGCCTGGACCATTGTTCCTTACTAAAACTATCCCTACTCCCATACACATCAAAATCAGAAATATGATAGACAATTCTTCTTTTTCATGTGCCGTTTCCCTTCAGAACGTAGGCAATCATAGACTTCCACTTGGCTCTGTCTCTTGTCGCTCTCAAAATTCTTTCTCTTGGTATTTCTCCTATACCCAGCTCTGCTATCCATTTACTCAGGCCTATCAAGTATGTCTTACGCTGCTTTCTTCTGTCGCATTTTCCCTCTATTCGTCCTGTGAATTCACCAAGCCCCCATTTCCTTATTACATAACCCAGAACCGTCATCTGTCTCTTCTTTATATTTAGTATGAATTTTATCTTCGTTTTCATCCTCTCTAACAATCGTCGTTAGTCACGTGCTCAGTTCATGCTATCCTCAGCATCCTTCTGTAGAACCACATTCTGCTGCCTCAAGTCTCTCCTTTATCCTTGAGGAGATCGTCAAAAATTCACTGCCATACACAAGGACAGACATCACATAGCAATCCAGCATTTTCTTCTTTGTTTCCAATGAGATTTTTCTGTATTTCAGTAATCTGGTTACCTCTAGAAAGGCTTTCTGGGTCATGTCAATGTGTTTTTAAATTTCAACATCGCAATTTCCATCTTTTGTCAGCATGCATCCCAGGTATTTTAATTTCTTTACTTATTTTATTTTAGTTTCTCCGATCTATAGTTGGCATTTTGGGGTCTTTCTTTTGCTGATGACCATACATTCAGTTTTGTTGAAGTTTATGCTTAATCCTTTCTTCTCGCTTTCTCTTGCTACCTTCTGTAAGAGGCCCTGCATTTTCTCTTTTCTGTGTCTGCTATCAGCATTATTTCATCTGCGTATCTGATATTGTTGAGATAGTAGCCGCCAATGACGAATCCTAGCAAGGGTTTTATTTATGTCAGAATTGTTTGGCAGTATAAGTTGAATAGATCCTGTGAAAAAACACATCCTTGTTTTACCCCTTGTTCTATTTTGTATATCTGTTGAATTCACTTCCTATCCGTACTCAAGCGGTTGGCTGCCAATATATATATTCTTGATTATCCTAACGTCTTTTCCGAAAATGTCGAGGTTGTCAAGTATCTCTATTTGTACCGAACTTTGTCAAATGCCTTTGCGTAGCACAGACAGAATTTCTTCTGTGTTTCTATTTCTCGTTCAGATAGCATTCTGAGCATGAATATTGCATTGTCTTGTTCCGGTATCGTTAAGAAAGCCACACTGTTCTTGTCGTAACTCTGGGTCGATTCTGCTGCGCTCTCTGTTCATCAGAATCTAGATCGTTTTGTTGTGACTCATTAAGCTGATTGTTTTGTGGAGTTCAAATTCCTTTGCATCAGTCTTCTTATGTAATACTATGAAAATTGATCTGCTTACATCCTCCGGAACGTCGCCGCTGTTGTAGATTTTGTTTATTATTTCTGTGAGCCTGTCAATGCCAAAGTCTTCTAAGAGCGTCAACATCCCTATAACAATCTCATCGGATCCTGCTGCTTTTTTTCTGTTCAATTTGCGAGGCCAAAAATATAACTGTCTATTTTTCCCCAGTCGGGCTTCTACCCTTCGGCGGAACCACGACTGGGTTATTGCTCTCTGCTCGGAAGCAGAGAGCGCCCTCTGACCAAAGGCAGAGAGCCGACAGTGAGAGATGTAGTCGCAGCGAGAAAACTCGTTGACAACCACTATATTTAATTGTTTTTTGGCCGGGCCATATAGCCCGGAAATTCCCACTCATAACTGACCATGTGTTACATGTTTCCCTTAGTGGGAGGGACAACTAAATATAGTGGTCGCCAACTAGCTGCGACTACATCTCTCACTGTCAGCGCTCTGCCTTCGGGCAGAGGGCGCTCTGTTCTTCCGAGCAGAGAGCAATAACCCAGTCATGGTTCCGCCGAAGGGTAGAAGCACGACTGGGAAAAAATAGACAGCCATTTTTTGGCCGGTCATATAGCCCGGAAATTCCCACTCACAACTGACCATGCGTGACATGTTGCCCTTAGTGGGAGGGACAACTAAATATAGTGGTCGCCAACTCGCTGCGACTACATCTCTCACTGTCAGCACTCTGCCTTCGGGCAGAGGGCGCTCTCTGCTTTCGATCAGAGAGCAGTAACACAGTCGTGGTTCCGCCGATGGGTAGAAGCACAACTGGGGAAAAATAGGCAGACATTTTTTGGCCGGGCCATATAGCCCGGAAATTCCCACTGATAAGTGACCATGTGCCACATGTTGCCCTTAGTGGGAGGGACAAATATTGTGGTTGTCAAGGCGTTTTCTCGCTGCGACTACATCTCTGACTGTCAGGTCTCAGCCTTCGGGCAGAGGGCGCTCTTTGCTTCCGAGCAGAGAGCAATAACCCAATCGTGGCTCCGCCGAAGGGTAGAAGCACGACTGGGCAAAAATAGACAGGTATTTTTTAGCCGGGCCAAAAGAGCTGAGAGTGAATGATGTAGTCGCAGCGAGTTGGTGACCACTATATTTAGTTGTCCCTCCCACTAAGGGCAACATGTGACACATGGTCAGTTATGAGTGGGATTTCCGGGCTATATAGCCCGGCCCAAAAAATACCTGTCTATTTTTGCCCAGTCGTGCTTCTACCCTTCGGCAGAACCACGACTGGGTTAATGCTCTCTGCTCGGAAGCAGAGAGCTGACAGTGAGAGATGTAGTCGCCACGAGTTGGCGACCACTATATTTAGTTGTCCCTCCCACTAAGGGCAACATGTGACACATGGTCAGTTATGAGTGGGATTTCCGGGTTATATGGCCCGGCCAAAAAATGTCTGTCTATTTTTGCCCAGTCGTGCTTCTACCCTTCGGCGGAACCACGACTGGGTTAATGCACTCTTCTCGGAAGCAAAGAGCGCCCTCTACCCGAAGGCAGAAAGCTGACAGTGAGTGATGTAGTCGCAGCGAGTTGGCGACCACTGCCGTTCTCTGTATAGAAAGAATTATATGTACACATCAGGCGAGTCCATTCTTATGTACGAAAAGGGGTGCTCCCCAACAAATATTGACACACCTACAAGCATATTCTCCAACTACCACACCCTAATTTTCTAAGTAACCATAAATTCATTTTATATTTTCTAAATACAACATTTTAATAATTTATTTTAAAATATCACCTGATGAGAAACAGTTGTTCTAAAACAGGAAAATAAACCATTGTAATAACAAAATTACAATATATATATATATATATATATATATATATATATATATAAATCAATTTACCCATATGCACACTAGTACATAAATTTGCATGCACACCTACATACATTAATTCATACATAGATAAAACCATGGACCCATATATATATATATATATATTCATATATAAACACAACTAAAAACAAATATTTTATATATATATATATATATATATATATATATATATATAAGGAGTATCCTTTACATATAATGGTAAGATAACTTTACGAGAGCTCTAAACATATATGCATATAAATACATATAGCGCAAATATAAGAAAAATTAAGACAGACGCGTTGTTTCATGCTAATTCGGAAGTATAAGCCTATTTCAGGCGATCCATCTTCAGCTTCCGTCTTTATTCAATGAATGATTCTACATGAATGGGATTCACAAAAACCTAACCCGGAGAATAAAAAAGTAAAAAATAAAATAAAAACATATAATATGATCAGAATATAAGTGTCGCTCCCCTAAAAAAGAAAATAAGAACAATCCATCCGTTTGTCGAACCCACAGACATTCCTACAGAATCATATGCAAAAGTCGCATAGAACCCACACCAGATAACACGTCAAGACGCTAATTCATCGCCCCTAACCAAAGTTGATGCCGCCCGCCCAGAAGTCAGTGTCGGAGAAAGTTCGAGGGTAGCGGGTGGGTCAGACGAGAAAGAGGGAGTGATAAAGAAAAGAGAAGAAAGGAAAGAAAGGAGAGAGGGAGAAATAGAGCTTTACACCTTTAATTTAAAGGAACCTCATTATTACTATTTACATTTATTTGTTTTAACTTGTGTTTTTTTCCTTTTTACAAATGTATTAATATTAAAGTTTTCTCGTTTAAAATATAGTGCTCGTAAGATTTTTTCTCTAAAAATGTATTATCTGTAATATCTAACAGTAATGTATGGCTGGAACTTAATTATCATCAGACATGTATTGCTGGTAATAATTTTCCTTCAAAAATGTATTGTTTGTAATATTTTTTGACAGAAAAATGTTTTTCCCGAGAAATGTATTGCGAGTAATTTTTACTACAAGCCCTTTATGTTTAGAATAATTTCGGAACTTATTCAGAAATTATAGCTTTAAACAAAGTTTTAAAAAACAAATTCATTTAAATTTGACTAAAAAATAAATTTTGTAGTTTTTTTTAATACAAGAAAGAGACTAAAAATTAGTCAAGGAATATTTTTTCATAGTGCTCGTATTACTTTTTCTCTAAAAGTGTGTTACTGGTAGTATTTAGCAGTAATATATGGCTGGAATTATTTATCATCAAAACTGTTTTGCTGGTCATAGTTTACCTTCAAACTAACATTGTTCGTGATAATTTTCCGGCAAAGAATGCAAGATCTTTACACAGAGATGCATTGCAGGTAATTTTCTCATAAAGCCCTTTATGTTTCAATCACATTCGAAACAATAATAATAATAATAGGTTTAAACAAGTTCAAATCATCACTTTCAAGTTTTTTGGGATTTTTTTCAGTGAAGAGAAAGCTCTAGAGGGAGACAGAGAGAGAGAGAGAGAGAGGTAAAGTTTTACACTTTGATTTAAAAGAAACCAAATTATTCTATTTAAATTTGTCTATTTAAACTTAATTCTTAAGTCTAAAGAATTAAAAAATTACAAATTAAAAATAAGGTTACATATTACCAATTATTTGGTTAACAGTACAACAAAAATGATAATGCCGTATATATTTAGTACTAAGAGGAACCTATCTTTGCACACCCACCCCTCATATACACACGTAAATGCGTGCATAATTTCCTTCATACACACATGCGTATACCCATATATGCCCACGTACGCAGATACATATATACAATTACGAACGCGCATACATATATATGCACACTCAAGTACCAGCAAAAACGAATATGTAACCAATACATTATGAAAGAAAAAAAAAACAATATGTAACCAATAAAAAAAAAACTTTTAACATATATCACAATGGTTTACATTTAAACATTTAACATATATCACAATGGTTTACATTTAAACAATAATGAAAGGGGGACTGAAAGATTAACATTAATATATATATATATATATATATATATATATATATATATATAATACCAAATTCAGAGAACATGTGAAATTAATGCATAAGGAATCACTATCATTAAATATTAAATTAACAATCTATGCTAGAATAAAAATTATAAAACAATAACTTCATAAATTGTGACAGAGTAAAATCTATCAAAATTAATATTTAGATTAACTATCTAGTAACTGCATAACTTGTCAATTTAAGCTAGATTCAGTTCCTAGCAAATATTACCTTGATAATATATGCAAAATTAATTACCTAACAAATATTAATTTGGCAATCTATGCTAGATGAAAAACTCACCAAATAAGGGTAAATAACAACTGACGTCGGTGAAAATAGTCTCTCTCTCTCTCTCTCTCTCTCTCTTTACATATATATATATATATATATATATATATATATAAATTAAATAGGATTAATTCAAGGATGTTGAATGACCATTTCGATATGAAATCCCCACAGGGGATAACACATCACCTCAGCAACAAAAAAATCCTTTCTGAAACTGGAGAAAAAGTTTCCAGTTTCAGAAAGGATTTTTTTGTTGCTGAGGTTGATGTGTTATCCCCTGTGGGGATTTCATTGGTCATTCAATATCCTTGAATTAATCCTATTTAATTTATATTTGCTCTGTAATATTTTATTACATGGAGCTCTCTTCCTGTATCATTTTTTAATATTAAAATAAAATTTTAATATTAATTAGGATCGGGTTTTTGGAATTTACCTTCCTGCTTTTTCCGCTTGGATGAATATATATATATATATATATATATATATATATATATATATATAATATTACTACACATATTGTAAGGTAAATTGTGAACTATGTTTATGTCATAGGGGAATCAATCATTCTAACGGATTGAACTTTTTCTACAACTATATATACTTCCTCTCACAAGAGCAGAGCTCAGTAGATCAGCAGAGAGAGATAGGCAGAGATAGTACTGCTACCGTACGACCATTGCGAGTACCGAGTTCTAGTAATTACTTCCTAACCCGTATTTATTTGTTCTAATAACAGAGTTCCAAATATTTGTATTTTTCTGTGTTTAATATATATATGGTTATTTCCTATTTGTGTTGTTGTATTATTTCTTGCTGAACTTCTTAACTGGGTCCACGACAATTGGCGACGAAGAATCGAACAAATTCACACGAAGAGAATTAAAAAAGAAAAATATGTTTTTCACGTCAGTCGCCTACGACAAGAGGCGAACAAATACACGCAGAGATATAAAAAAAAAAAAAAGGAAATACAGCGTCCCACACAAGGGGCCACGAAGACTAAAAAAATCTACGCGGAGTTATGAAACAAAAAAAAACATCATCCCACGATAAGTGACGACAAAATATTCAAAAAATTACACGGAGATAAAGGATTTTTTCAACAACAGTCACAACGACAAAAAGCGATGATGAAACTCAAAGAATTCACGTTTTGAAACTTCAGTCGTCATACGAAGTGGCGACAAGGTTAAAGGAAATATCTCCCTGCACACCCACAGAAAAAAAAGTTTTTTTCTCCTCCTCACAGAAATAAGTAAAAAAATGGATTTTCAAGCAGCAGTTGTTAAACTGATAAAAAAACAATTCGAATTTCAACAAAGATTAGAAGAAAAACAAATAGAAATTCAGCAAAAAAATGAAACCAGGCACATGGAATTACAAGGAATTAATGCTAAAAGTGATAAACAACAAAGGACAGAACAGCGGAAAAGAGTCTACATTTTCTCAGAACGCTGAATGGAACTCAATTGAAAATTTCACATACGCTCCTGACGAGGATAAAACTTTCGAAGAGTACTTTAGGAGATACGAGGATTTTTATCAAATTGACTGAGAGACATGGTCAGACACAAAGAAATTGAGGTTGTTATTAAGAAAACTAGGGACGTCCGAACATACAAAGTTTGTTGACTATATATTGCCCAAAAAGACCAACGAATTAACTTTCGAGGAAGCAGTAAAATGCTTAACAGAACTGTTCAGCCCGAAGACCTCACTTTTCCATAAAAGTGGAAATGCTTCAACCTAACTAAGAATGACGATGAAGACTACACCACATTCGCAGCAATTTTAAATAAACACTGCGATGATTTTAAACTATCAGAGCTCTCGTCAGAAAACTTCAAGTGTTTAAGTTTAGTCCAAAGACTAGTATCAACAAAAGACTCCGAAATGAGAAAAAGAAATTTTGGCAAAACTGCAGAACGGGCCAAAACTAACGTTCCAAAAACTAGCAAAAGATTGTCAGGGGTGTTTAAGTGTCAAAAAAGACTTAAGGGACATAGAAGAATCGAGCATTGCATATATACGCAAAGTTAATAAAGACATATTTTTCACCCTCTCCAAAGAAAAGTCAAAATAGAGATACACAATTCTACCCTCTCCAAACAAAAAATCAAAACAATTATGAATTCAGCATGTAACAGAATAGCACACAAAAGTTCTCATTGCAGAGCTAGAACTGGATATATAAGCAGGATAAGAGCTGCCAGAACGGAACATGAGGCCGGAATAAACAAAAGAAAATACGTAGTAGTAGTAGAAATTCTAAACAAAAGGTTCAAATTCCAGCTTGATTCGGGCTCCGATTTGACTATCATTAGTTTACAAATATGCAGAAAACTGAATAATCCCACCATGCTACGTACGAAGAAAATTGCAAGATCAGTAACAGGGAAAAGAATAAACTCCGAAAGAGAGGTAATCACGAATGTATCATTCAATGGAAAAACAAAAAAAAACTCAAAACGTTCGTTCTAAAAAATGCACAGAACCTTTTCGGTACAGACTGGATGCAAAAATTTGACCTTATGGAACTTACCTATTAATGCTTTCTTTCAGAAAGTAGAAAGTGAACCAAAAAAGCAGAGAAATTAAAAGAAAAACTAAAAGAAAAGTTTCCCGACGTATTTTCACCAGGACTGGGTAGATGTAAAAAGGTAGGAGCAAAAATAGAATTGAAAGATGGCGCACAACCAATATTTAAAAAGAAAAGAAATGTTCCATTTGCATCAATAGGAAAAACTGATAATGAACTGGAGAGGCTCGTATAAACAGGGATTTTAATAAAAGTAGAATTCAGCCAGTGGGCTGCGCTGACCGTCTATGTTAAGAAAAAAAAACAGGTGAAATTCGTGTTTGCGCGGATTTCTCAATAAGTTTTAACAATGCAATAAATGATTACCCCTACCCGCTTCCCAGCCTAGAGGAAGTGTTCACAAGATTAAATGGCGGCAAATAATTCTCAAACATTGATCTAAGCGAAACCTATTTACAGATACCAGTGGAAGAGGAAACTTCTAAGCTACTATGCATTAACACACACAAAGGATTGTATAGATTTCAAAGGCTTGCTATTGGAATTAAAGTAGCACCAGCAATTTTCTAACAAACGATGGATACAATGTTAACAGAATTAGAATGTGCCATAGCATATCTGGACGACATTCTGATAAAGAGCAACAGCGTCGAACAACATGCGACACAGATTCAGGAAGTATTCATGCGAATACAAAGCTATGGATTCAAAATTAAAGAACAAAAATGCGACTTTTTCCTAAAAGAAATTAAATACCTGGGGCACATTATAAACAAGAATGGAAGAAAGCCGGACGAGGGAAGAGCGGCAGCAATAAAGGATATGCCGACACCAAGAAATATCGCGGGACTACGAAGTTTCCTTGGATTGGTAAACTATTACCAGGAATTCATTGCCAATATGCATAAATTGCGTGCTCCATTAAAAGATATCCTCTAAAAAGAAAAAGAATGGAGTTAGATAGCACAATGCCAAGAAGCGTTTGAAAAAATTATTAAAACATAACGTCAGACTTGTTTTTGACACACTACGAACCAAAATTAGAACTTATAATAGCGAATGACGCGAGCTCGTATGGTGTAGGTGCTTGTCTATTACACAAAATGCCAGACGGAAAGAAAAGAACACTGTTACCAGCGGAAAAAACTATTCACAAATTGAGAAAGAGTCTCTAGGGATCATATTTGCTGTAACCAGATTTCACAGGTACATTTATGGAAGACATTTCACTCTGCAGACTGATCATAAACAACCTTCGGTCCAAAGAAAGGCTAACCAACATATACAGTAAATAGACTCTTACGATGGGGAACCATATTACTTAACTACGACTTCAAATTGGAATACCTGCATTCTAACAAGATTAGACACGCACATTATACAGATTAGTGTCAAAGAATAATGAACCACTGGAAGATTGGGTAATAGCTGAACTACAATCAGAAGGCGAAATGAGAACAGCACTGGAAAACACAGTACGGGAGCTGCCAGTAACGTTATTAGAAATTACGAACGAGGCAAAAAGGGACGACTTCATTAGAACTACAAAGAAAAAATACAAGAAAAAGACAGTAGCCTCTCCGACAGTTTTTCGCTTTGCGACAACGTATTAATGTACAATGAGAGAGTTGTAATACCTAAGGCACTTCAGAAAAGAATACTAAAGGATTTCCATATACGACATCCTGAAAAAATCGTATGAAATCTCTAATGAGAAGCTGCGTTTATTGGAAGAACATGGACAAAGATATCACGCAAATGGTTGAAAGATGTAAGGGTTGCGCCTTAACTGCCAGGGCACGCCCAAATAGCAACACACCATCAGGACTGTCACCAGCAGAGCTGATGTTTGTGAGAAAAATATAATCTGTATTCGACAAATTACTGCCAAAACAAAACAAAAAACAGCCAACGTCATTCGTACCAAAGAAGACTTTCAGACCAGGAGAAAGAGTGTATTATAAAATGTTTAAAACAAAACGTGCTACTGGGAAGCCGGTACAATAAATAATAAGATCGAAAATATGCTATACATGATTCAAGGTCCAGAATACACGCACAGAGGGCATATAAATTAAATTAGAAAAAGGCGGTTAGAGGAAACCAACACGCTACCGCAAGAAGAAACTATGGACAGGATCTTTGATACGTTCGAGTTACAAAGACCCTAAACAGTGCCGGAAACTAGAAAATCTGATAAGAAAAGACATTTCACCGAATCTTTGATGATAAATAATAAAAGAAAGATATATTAAAGAAAGAACTTGAGAGGTGGGTGTCATGTAGGCATCACCCATTACAAAGGATTGAACTCTTCCTATAACTATTTATGCTTCCCCTCACAAGAGGAGAGCTCAGAGTGAGATAGATCAGCAGATCAGCAGATCAGCAGGGAACGATAGACAGAGATAGACAAGACTGCTACCGTACGACTATTGCGAGTCCCAATTTGTGTTTTATTTAAAACCCCGTATTTATACGTTCTACTAACAGAGTTCCAAGTATTTGTATTTTGGTGTGTTTAATATATATATATATATAACATGGATAACCTCTTAAAAATATATATATAACATGGATAACTTCTTACAAAACAAAGGACACCAAATAAAAAAAACACAACTTATCTAAAATAGAACACCAAGCCATCTATACACTTAAAAACAACCGAGCCATAATTATCGTACCAGCCGATAAGGGCGGAGCTATAACCATCTTAGACACTAACAACTATAGTAAAGAAGTAGAATCACAACTTCAAAATAACAGATTCTATGTACCCTTACCTCTAGATCCGACTAGCACTTACAAAACAGAATTATCACTTCTCATTCAGAACCTGAACCACAACATAAAAAATAAATAAAATTTCTTATTCCTGAGAACTCTAAAACAGAAACATTCTACACTATCCCAAAACTACATAAACTCCCCAAAATCATTTCAGAAAAACACCCTAACACCTCTTCATCCAACCCACTTCAAGCTAAACAATCAAATAATGAAGAGATCTATAAAATTTCAAAAATCCTATAAATCACACCACCTGGCAGATCCATAATATCAGGCATTGGTACCCTCACAGAACTTATATCTGGGTACATAGACAATATCCTAAAACCTTTATTGCCTGACATACCTAGTTATATTAGAGACACTACTGATTTTCTCAACAAATTACAAAACATTAACTTAGTCCACAATGATAATATCCTAGTAACGATGGATGTTACGTCTCTGTACATGAACATTCCACATGTTCAAGGAGTATCAGCTTGCCATGAGTTCCTTAGTAATAGCAAATTACCTAACAAATTACAGATATATGCCAATTAATAAATTTCATTTTAACACAATAATTTTAAATTCAACAACAAACACTATTTACAGATTAATGGCACAGCAATGGGCACGAAAATGGCACCTAGTTATGCCAATATCTTTATGCACATTCTAGAAAGGAAGATACTAGACAATTCAGAATATAAACCATCACATTATTTTAGTTATATTGATGACATTTTCTTATTATGGACTCATGGATTAGAAAAATTAAAAAAAGCTTTTTTACTTTCTGCAACAACTTCCACAATACAATTAAATTTAACATGGAGTACTCATACACATCCGTCCCTTTCTTAGACGTCATGATAAAATTAAACAAACATACACTTTCCACCAGTCTATACAACAAACCCACAAACCAACATAAATTCCTACACTTTAATAGTTGTCATCCCCTTAAATTAAAATATCTATCGTATACAGCTCATTTCTAAGAATCAAACGTATATGCTCAGACCATCTAGATTTTCTATACAACATTAACAACCTAACAAAGCAATTTCTAAAATATAAATACCCAATAAAAATAACAAAAGAAGCACTAAATCAAACCATCCACATAAATCGTAACACACTTCTCACATACAAGAAAAGAAAAAACAACAACCGAAATCCCATGTTTTTTAACCACACTCAATATTCCCACACACTTATTCAAAATTTAAAAAATGATTACAAGAATCTCCAATCAAACAAAAAAATCAAAGACATTTTCGATAAACCACCCATAAATGCAATGAAACAAACACCCAACATATCAGCTATGCTCACTTCTACCAAATATCTAAAAAATACAAACCTATCAGGTAATTTGAAATGTAGGAAATCCCGTTGTTTAGTTTGCAAACATTTAGTAAACGATGCAGTATTTTCTATACCCAACACCAGCATCAAATTACACCCACACGCCTCACATGTGACAGCCAAAATATAATATATTTTCTCTTCTGTTCAATATGTCCAAATAGTGGATATATTTGTGAATCTGGAAACAGTTTCAGATTCCGTTTCAATAATCATAAACTAAGCATACGCCAAAACAAACCTTATTCACCCAGAGCAGAACACTTCAATCAACCAGGAAACACATTAGAAAACTGCAAATGTTTACTGATAGATTCCGATTTTAGTTCTACAAACTCACGCATAAAGACAGAAAAATACTGGATTTTAAAATTAAATACATACAGGCTAGGGTTAAATAGGGACTTCGGTGTTTTAAATCTTTATAAATATTTCAATAGTTAAACATTTTTTAGATACACTTAAAAAAATTTTCTTTAAAACAACATTTCAAAGTATTATTATAGATAGGTTTACGTTTACAAACATTAAAAAACTCTATCGCTTTCTACGTCACGTGATGTAAACATCTCTCGACGAACGCTCTCGTGGCAAACGCTTCTAGTTAAAATTTTAAAATCATTTTTTTCTGATGAAAGGCAGAGGCCGGCCTGAAATATCAAATATATATATATATAATATAATAATATATAATAGAAATAAATACTGTAAAAAAAGTACATTTTTAAACTTACAACTTTTTAGTAGTTTTTCCAATACATATTAAGACAGTATACGTGCATCATCATTATGCTCTCTCTCTCTCTCTCTCTATCTCTCTCTCTCTCTCTCTCTCTATATATATATATATATATATATATATATATATATCGTTATTTCCTATATTGAGTATTGTTGAATGAGTTCTTAGTAAACCCGATATAAATTTCTTTAATACTAGGATTTTCAAGTTAAGAAATAGTGCAAAGATAAACTAGAGAACTAGTTAATATATATATATATATATATATATATATATATATATATATATATTAACGAAACTTGTTTATAAACAACCGACAATTTGAAATGAATTGTTTGAACATTATTTTTTATCGATACTCGTATTTAAGTAGATATTCTGTTTTTTAATTAAGCTGCATTATATATTTATATCTACCGGTCTGATTATTTGCGATAAATTGTTATTACCAAAATAACAATTTATAATAATTCGCAGGTTCGAATCCTACCAAATGGCACACATTTTCGTAATAACAATTTATCGTAAATAATCAGACCGGTAGATATAAATATATAATGCTGCTTAATTAAAAAACAGAATATCCACTTAAATACGAGTATCGATAAAAAAATAATGTTCAAACAATTCATTTAAAATTGTCGGTTGTTTATAACTAAGTTTCGTTAAAATTCGTTAATTTCCGTAACGTGTTTACATTTGTTGACATTACGATACATTTCAGAGCAGATATGGTTGTTTGCGATGAATCGAAAATTGTGTTATATAGGCTTGATAATAACCTGGAGGCTATTCGTGGTCGAGAGGTCTAAGACGTTATCAGATCAAATGATTGCTTCCCCTATCTAAATAGGGGTCGCAGGCTTCGAATCCTACTGAATGGCACACATTTTCATAATAACAATTTATCGTAAATAATCATGCCGGTAGTTATAAATATATAATGCTGTTTAATTAAAAAACAGAATATCTACTTAAATACGAGTATCGATAAAAAAATAATGTTCAACCAATTCATTTCATATATATTTATAATTGGTAAGTTTTTGGTTATAATTAAATTGGACCAGTAAACAGTTGTATTAAAATGTTCAATGCATATATATTGTAGAACTTTCGAATATTTTCCATTTGGAAATAAGTTATTTCCGCAACCTAGGTTTTCAACCTTTCGTATATTTAAGCGATTTACAATAAATTTATTGTAAATTGTCTGAAGATACCGAAGGGTTAAAACTTAGGTTACGGAAATAACTCCTTTTCAAATGAAATTATATTAGAAAGAGAGAGAGAGAGAGAGTGAATTTTTTAATATATTTTTAAGCTGAATTTTATAACCCAAATTGAAAAATGATTTTGTAATTAGAAATTATAATTACAGAATGCGTGCAAAGTTCACCAAAAACTGAACAATAATTTAAAACAAGATAACAGTAGTCCGAATCAAGTTAAAATTGAATACTGCGCAAATATGAAAACCTGTTAAATATGGTATGTTTTGCTATTTATCAAAAGTCATCATAAATACTAGGGAAATAACAAGTGATGGTAATATTAAGATTAATTGTGGAAAGTCAAAATCTTGAATTTTTCCCTACTAACTTTTCAAATTACATGTGTTATTCATTTTAGTTGCTACTACTGTTAGAGGACTTCAAGTGATGCGATAATTGTTAAACAGTAAAATTATTTTTGATTCTGCATCGCCAGTCTGCTGATTATGACGAAGTGCAATTCTCACTGATACCTGTAGTTGAGTACGATTGGTGTAGAAAGACTCTCCAAACAAACTGTAGTAATTTTTGTCGGGCTGGCAAAGTGACTTGATGTCTGGTGTTACTCGGATGAAAGACAATATAGTTTTGATTGGCCAATTCCAGGTTTTTCTGCTGATTGCTGCCTGTAATTGTTCAACATAGGAACAGTTAGTTAGTTAAGTGGCCATACGTAATACACTGACTGGGCAGAAGATTATCCCGCAGTAGGTTGCCATTGCTTTCTGCGGTAGACTGGTTGCCGACCAAGGCTATAGAACCCAATCTGTCCTGCTATTTAGCCCATAACTGGAAGGAAGAGACGGATTAATACCTTTCCCAAGGGTATTTGCACGTAAGTGAATACAATGGATTCAGCTGGAATTCGAACTCGGCTCCCCGGTTTCTCGTTCCGAGCCGATATCCACTGTACCACAACGCACATCCACAGGAACAGTACTTGTCTTAAATGTCTGATTTTTTCTGGTTTTGTGGATGGAACGTCATCTTCTGTTGCTAACCGGCTTTTTGAATGGTTAACGATGTCACATTTAATTTTCCCCAAGACTTTTTTCGATTCATATTGTTGCAACCAACCTAGTTTTCATAGTAAAAATCAGCCACCTCGACCTGATGTAACGTTTAGCAAGCTTCTCTCACTAGAATAATTACAAAAGAGTAATGATTTCGGTCCTTACAATGTGCCCCATACATTCGACATCCGTACTACATCTAAGCTGCGCTTAGAAAATCACTATTACTTTAAAAATTACTTTTGTAAATGTGGTTCATTAATTTTTTTTTTCTGTTTAATAGGGAAGCACTGAAATATTATCTTGATACATCTATCCAAGTATTTTCAGTGCTTTATGTTGCTCATATGAAATATATGAAATATCTCAGCGAAGTCCTTTGTTTTGTAACCCGGATTATTTTCAAGCAGCCTTTTGATTTGGTATATCATCACCAGTTTCAGAATTGCCGGAACATTAGATGTCTCAAGATTTAAAAAAATCCACTTCTAATTACTTATGAACAATATTCTTAACTACAGCATTGTTTCCATGAACGATTCATAACGCTTTTACTGTTTATACAGCATTCTTTCAGTTCCAACAATAAAATAGCATCAAATGACAAAATACACCCAATAATCGTACTGAAATAACACTTTTCAGAATATGTATGCATGCCAAATAAATAAATGAATATATATATATATATATATATATATATATATATATATATATATATATAGACTACCGGGCATAATTATTAGTCACCCCAGTTGTTTAAAAGAAATGATGTATTTCATACTATTTTTAGTATTTATTTGCCAAGTGAATAATTCTAAATGAAAATAGAATGATGCATTTGTTAATACTGCACAATAACATGTGCATCAAATGAACTGTTCTAGTGTCCAGTTTTTTTTATCTCTTCGCCATGCTCGTCTCCTCTTCTTAATAACTGGGCTACGTAAAGGCTTTATGGCTGCCTTGTAAAATTTTGCAAAGTAATAATAACAAAAGAACCATTCTATTTTCGTTTTTGGAAATTAATACTAAAAATAGTATTAAATACATCATTTTTTTTAAAACTAGGTTGGCCTAATGATTATGGCCGGTAATGTATATATATATATATATATATATATATATATATATATATATATATAAAGAACTGAGAAAGTTTTATTCATTTATCTGACAGATTTTATTGACTAGTGGTTATTTTTAGTCGATACTCATATTTGAGTAGACGCTTCGTTTTATTTATTTCACGGTATGCAACAATAAATAATTATATTGTTTGAAAAATGTACAGAGCGTCTGGTCAATTAAGGATATGCGCAAAAAATAACGTTTATGTAACACACTCACACAGATAGATAGATAGATAGATAGATAGATAGATAGATAGATAGATAGATAGATAGATATGAAGCAATTCACAGATTTTTAATTGGGCATACGTTTTTTGTCGATATTTCTGGGGGTTTTTTTTGTTTATTTGTTTTTGTTTTTTTGTTTTTTTTTACATTTCTTAAATTGAAAATCTAAACCTAAAATTCCAAAGTTTTATTTACAAAGAAAAAACTGAACGCCCACCGGGACTCGAATTGACATTTCCTTTTTAATCTGAGAAATTACATTCCAGTTAGGCCCTTACTGCAAAACATGGCTCACTTATCTTATTTAACTAGTATAAATCTTTTATCATAACCTTGAAATGTTTGTGTCTGCGAAGTTAATTTTCGTGGCCAGAAAGTAAACAAAGCAATTTTTAAAGTGATTATTGTATTAATTTCTTAATTTGACATTATTTCCTATTGTAAAATTTAATGAGTACACATATTTGAGTCGACATCATTGTTTTTTTAAACATTGAGAATTAGATTCGTCCAGATATCGGAAGTGCTATTAAAGAAAATGTGCCTCTTCATAGAAATCGAACCTATATTTCTTTGTTAATCCATTTATCATTAAATTACAGGAAGCTTATATTTTGGGGAATACATTTTATTGGGTTGGGTTATTTTATTGGATTTACCTAACTCGATTTCATCTCTCACTGACTTCTGTTTTTCTATAGTGTTCCTGTCTTTAACGTCCCATTCCCACCCCAATCTTCTCAACTTATCTCTCCCCAACCACCCGTTTTTTAATCATCTCGTGTCTTACTTTTTCTTTTGTCCTCAATTCCTCTTTCTCTGTCCATACATTTCCTTTGGAGTATTTCGCTATCACTTCCGCTTCCTGTCGTTTTAGATCTCACTTAATTATGCCTACTCTTTGCTTCATTCGCACACTGATTCTTTTGTGGTAATCTGTTTTCTCCTTAATCCCTTTAATTTTCGATACGATACCCTATAACTACGCGTATCAGTTTCCTAATTTTGGGCACCCGAAAAATAAATCCTTTTGATAAACGATATTCTTCCGTGTACGCACGTTTAATATAGCTTCTTTTTAATCAGCTTTTCGGTGTTTTCATATTTGTCATTTTCTGAATTACTCTCGAATTCATTGGCAATTTTAGTGCAACCGCAATTTTTCTTTTGCTTTTTTTTGTTTTTATCGACTTCATCGCTTTTACTATGTGACGAGAAGCGAAAAGTGAAAAATGGCTCAACACTTTAAAAAGTCTTGTTTGAAGAAAATTGGGTGTATGGGCGGAGATATGTACGACTGAAAAATTGAAAACTATTAAAAAATACATAAAAGAGGAAAAATCAGAGAGTCTGGTAAATAGTGTGATGGAAGAAAAAAACTTAAATTAATTTCAGAAAAATGTGCTAGAATTTACTGCAACAGGCGGCGAAAATAAAGACGACAAAAAAAAACGTCAAACTTAATTGAAAATACACAATTCCGCCAATGGGGATAGTACAAGTACATTGTAAAACAATGGCGTGCTGTTAAAAATTCAATTTAGACCCAACTAAAAATATTAATGAAGACAACACAAGATGTTTACTATTTTTTATGAGTTTTGTCGTTTTCTGTTTATTCTAACATTCATATATATTTTTAGATTGTTTTTTATTACAATGTTTCCTTGAGAAATTCTTTGGTCATTTTCTGTAGCAATTCGATACTGTAAGAGGCACAGTCCAAATACAGATTTCCACCCTATCTGACATTTGAGTATTTCTATAAAACATTTCGTAAGGCAAAACGACAAAAAACAAAGAAGTCTCTCCTGAAATCCATAAGTATGGACCAAGCAAGTCTCCCTGAAAGTAATACACTGCGCCTCCTCGGCCTTAACCTATCTTCCGACCTCAAGTGAAATCACTACATTGAATCAATAGCTAAATCCACTGCTAGGAAAGGTTGGATCACTGTGTCGGGCCAGGAAGTTTTTCCGCCTGCATCCATTTTGCACATACAAAAATCAACAATACGGCCGTGCATAGATGTGGCTTCCCTGTGTCTCTTCTATAAATATTTTCGTGGCTTCTGCTCTTACAAACTTGGGTCACTAGGGCCGCTCCCACAAGACTTTATTCGGGTAACCAGACTGGTAACAAGGTCCCATCCATTTACAGTTAGATCAACCAAATGCAGGCGACAATTCTACTCCATTAGCTCCTTTTCTCGCGCTTGCCGCCTGTGGAACTCCCGTCCATATACTTGCTTTCCTGACGGCTACAACCTCCAGGAATTTAAATACAAATTCAATTCCCATCTCTTATCAACTTACCTCCAGTTCTTTCTACACTTTCACCCTGTGTATCTTGTTCTTTTCCTATCTCTCTACCTTCGCAACTGTCTTCACTCCTGTGTTCACATTTTTCTCTTGCCATTTCTTTCACACCCACTGTAGCTGGTTCGTCTTTGTCTTCACTCTCCTGCTGCCTAAGACTTTAACTCTCTTATGTAGCCCCCTGCCCATCAGTGGCGGTACCGCCTGGCTTGGGGTGAAATTATTTTTTAAAAAGTCGAATTTATATTAAGAAAACATCTGAAGACGACAAACAATCATGCATGCAATTTCTACTACGGCTGAAAGTTATGTAATAGTCTTCTTGAATATGGTCAAAATTAAGCCATTTTGTTTTTTATTTATTTTTACCCTCTTTTATTTTGCCCGTTTTTGTATAATTTCTAACTTTCATGTCTAATTTGAAGGATTTTTTCCTAGCAGAAATCTCTTTGACTAGACTTAACTAAGTTAAAACTTAGCAAGTCACTAACCTTGTTTTTTTTTCAATTGGAGTAGATGGACTTAACTATCGCCCGGTTCACACTCCACCCACGTCTATTGAACAGGTGAAGAGGTCCATCCCTTGTTCCTTGTTTAGGACGTGGTCTCCGGCTTTCTCTTTTCCAATCTTTTTACTCCTACGTAGCCACCTACGCTTCAGTGGCGTTACCGCCTTGCTCGGGGTGATATGATTAAAAAAATAAATGACCGAATGATATGACTTTACTCTTAAAAGGATATTTAGGTTTGTAGAATGTTTTCAGTGTTTTTAAAGAATTGTAGAAAATACGTGAACTGGTCAATTTTTCCAGCTTTGCTCATTAGCCATAGAAGAATCACGACTTTCGACATGGAAAGAGGTACATTTAGAGGAAGATTCGTTTTTTTTTCTAGGAACGCTCGAAAAGGAATAGCAATTACCTTTTCACTTGAAACCATTCGAAAAAAATGGAAACGGGTAATAATGTACGTATGTTTCTTGATGTTTTTGGCGAAATGGCATCAATTGAAATTTCGAAATAAAACATGTATCTATAAAGATTTAATTACATTTAATAATAATGGTCTGGGAATACTCAAAAACTAGTAGTAATTCTTTTTCTTGCTTGAAGCTATTTCGTTTAACCAGGAAAACGTTTTCTAATGTGTGTATGTTTTTAAAGTGCAATTGTATCAATGTGATTTTTTAAATCAACCTTATATACATCCATGAAAATCTGATTAGACTTAATATTAATGGTCTAGAAATGCTCAACAATAAATCATAATTACTTCTTCAGTGGAAAAGATTTCGAATAGCGACGGAAACGTCTACTAATGTTTGTTTTATTATGAGACGAAATGGTATCAATTCAACTTATATATATATAGTGATTTTCTAAGCGTAACTTATGCAGCACAAGGCCGAATGTATGGAGCATTCAATGAGGATTGAACTCACTACTCAGTCGAGATAAACTTGCTAGCCATTTCAGCACGTCGTTAACCATTACAACACGTCGAAATGCCCGCGAAATTATAGCTAAGTACAATCGAACTTTCAGAATCCAACGTACTGTAATGTATCAATAACAATTTAATGAGATTTAATACTTAATAATAACAACCCAAGAAGATTGTTATGAAGTGGGGTTTTCTTCGTATTTTATTAATCTAGTTTTTTTTTTTGTTTTTTTTTGTTTCACATATCGAGAACAACATTACCCTTCTAAATAAGCAGCCATTTACATTATCATTAGAAAGACATTTGTTTTTAATAGTAAACTCAGAAAAACAAGAACCTGAAAGAACTAAGTGTTAAAAAAAACCCAGAAGAAATGGCTAGTCATTAACTGTAAGGTAGTGGAATGCATGACCTTTTGAGGGAAACGCAAACTACAAAGCAGTTGAAACATATAATAAAAAAAGAGATAGCATAAATTTATAGAACGAGAGAATGTGGAGAGCTTGGAGATTTTGACACTCATGGGATACATCGAAAGCTAGAAAAGGTTGGTTGGTTGGTTGTTTTACTTTTATGGCAAATCAACCTGGGCAGGTAATTTATTGCCAACTAAACTTTATTTATTTATTGCTGGTAAAACCTTTTTCTTTCAACAATTTATTGTTGTTTATATAAGCTTTGTTTCTTGTAATGCATTTTTCTTTTCGACTATCAAGAGTCAATGGGATTTGTTTGAAAGAGCAAAGTCCTAAAAAAAGGCTTACTCTTGTTATTTAACCCATAACTGGAGGGAACGGACAGATTAATACCTTCCCCAAGAGTAAGCAGTACTTAAGTGAATGCAGGATATTCAACTGGAATTCGAACGCGGCTCACCAATTTCTTTTTCCGAGCCGATATCCCATGCACCACAATGCACATCCGTCACTATACGCCTACAGCACCTCCACAATGCACATCCGTCACTATACGCCTACAGCACCTGGTATTCCCAAGCGGTAACCCATCTAAATACTGACCAGGCTCAACGTTGCTTAACTTCGGTGATCGAGCGAGAACCGGGGTATTCAACGTGATAGGCCGGAAGCAGCTAAGGAAGGAGGAAGCAGTAAGAACATATTTCCCGAGCTTGTGTAAAAACATGAGAGAAGAAAGATAAACAGGGGCGATAAAAGGTTAAAATAGAAAGTTGTGGCGAGACCTGATCAAATCTACCTAGAGCTTGAATATAAAACAAGATGAAAGTTTAGCAGTGAATATTGTTACTAAAACAATGTTTCTATGCGTTCTTAAAATGTTTATCAAACGTTGACTGTTTATTGGCACAGGTTTTAAAAAACGTGTTTCTTTCATAGTAAACTAACAGTATAGCCCGGCTATATTCGAACTATTTGCAAAAGGATCCATGGTGTTCAAATTAATATTTGCTATTATTGTCTGATATAATCATAGGGATTGATGGTTTTTCTAGACTCCAGGAAAGAGACAGCATTTCTTTCTTCTTTTTTCTGCTTCTATGTGACGTGTCACTTCGAAACATGGTAGATCATGGCCCTCCACAAGTTTTTATCCTTTGTAACGGTTAGTAAATTTAATCTTTTCGCTAACTCTCTTAAACCCGGCTCCCCCAACCATTTACATATGCTTGTTAGGTAGTTTATACGCAGCTTTCACTTGTCCCTCTTGCCTTCAGTATTTCCTGCAAAAACATTGGAGTAGATAGACTTCATTGGAGTAGAGAGACTAAACTATTTCCCGGTTCACACTCTACCCACGTCTATTGAACAAGGTGAAGAGGTTCATCCCTTGTTCCCTGTTTAGGATGTGGTTTCCGGTTTTTCTTTTCCAATCTTTTCACTCTTTATTTTATTTTATTTTTATTTTTATTTTTCAATTGGAGTAGATAGACTAAACTATCGCCCGGTTCACACTCCACCAACATCTATTGAACAGGTGAAGAGGCTCATCCCTTGTTCCCTGTTTCTCTTTTCTAATCTTTTTACACTTACGTAGCCCCCTGCGCATCAGTGGCGTTATCGTCTTGCTCAGGGTAATATGATTTTTAAAAAAAAGTGTCAATCTTACTAAGCCCTCTTTTCTCATTGTGTACCCTTAAAAATTTTAACTGTCTCTTTCTGATATTTAGTTTTTTCGGCATCTTTTTGAAGAATTTTTGTTGCCTGAAGTCTTTTCTTCATCTCTGAGAAGATTGTCCAGCATTCACTGCCGTATGCAAGGACCGATATGCCGCGGTGGCTAAAAACACATCTGCACAGACTGAGGTGACCTAATTTTATACAGGATCGATAATAGCATCGTTATCAGGAAAAGGTGGTTCACGTAGTTCATCTTTCATCGACCCAAACATGTGAAAACCAGAATGCACCGCCAAATTCCCAAATTATTTAATGGGTTGTATTAGTACACATCCTAAAACATGTCAGAGTGGTTAGAACGTTCGCTTTCCGACAATGAGATCCCGGTTCGAATTTCATCATATGACTGCTTGATGTTATCGGTCTTGATGTTATCGAGGAGGCAATACCTGCGTGTTGCACATTTGAAAAATCCATACCACGGGTGGACCCAAGCCTGTGTTTTAAAATGGGTAGACAGAACTAGTTGAGAGTCGTCGAGGGTTTGAGCAAAATGGCGTAGTTCAGACTATTTATTACGCCAGGGAAAGCAATTTTTCTTTTTTTAACTTTGATCTGCTCAGCATAATTTCCGTATAAACTACAAGTATGCTTTGTGAATGTTAAATAAATACATATATGCCTGAACAAACGTATTCAACAGTCGCCTAATGCAACTGAATGTACTTGTCTACGAGCAGCCAGCCATAATTACTATTACAGTCGAGCTAATTATCCAAAAGATAAAAGGTTTTCAAAGTAGTGTCGAACGTGGCATTATTATCGTGTTACAACTGATGGATTGTCTTCTCTTACTTGGATCTGGAAATTTGGCCTTTCAGCTTATCAAGAGGATGTAACGGTCTCACTTGATATAGTGAGTAATTGTAATATTAACCGTTTTCTTATAATGAAACATTTAATATGCATTTACCGAGCTATCACTGCTACTGTCTGTTGAAATTATATTTCCCTTAAATGATTTCTTTTAGGAAAATACGTTTCTTAAGGTAATTGTTTACTCTTTCTATTGCTTGGGTTCTTCTTAACCTTTTGCTTGACTTAGTGCGTAACAATAAATTGTTTATGTCATTATTATCTCTTCCAGTTGCATGCGTTATCCATTTAAGCAGCTGCCGTTTTAGAAAGTCTCAAGTGGTGTGTTCTAGGTTATTTGTGACTCAGTAGCGCTAGTCCAACACGTTCGGTGAGATATGGTCCTCAGTGAGCAAGAGTCTTCATTGATTTGAAGCCATCTTTAACTATCAATCTTAGTAAAGGATTGCATGCAACTGACTATTTAGATATTTTTAATAAGTATGGTGCCATGTACAACAGCCATACAAATGTCTCGATTGGACGAGGTTATTTATGAACATGACCCTACCTTATAGATTAATGCTTTGCTCTTGTAGCAACTTTCGGTGTAAGGTCAAACTGCCCCTTGTAAATTTGTGGTATTGTGGTGTATTTTTTTTAATCATTTTACCCCAAGCAAGGCATTCCACTGCCATAATTGCGCTTGGGGCTACATAGGGGAAGGTAAATAGAAAAAGTGGTTAGATATAGGAAATGTCAGAAGGGGTGTGATAGATGGGTATGGATACGGAGGCTGGGGGTTGGGTGGATATGAAGTGTGTTTGAAAAAATGGAAGCGAGTTAGTGTGTTAAGAGGTGTCTATTGACCTTACATTTAAACTCCTGGAGATTGTAGCCGTCGGGGAAGCAGTCATGTGGAAGGGAATTCCACAGTTGGGAAGTGCGAGAAAAGAAACTGTTGGAGTAGAAGTTGCGGTTGCATTTTATCGGTTTCACTGTAAAAGGGTAGGATCTAGTTGCTAATCTAGTATCTCGTGCAAATTCGAACTTAGGAGGCACCAGTGATCTAAGTTCATCGGAGCAGAAGCTGTGACAGTATTTATAGAACAGACACAGGGAAGCCACGTCGCGCCGGTGAGAGAGAGACTGCAGGCGGTCTGTCAAGACGGTATCGATCACATTACAGACCCTCCACTGTACCTTGTCGAGAAGCCCAAGGAGAATAGCAGGGGCACCCGACCAGATATGGCAACAGTATTCAATGCACGGGTGGATGGTAGATTTATAAACGTGCAGGATAGATTCAGACGGAAAAAACCTCCGGGCCCTGCACAGAGAACCGATTTTCATAGCAGCGGATTTAGCAATGGATTCGATATAGTCATTCCACTTGAGATCCGCTGAAAGTGTGAAACCAAGGAGGCGTAGTGTTTTACTCTCTGGGAGGCAAGCCTGGTCCATGCTAATGGGAGGTAGGTGCGATTGTCTATGATGGTTAATTGATAGTAGCTTCATCTTAGAAGCATTAAAATTTACGAGCCATTTCTTACCCCAGTCCACTACAGATTGGAGGTTCTTTCCAAGCTCGGCTGCAAGATTAGCTTTGTCGCCCACACCAGGTTTTTGATCGAGGCGAGAGTAAACTGTGGCGTAATCGGCGTACATACCTACTTGGGATCTTATGGTATCAGGGAGATCATTTATGTAGATTAGAAAGAGCGTAGGACCTAGGATAGAGCCTAGAGGGACACCCGCGTCCGTATGGTAGTTCTGGGAGGCATGTCCGTTTAATACCACTGTCAATGTGCGGTTAGATAGGAATGAATGGATTAGTTCAAACAAATGTCCAGCTATACCATAGCTCCGCAGTTTGCATAGAAGGCCAGCATGCAAAACTCTGTCGAACGCTTTAGACATATCCAAGGCGACGGTTCGGGCTTCGTCATTCCTGTTGAGTGCCTGGTATATATACTCGGTGATGGTCGTTAGCATATCAGCAGTAGACCTGGTGAAGCGGAAACCGTACTGCTTGTCCGAGATGAGTCTGTGTGCTGTGAAGGATTGGGAGCTGATGGATGGGTTCTTGTGGTGAATGTGTAAATTGTAATGTGTGATTGGGTCGTGATAGTGTTTAGCTAGGTATAGGATAGTTAAGTGAGTTCACCCTCTACCCCTCCCCTTTTTGGCCTTGTGCCACAATTTTTGTATTTTTACAAAAATAAATATTGTAAGCCATACTCCCTCTAACGCAGAGTATTTTATTATTTTATATTTCATTTCCTCTACAAATTTTTTGTAACTGATATATGCATGGAGATATGAGTTTGAGTTTTGTTTAACGACATACCAACCTCTGTGGAATATTTAATGCGAAAAAGTTGGGGTTTTAAGGTATTTTTTCATGTTCGTTTATAGTGAGAAGGTTGATTTAGATTTTGATGAAAAATTAATTTTTTATTTATTTTAGAAAACTGAAGATGTCTTCTAGTTTTGTATTCAAAAATGTATTGCTGGTAATAATTTTTAATCAAAAATGTATTGTTGGTAATATTCTTCCTTCAAAAAATTTATATTTTCTGTAAAAGTTTATTTTTATGTATATATTTCTATAAAAATTTATTTTTATTCTTTCATAGTGTTTTGACACTAGTTTGGAGGTTAACTATTTTCCCATATCTTGAACCCTAACAGGTGCTACTACTCTAGGTCAGGTTGAACCTGGGAACATCAGCAATTAGAGGTAGTTCCATGCTCCTCACAACCTCCTAATCAGAGGCCTTGCTGCCGGATGCAGTTTGCCGTCATTGAGATATGTAGAATCCTTATTTACCAGTGTACATCCTATATTTTTATCATAGATTCAAGACAGGTTGCCATCAATGTTTTCATTCTAAATCAAAATCATAGTTTGTTTTGGAAAGGTTTATCTTGAGTCGTATTTCTTGGAACAATGGTTAACGATATTGGTTGGAATAAAAAAAGAATTACATCTTTCCTTATTCCAAAAGCCAGTTTGCATCATTTTTTTTTTCGACCATTGTTTTTTATTAGGAAATCCTATGTCCCTGGAATTCAATTTGAGATTCCTTTTAGTACTGTTGACACCACACTTTGTGTGAAGGTACAGTTCAGGAAAGTGCCACCTTCAGTCTCGTTTTGGCACAACAGATCCTGCCAAACTTATATTCCACGGTCACCCGTTCTTGGAGGAGTATTCATGAGCCCAACCTGGCACAAATTTTAGCGGTAAATAGCAACACCTCTAAAATTAAAGATAACAAGAGCTTGACAGATAATCTCTACTCTCACCTAGCTGCGATGGGGAAAAACTGGCTCGTCACATTCAATATCTCGAAAAGTAAACCAGTGTCATTTCAACATCAACAAGCAGACTCTAAATTTTCACCTATCGAGATGAACGGTTGCTCTCCCAGAGAGGTTCTATGCCTTGAGCGGTTAATGCCTTAAACTCAGCCCAGACCTCAAGTAGAACTCGCTAAAGATGCTGAAAAGATGGTCGGTTCCCTGTGCCATTTCAATAAGCACCTGATTTCTCCTTCCAAAACGTGTCTAGTTACATTATATCGCTTTCACATTTTCTTTATTTTCTTTTTCTGAAATTCTGTTCCCAATAGTAAAATAAAAATGCAATAAAACTATTTCAATATTTAATTAGTTAAGCTTTTAATTAGTTAAGCTTTTAATTAGTTAAGCTTTTAATCGCTTTAATAAATAATATAAATTAAGATCGAGATCAGACCGAAAATATTATAACGCTGCCATATATGGGCGGAAGCTTTCCAGTCTTCACTTTACCGACTTGATATAGTCCAAAAGTGTCTCCTTGCCTTTATGGGTGACTAATTATTTTCTGCCCTACAATCCCTTTTCCTACAGGCAAAGCGTCGCAAGCTATTCGCTGTTCTATCGCAATTTCCATAGAAAATGTTCAAATGAATTACATTCCTTACTTAGACCATTTTTAAGACCCGCCACGCCACACACATCGTAGTGAACCACTCTAATTTCATTGGTAAAAGGTAAGTTCTACTCAAGCAGCTTCTTTTCACGAATCGCTGCTTTGTAGAACCGACTCCCAAGTATTTACTTCCCCAATTACTGCGATCTTACCTTGATCGAGTCTCTGATCACCTGTTATTTTCATCACGTATCCTTAAAAAACAGTGTCTCTTACTCAGTAACACTTTACCACGAGATGCGCTCAAGCCCTGTAAAGAGTCCACCTATTCGCAACAGAAAAAAAACATCATGCTAATTTGACATCAGTTCTAAGGTTGTAATCACATGGATGAAATAACCAAGTCGCTCCACCTTTCGTGGGTTGATAGCTGTGTAGAGCTACCCGAATCATGTCTGGTTACATTATATCGCTTTCACATTTTCTTTATTAAATTTTTTGAGTGCGCAATGGTTTTCAAGCCAATGTAGTAGATCATCAGATAATACTGCTCTCGTGAGTTCAATATTAATTAGTTCATTTTCTTACGATTTGTTCATTAAATACGATGGACATTCAATAATTAAGGTGAATTTTTCGGTAGAAGGTCTTCTAATACAGATAGAAGCTTACATTGTTTTCAAAGTTGTCTCCCAGCAGTGTCCTACACTTTTCCCATCTGAGCACAAGCTTCCGTATCCCCTCAGCGTAAAGATGTTTGGACTGGTGTCTCAGCCAATCACTCACAGTACTTTTGATTTCATCGTCACTTTCAAATTTCGTGCCTCTCGTGAACGCTTTCAAGGGACCAAACAGATGAAAATCTGAAGGGGCAATGTCTGGGCTGTATAGGGAGAAACTGCTGGGACAACTGGACATTCTTCTGTCTGTGCTCTACAGTAAGCATTTTTAGCACCCACCAACAGCTGACCTTCGAGTAGGCAAGGTCATGGACAATTTTGTTGCTGTCCCAACAGATAGGATCAAAATCCCTGCAATGTCATCCACTGTCACCCTTCTCTCAGACTAAATGAGGTCATTGACTGATTTGATCATCTCAGGAGACCTCACTTCTGTAGGCCTCCCAGACCTGTCTTCATCCTCAACACTGCTCTGTCCTTTTTAGCCCACTTGTGGCACCATACACAGTTGACATTCTTCTATGAATTTTAAGTGGTTTGCACCCTTCAGCAACCAAAAGCTTGATAACTGACCTCTGTCCAACCCTGGAGCATGCTTCTTGATCGGTCATCTTTGTTAAGTTTTTTTTCAATCTGCAAAAAACATTAAATCCATTTGAAAAAGAATTAAAGGAAAAAAATTTTAAAAGTAAGCTTCTATCTGTATTAGAAGTCCTTATACCGAAAAATTCACCTTATATTCGGTCGGGTCGCCTATCGAAGAAGTCTGT